>JAYESA010000019.1:21242144-21754588 GCA_036927795.1 Iris macrosiphon | reverse complement strand
AAAATCAGTCAAGATAATAGATAAAGGAAATAATCCATCAACAAGTCCAAATAAATAGTGTCTTAGGGAACAAACCGACACAATAAAAGAAAAAGAATATCACCAATACATATGTCCATGAGTCCATATATGAAATAACAATGAGCATAAATAATTGAGTATGAAACTGAAATACTCAGGAGAAATCCTCCGACACAACCTCGTCCTCTGGTGCTAGTACTTCTCTAGCATCAGCTTATGTCCCGTATATCTTGGGATAATCCTCCTCTACTGTACTTGGGGACATAACCCGGATCCAGGTACTCAGGGGACATAGCAAGGTACAATAAACACTCAAGCCAAATAAAATACAGTATATAAAAAATAGATCCTCATGGCAAGCTATGTAACCAGCTATGTGAAATATAAATGAGAGCATCGCTAGTACTCAAGCTGAGACCACCACAAGATCTGTGTCGGGGAGCCCGTAGCAGCAAGAATATCACGTAATGGGCCAAGCTCTGGAACAGAGACTAAAGCACCTCAATAATAAAGTATATTTATATATAATCAACCTGTAGCCTGTGTGCCTCTCCCCATACAATGTAACCTCACATCTCATGTCCACAATGTCTCATGTCCATAACACGCAAGATCATGACCTCTAGCTAGTACAACGAGTCATAATGATATCTATGTATATGCAAGTCTCATGTCACGAAGCCTGTAAGCCTATACAGAATCACCATGAATAACTCAGGAAAGATTTTATCACATGAATAGTGTCAAGTATCCTATGGTATGACGTACTTGGTAAAACAAGCACATAAAAATATAGGATCGTGGTATCAACTCTCTAAGTGACGTTACACGACTCCGCGTACGACGTCGACACCCGAATCTTTTTCGGACGTTAAGCAACGTCTCACGGTCCTATGTTGAACTGGTACATCACAGAAGTATATAAAAAGAATACAAGCAAATAATAGCACATGATCTTTGCAGATTTGGCAAGTTACACTTGCCTGGGTTCTGAACTCCTTCAATTGCTCCGATATAAGTGAAATCTCCAGGTAAGCCTCCAGATGCTGAAACAAACAACACCATTGTTCTCAGAATACTTGAAATAGCCAGGATTGACTACCCATAAGTCCAATTTGGACACAGGGGCATAATTGACAGTTTTTGGTCAAAGTGGGGTCCACATGTGATCCACTTCTCATCGAAAAATATGCCAGAGATAAAGTTCTCCAAATTCGTCAAACTTAGTGTCTACGAGTCCAGAACGATGATACGAACCGAACGGAACGTCCAGAACTGGATTCCGATGAGCCGGCCACGAAAACGTCCGTCAAGTGGAACCGTGGGGCCCACGAAACGGTATTTCATCAACGTTCTCAGAATTGAACCAAACTTGGATCACAGGTCCAGCGTAACGCTGCGAATCTGATGACGCAAGTTTCGTTCGAAACGACAGGCACACACGAAATTATGAAGAGTGTCAGAACATGCCGCTACGAGACTTTTCGACGGATACACATTGATTCCGGTGTGCACGCATATCCAAATCAACTTTTGAGAAATTTTACACGTCCGCGTTGATGATACGCGCCTTTCAATATAATTCGCACATGATGAAGTTGCCTCGTTTAGCGTGACGCACCCTGTTTCAAAAAAATTCAGGTTTAAGAAACCAAGTTTTTGGTCAAATTCAACAGCAAATAAAACACTTCATACATCGAATTAAAATAAACTAATTTAAGAGATTAAAACTCGGTTATGTTTTCTAAATCACTGTTTAAGTAGAATTTTAGTATCGCCTGCCGTTATGAAGATAACGGGACTCAAACACGCGCACTTGGGACAGTTTTTGTTTCTAAAAATAAGTCATTTTTTTTCTGTTTTTGTAAACACCCAGATTTTTAGAATTTAATTTTGGAATTTTAATTATTTGAATTATGAATTTTTGAGATTAAGGAAGATTTTTCTGTAATTTTTAGCTAATTATAATAAATATTCTTCATGGATTTATATTTTTGTGTATTAAATTAATTATTAAAATAGTACAAAAATTATATTTTTGGGTGTATAATTAATAATAGAGTATTGTATAATTTTTCTGGAATTTATTGGGCTTCAATACTATTTTTTTATGGCCATATATGCATAAACCAACCCAATCCAACCCAAACCAAACTAAACCGAACCAACCCAGACCAAACTAGACCAACCGGACCCAAATCCGCACCCGTACCCGAACCCCCAGACCCACTAACCCGTTAACTCACAACCCAATCCCCCATCTACAGTAACTCCCACGTAGAAGCCCCGACCCCTCACTCTCACTCTCCGAAATCAACGACCGAACCCCTCCTTTCCGCTCCCTGTAACCGTCCACCCTCCACCCTATAAAACCCCCAACCTAGCCGAACATCACCACCATCATTTTCTCTACCACCCCGACCAACCACAGCCTCCGACGATCGTCGGACCGCCGCCGCACGCCGCCGCAAAGTAGCCACCTGAATTCCCGAGCAACAACAGTAGCAAGGTACCATACTTCCCACCCTTGTATCTACTTGCACAGTAATCCAAATGTCGACCCGTCAAATCCTATACGAAGACCACATGACCCTCTTGAACCCTGTGGAAGTAGTTCGGTGTATCGTGTCCTGTGTCGGTCATAATTTGCGACGCAAAACAGAAAAAATGACCTAATTTGTAGTTCAGAAAACTGTCCCAAACACCCATGTTCATAGCTGTTTTTCTTTCAACTAGTTAATATTTTTAAATTTTATTTGAACAGTAATTTAGACAACATAACCGAGATTTAATCTCTTTAATTAGTTTATTTTAATTTATTGTATGCTGTGATTTATTCGCGGTTGAAGTTGACAAAAAACTTGATTTTCTAAACCCGAATTTTTTTGAAATAGGGTGCGTCCCACTAAACAAGGCGACTTCGTCGTTTATGAATTGCACGAAAATGCGTGTATCGTCACCACAGATATGTAGAATTTTGCAAAAGTTGATTTGGATGTGCGTGCACACCGGAATCAACATATATCGTCGAAAAATCCCGTATCGACCTGTTCTGACACTTGTCATAATTTTGTGTGTGCTTATCGTTTCACA
The DNA here is from genome assembly GCA_036927795.1 of Iris macrosiphon. Taxonomy (NCBI): domain Eukaryota; kingdom Viridiplantae; phylum Streptophyta; class Magnoliopsida; order Asparagales; family Iridaceae; genus Iris; species Iris macrosiphon. Next base: position 21,751,474 of record JAYESA010000019.1, on the reverse strand, counting down.
ACAAAATTTGCGCCATCGGATTCGTACCATTACGCTGGTCCTGTGACCCAAATTTGGTTCGATTCTGAGAACGTTGATGAAACCCCGTTTCGTGGGCCCCACGGTTTTACTTGACGAACGATTTCGTGACCGGCTCATCGAAATTCAGTTCTGGACGTTCCGTTGAATTCGTATCATCGTTCTGAACTTGTAGACACTAAGTTTGATAAATTTAAAGAACTTTATCTCTGACATATTTTTCGGTGCGAAGTGGGCCACATGTGGATCCCGCTTTGACCAGAAATTGTCTATTCTGCCCGTGTCCAAATTGGACTTATGGGTAGTCAATCCTAGCTATTTCATGTATTCTGAGAGCGATGATAATGTTTGTTTCAGCATCCAGAGGCGTACCTGGAGATTTTACTTTTAAATGAGCAACTAAAGGAGTTCAGAACCCAGGCAAGTATACCTTGCAAACTTGCACTGGATCTTGTGATATTATTTGCTTGTATTCTTTCTATATACTTCTGTGATGTACCTGTTCAACCTAGGACCGTGAGACGTTGCTTAGCGTCCGAACAAGATTCGGGTGTCGACGCCGTACGCGAAGTCGTTTAACGTCATTTAGAGAGTTGATACCACGATCCTATATATTTTCGTGCTTGCTTTACCAAGTACTTCATACCATAGGGCACTTGACACTATTTATGAGACATAATTTTTTCTAAGTTATTCATGGTGATTCTGTATAGGCTTACATGATTCTTGACATAAGGCTTGCATATACATAGATATTATCATGACTCGCTGTATTAGCTAGATGTCATGATCTTGCGTGTTATGGACATGAGACATCGTGGACATGAGACGTATGATTACATTGGGTGGGGAGAGATACACAGGCTATAGGCTGATTACATACATATATATTTTATTATTGCGGTGCTTTAGTCTTTGTTCCAGAGCTTGGCCCATTACATGATATTACTGCTACCGGCTCCCCGACACAGAGCTTGTAGTGGTTTCAGCCTGAGTACTAGTGATGCTCTCATTTGCATTTCACATAGCTGGTTACATAGCTTGTCCTGAGGATCTATTTTATATACTGTATTTTATTTTGCTTGAGTTATCCTTGTACCTTGCTATGTCCCCTAAGGACCTGGATCCGGATTATGTCCCCATGTACAACAGAGGAGGTTTACCCCGAGATATACGGGACATGAGCTGACACTGGAGCAGTACTGGCACCAGAGGACGAGGTTGTGCCAGAGAATTTCTCCTGAGTATTCTGTTACATACTCATTTATTTCTTCTTCAAGTTATTTCATATCTTGACTCTTTGATTTATGTATTAACTTTTTGTCGGGTTTTTACCCGAGACACTATTTATTTGGACTTGTTGATGGACTATATTTCTTTTTATCTTTTATCTTGATTAGTCTATCATATTTAATTGTGTTTACTTTCTGTGGATGAGATTAGAATTATTCTGTGATAAATAGTGTAGACTGTATTTATATTTATTACAGCTTAAGTGCACTCTAACAGGTCAATTAAATTGGGTTGCCCATTGGGGTTGTGCTGCTGGCCATTGCCACGTGGCTAGTCCCTCGGTATTTTGGGACTGGGGCATGACATAATTTTTGTGGTGACCCATGCAGGTCTACGACTATATTGCTTCAGTTTCAACTAAGGAACCAAGCAAGCATACGATTAGGATAAGTTATAGGATCTCATCCACTTGTTGATCCGTTCTTGACCTCTATATCGACTTTAAAATAATTTCTTGACTTGCATCCTGCCTTGATTCCTCTGTGAGCCTCTCATAGTTTACTTTGTATGCAGAGTAATAGTCTACGAGCCAGCGACGAGACTCCCGTTGGAACACCATAAGGTGTTGTGGTCACTTACGACGATGGGGTGACACCATTAAGTAGAGATCCATCCACTCAACAAAGCAATCAAGCAGATCAGCACGCCTCAAGGTTCCGACGAGACGACATTCCACCACCACCGCAGTTTACTCCACCGATGCCCATTTTTCCACCAGGACAGCCTATGGACGGACATCATATATTCTAAATATTCTACGCAATGATGCAAGCACAACAACAGGTTCATCAAGAGGCCCAGTAACGCCAGACGAACCCATCAGAATTTGAGGAACAGCCTAGTGACAACACTGGAGCAGGCGAACCCACCAGTTAGGCGACCATCGACGGGATCTAACACTGATTTCTGTCTGCTGAAGCCCCGTATCTTTTTTTGCAAGGAGGAGACCACTGAAGTTCATAAGTGGCTTACAAACACTCAACACCAGTTGGAAGCAGCTGAGCTTCCGAGGGAGCGTTGGATGACTGTCATCAGGATGCAGTTGACGGATAATGCACATCATTGGTGGCTATCTGAGGAGAGACGGCTCGGACCGGACTGAGTCACTTGGGAGGAGTTCTTTAGACTCTTCCAAGAGATGTATATTCTAGCTATTGCCAGAGAGAAACTTAGGGATAAGTTTAACCGCCTCATTCAAGCAACATGATGGTAGAAGAGTACAATGCAGAGTTTATCCGTTTGAGTCGCTTTGCCCCTACTCTGATTCCGACAGAAGAGGAGAAGGCGGAAAAGTTCTTCGACGGACTTAGCTTTGAGCTACAGACATTAATCGGCTCTGTTGTACCTACTTCATAAACGGACGTCCTTGTTGCAGCACGACGCATGAAACACGTCACCAGGAGAGAGTCCAGCCAGAAATGGTCGTTCACATCAGCACCAGCCAGAGCACCACATGGAGAAGCTGCAAAGAGACCTCACATGCATCAGCCACCCAGAGCATCTCTGTAGGCACTGCCTACATGTCAATATTGTGGCAAGCGAGGTCATTACGAGAGCGAGTGCAGACGTAAGTTGGGATTATGTTTGATTTGCAGATCCAGCCAACATTCAGCCAAGGATTGCCCTGAGCGTCGAGAGGGAGCACTGATGGTAAACCGATAAGCTTTACCAGCACCGGGAGGATATCAGCCGAGGCCACCCTTGTGGTACCCCGTTCTCCCTATTTGGGGAGAGCGACTAAGAAATACAAGTCGGTATCGTTCGATCGGGATAGATTGAATCAAGAACTCATCCTCGTTATAAATTTGCTTCTTCGGAATCGATTCCCATATTTTGGTTTGTATCTCATCTCTAGGTACTGCGGGATCTGAGGACTTGGACGTGATACCAGAATCCCGTCATCAGCAGCCGCACGCAGGCAAGTGTACCTTGCCACCCTGTATTTCAGATTATAGATATTTGTTGTTCTTTATGTATATTGTGCACGTATTTATGTTTACGTTCGATACTTCGCGTCCGGATCACAACCGGGTGCAGACGTTCGTCGTAACATCTTAGAATAATTGTTAGATGTTTCGTAGCACCTCGATGTATGTACCTGAGTATATCGACACTCCAGGACACACTCATACACTGTGATCGTGCCAGATTCCTGTATCCTGATACTGACATCATGACCAGAGACTAGGACGACCTTAGGGTCGAGTCTGTTGAGTTACTTCTGTGTGTCAAGACTGTTAGATAGAGGTTCAGGTTCAGCGCACCATCGTTGACCGCTTGGGAAGGGGAAGACATTTACTAGACGTTTGGGCTCCTCTGCACGCGCTTATATATATATATATATATGTAGTGTTCCTATATTCTAGAGTAGTGTATCACCCGTGTGACTCTGTGCTCGGAGCTACGGTACGCCCCGTGTATCTCTGTGTTCTGAGCTACGGTTTTATTTTAGATAGCCCACGCGTCGAACATTGTCTTCAAACTGTGTCACACTTGTTTGGTTATGATAGAGTACCCTGTCGTTGCACTTGTACTTTCTGTTTACTTGACATGCTATATTTTTGTACCTTGTTACGTCCCTCTGAGGACCTGGTTCCCTGCCAGTTTTACAGCATAGATGATTACGGAGCATTCGGAGTTGCTGTTGGAGTTGCATGTCTTGCGGGCATGGTACCAGGTACTCATATCATAACTGTCATGACCCGATTTTATGGAATCGTTGGGGCGTCCCCCGAATCGTGATGCCGTGCGGGCCTGGGGTTGCGCCCGCACAAGGCTAAAGTATTTTGCATAACGAGCACATATTCAGAGTACGCAGATAAATAGAAACACAGATTTGAAACATAGAAAAGTTCTCTTTATTGATAATGAACATCTATTACAAACTCTTGAACGAGTCAGATAATTTGCCGAACGGGCTTTACAAAAGTAATGACTCAAAATGAGATAGCAGTCCTGTACATTACATTCCTTTACTAAACTTTCAAAATGATAAAGACCTTCGGGCTGGAGGACGACTTTGCCACGGAGCCGCATTGTGTATAGAGAGTTGCAAGCTCCTGCTTCAAAATACTTCAAGGATGGCGCGATCAGGATGCGCCTACAGCTGGACTGGATCGGGAAGACGACTTCGGCTCCTCGCTCGGTTCGCCTTAGTGCGGAGAACCTATTTCAACGAGGGTCAGTATGTCAAAACATACTGGTGAAGGCGAGCTAACCAAACTATACCAATCAACAAGTTGTTTTAATGAAGCATACATATTTTGTGGGTTTCTATTCTTGCCTTAGTTCATTTATAAGTAAGCAGCATATAAAAATTACTGAAATGAACTTGTCACCGTTTGGTGACTTTTACCTTTCCGTTTGAACAACATGCACAATACTTACCATGCCTTCCCTGCCACGAAGACACAAGTTAGTATGCAACAGGTTCAAATATACATAGGGATCACTGGCATGATGCCACAAAGGGACGGGTTATAGTCTCAAGACACAGATGATATGCAACGCAGGTGGCGAGTCCCGCTGCATAACACCTTGTCCCATAATATACGACTATACATACGTTCCGTCCGGATCGGATCGGTCCCAGCGCCCCGGCGAACGTCCGCGGAACTCATAACATACCTTGTGCACAAGTTGTCCTTGATCAAACAACATTCACGATAACAGTTCCATAGCATAAACGGTTTTGCATAGTCTTTCTGATCAGTATATTACATAACAGAAAGGATGTTCTATACGCATAGCACAATTCATAGAAGATAATGCATTCTAACTAACATTGAAGCATATGTTGAACATCCCCAACGAACAAGCATGCATTATAAGTAATCATTCCCAAGTTGAATGACAAGCAATACAATCCAAGTCTATTCCCTTTTTATCTTGTAGTCTTTTAGTTATTACTTGGTATCGTTTGATCGGGGCAAACATGAATGCAAGATTTATAGATGTGAAGCTTGGAAGCAGGGCTAGCTAATCGGGATGGTAGCCACTCACTTAGATGGTTGGAAGGGAGAAGGAAAGAGGCGCTTCAAGACTCCGCTCGTAAGCCGCCTACTGCTCGTTCACCTGTATCACGAACAACTCGATCAATACCTCTTCCACTCTTTCCAATCTCGGAATTGAAGTGCAGTTCAATGAACGAAAACAATGAAATCCATCAAAACTGTTCAAGAAAAACAAGCAAATCCCAAAACTAACTCAAAGCACGAAAGCAACAAGCGACATCTAAATCCGAGGCAATAAAAGATAGCAGCAGAGAGGTCCCTCCTGACTCTGCCGCTAAGCTGATCCTTGGGGTGCGGTCCACTGAATATGGAAATCAATTCCGAAGAAACAAATCCATAACGAGGACGAGTTCTTGTTTCAATCTATCCCGATCGAACGATACCGTTTGTGTTTCTTAGCCGCGCTCCTCGAATAGGAGGAACGGGGCACTACATCCTACCCAACCAATTGGAAGTTTCGTCCCGAAACTTAGGAATAGAACCAACCGTTAGGGATTATTTTGTTGAGGCAGAAGCTTAGAGGGGAGTGGACAATCCTGAGCTATATGGCCTGGCCCGCCACAGTTGAAGCACAGCCCTTTCCTGCTATAACATCTATCGGTAGTGTGCCCATGTCTTTTGCAGAAATCATAGAATGGTCTCGGGTTTCCTTTCTGATGGCCACCATTGTTTTGACGCTTTGCAGCATTGTTTCCTCTCTCGTTGCTTTGGCGTTTGTGACTGTAGGTATGCACAGCGCCGCTAGGAATGTGAGGATAGTGTGGTTCAAGTGATAGACGTGATTCATGACTTCACGCATTGTCCAATACTGATGAACGACTACGTGCGTATGGATGGCAGGGCGCAAACCACCTTCAAACCTTCTAGCTCGACTCGCTACATCAGGTAAATAGGCCCTAGAAAATTTGGAGAGATGATTGAATTCGGCGGAGTATTGCTTAACTGTCATGCTGCCTTGCCTCAGTTGCACGAACTCGTTCTCTATTTGTCGTTGTACTAGAGGGGGTATAAACTCCTCTTCAAACGCGGCACGAAAAGTCGTCCACGATATCGCCTCCTCTCCATGGTCAATTTGGAGAGATCGTCGATGCACGTTCCACCAATCGTGCGCGTTGAGGCAGAGCTGTAGCTGCGCGCAGGCGACGCACTTTTTTTTGGGGACCTCTAGCAGAGCGAAGTGGTCTTCAAGTTCGGCCAACCAATCTAGAGCTACGACTGGGTCCTCAGTCCCGTTGAATGGGGTATTGCAGACTTTCTTGAAGTGGCCAAAGTCGAAGGTAGTCACGTCCCTCGACCTTGGTGTCACGACCCGCACCCGGAAAATCGGGCATGAGTCGTGGGTACGTCCAGCCTACGCCGCAGCATCGGCGGTAGAACGCTGTCTAGGTCAACTAACTAAATAATAATCTCACACAAAAATCGGGCATGACCTCTCCAAAAGGAGGGCAACCACACAAACAATATAAATCTGTCAAGATCTCAACTCCAAACGGAGGAGCAAATATCATAATGATAATCACAATATACTCAAACACGAATCTAAGCATGATAGATAACAAAGAAGACTAACAACTATAAAGTCTAACCACCAACTACTACTACAACAACCATAACATCAATAATAATAATAATACAACAATACATCATCCAAAATAATATACAAACAAGGTCTCATTCCAAAACCGGAGACAAATCCGGTGCTAAAAGCTAATAAAAACAACAACAAAGTCTCAGTGATCTCGACTACCAACCCGAAAATCACCCCTAAGCTAGAGGGTCCCTGTCTGCACCATCGACAGGCTCAGGTCCATAAAACGTCGGACACCAATCCTCCGGATACTCTGAAAAATATGTCCAGTCAGGACTGGAGCAAGTACATCTCTAACAGCAGTTCCATTTAAATGATAAAAACTATAAAACAGTTATAGCATGTAGCAAGAAGAACGAAGCAAGTATGAAATAAGAAAATATGTATAACTGGTGCATAAAGGTAAAGATGCATGGATATCAGAGCAAGATAGTAATAACTGCAAGATACAAGAAATCTACACTAAGAGTAAGTCTGTGCACATGAACGTGTAGTGAGTCCAGCATGAAAAATATGTAGTGAGTCAAGTCCAGAAACATGTAAGTGAGACAAGTCAAGAAATGCATGAGAGTCCAGACTATAAAGAATGAACTCGGTGTCTTTGAAATACTTGTTTCGACATGTAAACGGCTAGGGGTAAGTACGGCTCACCGCGCACTGGGTGCGCGGCTGCTATCATTCCAGATTAGACCAGAGGGAGTGATTCCTGATGATGCCAGATAGGAATGTTTACATGTCTACTCGAGTATTTTCCCGTCCCGACTAATACAAGTGGATCCAAGACCCGACACGCAAATCAAGATGAGTCCAGCCTGAACATGAATGATGCCTGTAGTGATGCCTGTAGGTGATGCCAGTAGTGATTCCAGAATAGAGGCCAGAAACATGAAATGTACTTGTCGCAAGTAAATGAATCCAGAAATATCAATCAGTGTCTCGTGTTGTGCCAGAATAATCAGATGATACTATACTAGAAGCTGAATCATAATAATTATCAAATAATAAAAACTATCAGAGAATGTACTCGCCTGACGTCCTGAGCAACTGGCGATCCGAACTGGTGTCGCAAGGACCTAATACAAAAAGCAAGGTTAAACAGGGTTCTAATGAGTTAAACAGATATAAAATAATTAAAAAATAGGCTTCTAGGGTCGTTCTAGGTCAAACGGATCAAACCGGTGAAATCTGGGTCAAAAAGTCAACTCTGGGTCCAAAAAGTCAACTCTAGGTCAAAACTAGGTCAAAAGTTGACTTTGGCGGTCAACTGAGTCAACTACGGTCAAGTCTGGGTCAAACTAGGGTGCTCCTGAAATTCTAGGTCAAACCGAGGTCATTAAGCTAGAAAACTCTCAAACTCGCCTCCTTGAGATACCGGGATACCCTCGGTATCCGATACCTCAACCTAGGCTACGCACCCCGCCTAAACCCGCTAAAACCTATACTAGCACGCGTAAATATATACACATATACATATAAAAATCACTCCAATACTATTCCTAGGCTATTGCTCAAAAACCCCGCTCGAAACCCAATATCTTGGTTATCTTAAGGTATTGAGATACCTCGGTATCTCAAGATATTGAGGTTTCGCTCTAAAACCCCTCTAACAAGCTATCTAGCTATTGAATATATACCTAGTTATTAATCTAGGCTAGATAATATATATATCTATCATATTTATATATATCTAAGCATATATGTACCTATGTATATATTTATCCACACACATATACACAATACCCTTTACCTTACCCATACACCTATATATATATATATATCTATACGTATATAGGTATCTATATCTTAGATAGATATATCTAAGTATCTAGCTATCTACCTATCTAGTATCTAGAAACCTAACTATCTACCTATCAATTACCTATCTATCTATCTAATTATCCATCTACCTATCTAAGAATCTATTTATCTAACTATCTATGTATCTATTTAGTACCTATTTACCTAGATACCTATCTACCTATTTAATATCTATCTAGCTACCTATCTAACTATATGTATTCATATATATACATATAGATAGAGATATATATCTAATACCTATCTAGATATCTATATCTCTATCTATCTATCTATCTAACTTATATATCTATTCATATATCTATTTATCTAGCTATTATATCTATCTACCTAGTTATCTATCTATCTATAATCTATCTAACAATCTATATATATAGCTAACTGTAGATATATATATCTATATATATATCACTCTTTCTCGCCCTCACTAGCTACTGCGAATGCTGCTGCTGCTCGCCTAAGACGCTGCTGCTGCTGCTATGCCTTTGCTGCTGCTGCTGCTGCTGCATAATGTTGTTGTTGCTGCTGTGCTATGCTACTGCTGCTGCTGATTTTGCTTCTGCTGCAGCTGCACATTGCTGCTGCTGCTCCCTGTTTCAGCTGGGCACCCCCCTTCTCATCTCACATACATACACACACACCCCCATATATATATACATATATATACACATCTATATATATATAACTAGATATCTATATATATATATATACCTCTCTACACACTCTAACACACACACTAGCACACAAACGCACTAATACACACACACACACACTCACAACACTATCAACACACACACATAAGCACACACACATATATCTATACATATATAAACACACATCTATATATATATACACACATATATATACATATATATATATCTATATATATATATATCTATCCTCACTCACACACACTCAACCTCACACACCCTCACACACTCTCACAAACACACAACCTCACACACAAACCCTCCTACATATATATAAATATATATACATATATACACACTCACTCAAACTCATATATATATATATATAGGCACTCACTCACACTCACACTCACACACACTCACCTACGCACTAGCACACACTCACACAAGCACTCACCTACACACATACACTAGCACTCACTAACACACTCACAAACACATAACCACACACATATATATAAATATATATACATAAACACACATACAAATATATATAAATATATATATATATATATATATATATATATATATATATATATATATATATATACACAAATACAACACTCACACAACCACGCACACAACACTCAAACCACACGCCCCACTCACGCCCAACGACCCCGACACTCACCAACACCCTAAAATATATATAATATAACTCGAAAACTCTAGCACACACTCCCCGATACTAACCCAACGTGCGCACAAGCCCGAAACAAGGAAACCAAGTCGAAATGGCCGTTCGGTCATTTCGACGAACACGTGGTGCGCGGCTCAGAAAACCTCCTGAAACGCACACCAAACGAACTCAGAATCGGCCCAAAATTTACCTACGCGCTCTACACGATGTCTAGATCCTAGAAAATGTGCTCCCGCATCGATTCTAGGCCCGTGGCGGAAACGCACACGCACTTAGAATCGGCGACGACAAAAAGCCCCAAATTTGCCCGAAACGTCCGTTTCTCCGCGACGCGGCTTTCCGTGTCCGAACGGAGACACGCACTCACCCTCAAGACACCCGACAACGTCTACCTAGGTCCATCTAACCTAGGGCATCACCCAAAATTGGGCCAAATTCGGATTTCACCCGAAATTGACACAAAACCTAGTGTTAAAGTCTCCAAACACTACCCAACTAGTTCCAACTTCCTCCCACGGGTAGCCTAAGGGTCTAGGAAGGTTCTAAACTATTAATTACACTATATAAAAGTAATTAGCAAGGGAAAAGTTAGGGTTTTACCTCTTGGGAGTTGGAATCCCAAGCCAAAGTCTCCAAATCTCTCCAAATTCACCTCCTACAAGCTCCAAGCCTCAAATCCAAGCTCCAACACCAAATCTAGGCTCTACCCACCTAGGTTGGGGAAAGATCTAGGGTTAGGGTTACATAAAGAAGAAGGAATGGAAGAAAGAAGGAAGAAAAGTGAACTTACTTGAAGTAGGAAGGAGAAAGGAAGAAGAAAAATGAGTGGAGAAGAAGAAGAAGTGAAGAAGAAGAGTGGGGGGGAAGGGGAGCTGCTGTGCTTGCTGGAAATGCACGGGTCTGGGACAATGGGAACCGGCCACAAGCAAATATAAGGGTTCCCTAATTCTCCAATGACCAAAATGCCCTCATAACTAAGGTTTTGGGTTTCGGGGTTCCAAAATCACTCAAACTAGTTCCAAATCTCTCCCACTAACCTCCTAAAAATAAAATAAATATTTCTAAGCCCCAAAATAATTCTCACAAGGGTGTGGGCTGGGTCGAACATGGGTCCACTAGGGTCTGACATGGGTCCAGGCTAGCCAAAATCCTAAAACAATCAATAAAAATATAATACAATCATTAATTAATTATAAATACAATTAATTAAAAATAATGCACAATTAACCAAATTAAAAATAAAAAAAATACCCGGCTCTGGAAATGGGGTGGTGACAAGCCTATCCTCCTTAGAAAATTTCGTCCTCGAAATTTAAAGTCAATCACACTCCTCTAGGTCAAACCCCAACAATCACAGTCAAGAAATTCTACCTAAACAACATACAAGATCAGGGTCCTACTGGTCGTGTTATCATAGTCTCAATCAGGGTTACTACACTATCTACCACAGCACAAGAAAATCTAACAGGTACTAATGAAGCACACCACAGGAATGGAAAAGGACAGGAAGAAGAAACAAGAGACAGACCTGCTAACCCGACATCCGTAGCATCGGCCTCCTCGACCGTCAACGCATAAGCCCTGCCCTACTGGGGTGTATCCCTCTGCTGGTGCGGGGCATGATGCTGTGCCACAGATGGCCTAGCTCCAACTCTCTGATCCTGTGCTCCACCCAATGGAGGTGCAGTAGGGCAATCTCGCATCTGGTGAGCAGCGGATCCACAGAACAAACACACCTTCAGCCTCCTCCTACAAACATCCCAGGTGTGTCCTGCCTTCCTGCAGTAGGCACAAGTGGGCACCCTCTGATCCTCACCCTGTTGTGCTGCCTTTTGCACATAGGGACGCTTAGCAGGTCCTGCACTGCCACTCGTACTGCCTGAATCATCCCTGCCTCTCTTGGACTTGAGCTCCAAGTCATCCTCTGCTCTCTGAGCATCTCCTACTATCTGCTCAAAAGTCGCCTCGCGGTCGCTCCTGGTCAAAGACTTGATCGCCATAACCAAGCCCTTGCGAAACTTCCTCGCCTTGGCTGCCTCACTCAAGCCATCCACGAATCTGCCCAAACGGCAGAACTCCGCTGCGTACTCGTCCACCGTCATGATCCCCTGGACGAGTGCCTCAAACTAGCTCTCCAAAGTACTGAGCGCCACATCTGGGAAAAACTTCTCCTTAAAAAGCCTCTTGAAAGCCTCCCAAGTAAGCCCTGGCGCTGCAATCCTCGTATCTGTGCGATACCACGTCAAAGCGAGGTCGAACATTTGACTGCCCGCTGCCTCTATCTGCATGCTGTCTGGAATCTGCGTTAGCCTGAAGATCCCCTCAATCTGTTCTATCCAGTCATCCGCGTACAGGATTCCTTCTGTACCACGGAACTCCTTGGGCCGCATTCTCTGGAAGTCAATGATACTGCCCGGCCTCGGATGCTGAATCTGATCTGCCTGTGGCTGAACCTGTGCCACCCTATCCACTGCTGTCATGGCCACCTGGTGGGCGTTCTCAATGCCCAATCTCATCACATCCACCTGACGGTGCTGCGCGTCCATCATCTCCCTGAAGAACGCAAACAACTGCGCGGCATCTACTGGAGCAGGAAGTGGTGGAGGAACCACCGGAACGACTGGGGTAGTCCTCGGATCGACAGGTGAAGGAGGATCCCCGAAAGAAGCAGATGCTCCCTCAACCGCAGGAGTGGTGAGTGGAGCGGTAGCAGCTGCCTGAATACGAGCCGGACGAGAGGTAGCAGACCTCTCGATGGCAACTGCTGGGGCGGTACGACGAGATCGTGTCTTCGGAGGCATCCTGAACACAGATCAAAAGAAGTCAATATGGCGCAAGATACGATATCATCAAGAAAGGACAGTAATATTTTAAAAGAAACAATTTCAGAATAATTAGATTGGAATTGTTCCTAGTCGTGATTGAGTACACACTCATCCTAGATCCTAGATCCTATAGCAGGCTCGCAGCAGTACAACTAAGTTGTTGTACCACTACGACATCGCACTAATTGTGAATCGAGACCTGCATGGGGCCGCCACCAAAAATGTGTCACGACCCGCACCCGGAAAATCGGGCATGAGTCGTGGGTACGTCCAGCCTACGCCGCAGCATCGGCGGTAGAACGCTGTCTAGGTCAACTAACTAAATAATAATCTCACACAAAAATCGGGCATGACCTCTCCAAAAGGAGGGCAACCACACAAACAATATAAACCTGTCAAGATCTCAACTCCAAACGGAGGAGCAAATATCATAATGATAATCACAATATACTCAATCACGAATCTAAGCACGATAGATAACAAAGAAGACTAACAACTATAAAGTCTAACCACCAACTACTACTACAACAACCACAACATCAATAATAATAATAATACAACAATACATCATCCAAAATAATATACAAACAAGGTCTCATTCCAAAATCGGAGACAAATCCGGTGCTAAAAGCTAATAAAAACAACAACAAAGTCTCAGTGATCCCGGCTACCAACCCGGAAATCACCCCTAAGCTAGAGGGTCCCTGTCTGCACCATCGACAGGCTCAGGTCCATAAAACGTCGGACACCAATCCTCCGGATACTCTGAAAAATATGTCCAGTCAGGACTGGAGCAAGTACATCTCTAACAGCAGTTCCATTTAAATGATAAAAACTATAAAACAGTTATAGCAAGTAGCAAGAAGAACGAAGCAAGTATGAAACAAAAAAATATGTATAACTGGTGCATAAAGGTAAAGATGCATGGATATCAGAGCAAGATAGTAATAACTGCAAGATACAAGAAATCTACACTAAGAGTAAGTCTGTGCACATGAACGTGTAGTGAGTCCAGCATGAAAAATATGTAGTGAGTCAAGTCCAGAAATATGTAAGTGAGACAAGTCAAGAAATGCATGAGAGTCCAGACTATAAAGAATGAACTCGGTGTCTTTGAAATACTTGTTTCGACATGTAAACGGCTAGGGGTAAGTATGGCTCACCGCGCACTGGGTGCGCGGCTGCTATCATTCCAGATTAGACCAGAGGGAGTGATTCCTGATGATGCCAGATAGGAATATATACATGTCTACTCGAGTATTTCCCCGCCCCGACTAATACAAGTGGATCCAAGACCCGACACGCAAATCAAGATGAGTCCGGCCTGAACATGAATGATGCCTGTAGTGATGCCTGTAGGTGATGCCAGTAGTGATTCCAGAATAGAGGCCAGAAACATGAAATGTACGTGTCGCAAGTAAATGAATCCAGAAATATCAATCAGTGTCTCGTGTTGTGCCAGAATAATCAGATGATACTATACTAGAAGCTGAATCATAATAATCATCAAATAATGAAAACTATTAGAGAATGTACTCGCCTGACGTCCTGAGCAACTGGCGATCCGAACTGGTGTCGCAAGGACCTAATGCGAAAAGCAAGGTTAAACAGGGTTCTAATGAGTTAAACAGATATAAAATAATTAAAAAATAGGCTTCTAGGGTCGTTCTAGGTCAAACGGGTCAAACAGGTGAAATCTGGGTCAAAAAGTCAACTCTGGGTCCAAAAAGTCAACTCTAGGTCAAAACTAGGTCAAAAGTTGACTTTGGCGGTCAACTGAGTCAACTACGGTCAAGTCTGGGTCAAACTAGGGTGCTCCTGAAATTCTAGGTCAAACCGAGGTCATTAAGCTAGAAAACTCTCAAACTCGCCTCCTTGAGATACCGGGATACCCTCGGTATCCGATACCTCAACCTAGGCTACGCACCCCGCCTAAACCCGCTAAAATCTATGCTAGCACGCGTAAATATATACACATATACATATAAAAATCACTCCAATACTATTCCTAGGCTATTGCTCAAAAACCCCGCTCGAAATCCAATACCTTGGTTATCTTAAGGTATTGAGATACCTCGGTATCTCAAGATATTGAGGTTTCGCTCTAAAACCCCTCTAACTAGCTATCTAGCTATTGAATATATACCTAGTTATTAATCTAGGCTAGATAATATATATATCTATCATATTTATATATATCTAAGCATATATGTACCTATGTATATATTTATCCACACACATATACACAATACCCTTTACCTTACCCATACACCTATATATATATATATATCTATACGTATATAGGTATCTATATCTTAGATAGATATATCTAAGTATCTAGCTATCTACCTATCTAGTATCTAGAAACCTAACTATCTACCTATCAATTACCTATCTATCTATCTAATTATCCATCTACCTATCTAAGAATCTATTTATCTAACTATCTATGTATCTATTTAGTACCTATTTACCTAGATACCTATCTACCTATTTAATATCTATCTAGCTACCTATCTAACTATATGTATTCATATATATACATATAGATAGAGATATATATCTAATACCTATCTAGATATCTATATCTCTATCTATCTATCTAACTTATATATCTATTCATATATCTATTTATCTAGCTATTATATCTATCTACCTAGTTATCTATCTATCTATAATCTATCTAACAATCTATATATATAGCTAACTGTAGATATATATATCTATATATATATATCACTCTTTCTCGCCCTCACTAGCTACTCGAATGCTGCTGCTGCTCGCCTAAGACGCTGCTGCTGCTGCTATGCCTTTGCTGCTGCTGCTGCTGCTGCATAATGTTGCTGTTGCTGCTGTGCTATGCTACTGCTGCTGCTGATTTTGCTGCTGCTGCAGCTGCACATTGCTGCTGCTGCTCCCTGTTTCAGCTGGGCACCCCCCTTCTCATCTCACATACACACACACACACCCCCATATATATATACATATATATATATACATATATATACACATCTATATATATATAACTAGATATCTATATATATATATATATACCTCTCTACACACTCTAACACACACACTAGCACACACACGCACTAATACACACACACACTCACAACACTATCAACACACACACATAAGCACACACACATATATCTATACATATATAAACACACATCTATATATATATATACACACATATATATACATATATATATCTATATATATATATATATCTATCCTCACTCACACACACTCAACCTCACACACCCTCACACACTCTCACAAACACACAACCTTACACACAAACCCTCCTACATATATATAAATATATATACATATATACACACTCACTCAAACTCATATATATATATATAGGCACTCACTCACACTCACACTCACACACACTCACCTACGCACTAGCACACACTCACACAAGCACTCACCTACACACATACACTAGCACTCACTAACACACTCACAAACACATAACCACACACATATATATAAATATATATACATAAACACACATACAAATATATATAAATATATATATATATATATATACACAAACACAACACTCACACAACCACGCACACAACACTCAAACCACACGCCCCACTCACGCCCAACGACCCCGACACTCACCAACACCCTAAAATATATATAATATAATTCGAAAACTCTAGCACACACTCCCCGATACTAACCCAATGTGCGCACAAGCCCGAAACGAGGAAACCAAGTCGAAATGGCCGTTCGGTCATTTCGACGAACACGTGGTGCGCGGCTCAGAAAACCTCCTAAAACGCACACCAAACGAACTCAGAATCGGCCCAAAATTTACCTACGTGCTCTACACGATGTCTAGATCCTAGAAAATGCGCTCCTGCATCGATTCTAGGCCCATGGCGAAAACGCACACGCACTTAGAATCGGCGACGACGAAAAGCCCCAAATTCGCCCGAAACACCCGTTTCTCCGCGACGCGGCTTCCCATGTCCGAACGGAGACACGCACTCACCCTCAAGACACCCGACAACGTCTACCTAGGTCCATCTAACCTAGGGCATCACCCAAAATTGGGCCAAATTCGGATTTTACCCGAAATTGACACAAAACCTAGTGTTAAAGTCTCCAAACACTACCCAACTAGTTCCAACTTCCTCCCACGGGTAGCCTAAGGGTCTAGGAAGATTCTAAACTATTAATTACACTATATAAAAGTAATTAGCAAGGGAAAAGTTAGGGTTTTACCTCTTGGGAGTTGGAATCCCAAGCCAAAGTCTCCAAATCTCTCCAAATTCACCTCCTACAAGCTCCAAGCCTCAAATCCAAGCTCCAACACTAAATCTAGGCTCTACCCACCTAGGTTGGGGAAAGATCTAGGGTTAGGGTTACATAAAGAAGAAGGAATGGAAGAAAAAAGGAAGAAAAGTGAACTTACTTGAAGTAGGAAGGAGAAAGGAAGAAGAAAAATGAGTGGAGAAGAAGAAGAAGTGAAGAAGAAGAGTGGGGGGGAAGGGGAGCTGCTGTGCTTGCTGGAAATGCACGGGTCTGGGACAATGAGAACCGGCCACAAGCAAATATAAGGGTTCCCTAATTCTCCAATGACCAAAATGCCCTCATAACTAAGGTTTTGGGTTTCGGGGTTCCAAAATCACCCAAACTAGTTCCAAATCTCTCCCACTAACCTCCTAAAAATAAAATAAATATTTTTAAGCCCCAAAATAATTCTCACAAGGGTGTGGGCTGGGTCGGACATGGGTCCACTAGGGTCTGACATGGGTCCAGGCTAGCAAAAATCCTAAAACAATCAATAAAAATATAATACAATCATTAATTAATTATAAATACAATTAATTAAAAATAATGCACAATTAACCAAATTAAAAATAAAAAAAAATACCCGGCTCTGGAAATGGGGTGGTGACACTTGGAATTTGCGGCGTCTCTACTTCAAGCACGGCCTGTTCCACCGGAGTCGCTGGCGTAGCCGCGGAATGGTTGGAAGCCAAAGTCTGAACGATCTGTTGCAGGGCATCTACCTGCTTCTGTTGGACTGAGAATCGAGCTTCTATATTGTCTTGAAACTTGAGCTGACTCTCCTCCGCCCACTTCTCGGCCCGTTCGTAGCGAGCCTCGTCCCTTTGTTGGTTTGCCTCCAACATCCACAATATTTGCTGGACGGGATCGATGCTTGGCACGGCTCGCTGGCTCTCTGAACTTCCCGAAGTGTCCGAACTACTTCCTTGGCCTTGTGTTTCGTTCGGTGCTTGCGTTGTGGATTGCGTTGGTGCCATTCCTTCAAAAGAAGGTAAATTACATTAGGATCATAATGTATTATGGACTTATTGCATGAACGTATCTCATTTTGGCCTAGAGAGTTCAAGAGTTCGCACATGAATTGATCGTTAAAGGAACTTTTCCAGTGCGAGAGTCTAAGGAACTTGAATCTGTGCTCTGATACCATTATGTCCCGACCCGATTTCGTAGAATCGTTGGGGCGTCCCCCGAATCGTGATGCCGTGCGGGCCTGGGGTTGCGCCCGCACAAGGCTAAAGTATTTTGCATAACGAGCACATATTTAGAGTACGCAGATAAATTGAAACACATATTTGAAACATGGAAAAGTTCTCTTTATTGATAATGAACATCTATTACAAACTCTTGAACGAGTCAGCTAATTTGCCGCACGGGCTTTACAAAAGTAATGACTCAAAATGAGATAGCAGTCCTGTACATTACATCCCTTTACTAAACTTTCAAAATGATAAAGACCTCCGGGCTGGAGGATGACTTTGCCAGGGAGCTGCATTGTATATAGAGAGTAGCAAGCTCCTGCTTCAAAATGCTTCAAGGATGGCACGATCAGGATGCGCCTACAGCTGGACTAGATCGGGAAGACGACTTTGGCTCCTCGCTCGGTTCGCCTTAGTGCGGAGAACCTATTTCAACGAGGGTCAGTATGTCGAAACATACTAGTGAAGGCGAGCTAACCGAACTATACCAATCAACACATTGTTTTAATGAAGCATGCATATTTTGTGGGTTTCTATTCTTGCCTTAGTTCATTTACAAGTAAGCAGCATATTGAAATTACTGAAATAAACTTGTCACCGTTTGGTGACTTTTACCTTTCCGTTTGATCAACCTGCACAATACTTACCATGCCTTCCCTGCCACGAAGACACAAGTTAGTATGCAACCGGTTCAAATATACATAGGGATCACTGACATGATGCCACAAAGGGACGTGTTATAGTCTCAAGACACAGATGATATGCAACGCAGGTGGCGAGCCCCGCTGCATAACACCTTGCCCCATAACATACGACTATACATACTGTAACCTCCGTATCCTGAAATTCGTGCTTAAATATTGTTATTAGGTTAATTTGGGCTATTGAAATTTTTCCATAATTTTTAGTTAATTAAAAACTAATAACCCTAATTTTTTAGGACTTTCAAGAATTTATTTTGGGGGCAAATATAATTAAAAAAATTGCAAACTTTTATTTTAGGTTATAAATAATAAAATATATTTTCTGGAATTTTTTGGGAATTTTCTGATTATTTTTAGCATTTATTTTGAGTTAATTATGAAAAACTGAATTAAAAACTAATTTCTGAAAAAGAAAATCCAAAAAGTAATTATTTCTGTCCAGTCAGCAAACAGGGGGCCCACCTGTCAGCCTCCCGCAGCGAATAGTGCGGGGCCTGCCTGTCAGTGACCGCGTGTTGGGTCTGGGTGGAGCCGAGCCGACCTCGAGCCGAGCCGAGTCAGATTTCGACTCGGACTCAAATGAGCCGAGCCGCGTCAGATTCGGACCGTCCGATTTGGGCGAGGCTGCGCGGATGGCTGCCACGTGTCAAGCTCCGAGCCGCGGCTGCTTTCTCTCTTCTCTATATATATAATAGTTTAGTTATTAATTTATAGGGTTTTTCTTGAGCCGATTTTTGGAGAATTGTCATCTAGGGTTCCTTCATCTTCCAGAAGCCATTGCGCATAGCTCCGGACTCCAAATGAGGTCTAGTTTCTTGCGTTAGAACGATATTGAGGTTAGGTTTCTGATTATATATATATTTTCGAAATTATGAGTATTAAATTCTGGAAAATTCGTAGAGCGCAGCATGTCCAAAAATAGACGTGTTTTGATGTTTTCGTGATTTCGGGAGAACCAGGAATCAGAATCATGAACCGTTTAAAGTTTCGAAAAGCTAATGTCGAGATAATTGACATATGTTTTTTCCAGAATTTAATTCAAAGTATTTATATATTGTTAATTCTGTAGAATTTCTAGGTTAGAATTTAACCATCGGTGCACGATACGAAAATTTGTATGTGCCATAATTCCCAAACGAATTTGAATTCGGACGAGCCGTAAATTCCAGCATGTTTTTGCCGCTGAAATCTACAGGAAATCATGCATGAAAGTTGAGTTTGTGTCGGTTGACTTTTTGGTCAACGGATCGCCTCGATTTGCGTGCCATGAGTCTCGAGTCGATAAAATTTAGGTTCTTTTGGAAAAAATTAGGATTTGACATAAAAATCAGAATAATAAGATTAAAATAGGATTTTAGAGTAATTATTTCAGAATTAAATAAATTAAAATAAATTATCTTTTGACGTGATAAATTGTAATACATAGGTTATTTGGACTGTGACTTGGACTCTGATTCATACCAGTAGCAGGACCCCAGGCGAGTACATTCTCTGACAGTTTCCATTATATTGATTATCTCTATAACTCTTGTTGTATAGCGTACATGACTCTGACAATGTTATTTACACGAGTTGGCATCATTGAGACCTGTCACGAGGAGTCGTGATTGGAATCCATCGTGCTAGCTGGGGATAAATAGGGAAATATTAGTAGCTTATGTGATCATACCCAACTTTACATGCATCATAGCTCACCCACACCTCACGTCGGTGCAGCCTTACCCTTACATGCCTCATCGCTGTTACATATGGTTAGCCTGACATGTTAGGGATGATCGCTAATCAATGTAATGAGTCATATAGTCCCAAGCCGATCACATGATATGCTGATGTTTCACACACTTAGTTAGATAATTCTTGACATGCATCTCTAGTATATTGATCTAGCATCTCCACATATTCTAATTATTGTTCTTGTACACACTTATATACCAGTTTATTGTTCTTGCGTGTACTTGAATTTCTATTTCATTGCTAGATATACATTGATGATGACATGCTCCAGTATTCCATTTATTCCAGTATTTCTATTTTCAGTATATCCATGCTCGTCAGTATTTTTTATTGCCAGTATTCCTATCTGTCTTGTATTTCTTTACACTGTGTTATAGTTTTTGTCAATATATGTGGAACTGCTGTTAGAGGTGTATTTTGTTCCAATCCTGACTGGATATCTTTTCCAGACTGTGACATAGAGGACTTGTTTCTGGCATACTTGGAGATTGGATGTTATTGATTGTAGGTTAGACTATTTATTGTTGTTTAGACTTGTTTTGTATTGCTTGCTTCGATATCTCATCGTGCTTTAGCTTATGTGATTGAGTATATTTTATATTATATTGTGATATCTGTGTCTCCTTATGGAGATGGATATCATTGACATGTGTTTAGTTAGATTAGTATCATGACCTAGACAGCGTTCTACCGCCGGTGCTGCGGCGTAGGCTGGACGTACCCACGCTCTCGTGCCCCTATACCGGGTGCGGGTCGTGACACATTTTTAGTGGTGGCCCATGCAGGTCTGACTTCGCAAGTTGTGCGATATCGTGGTAGTGCGACATCTTAGTTGTACTACTACGTGCCTGCTTTAGAATATAGGACATAGGATACTAGGATGAGAGAGGATACTCAATCACAAAAATTCTTGAGAGATTCCTGGGATGACCCCTTGAGAATCTTGTTATAATTTCCAATTTAAATCTTTTTCCTTGTTTTCGTCCGCTCTTACTTGTTGTTATTGAACTTGATTCTTGTTGATCAGTTATTAAATTAAAATCTTGGTTTCATTGTTGAGTTTGATTCTTGTTGACCAGTTGTTAAATTTAACTCTTGGTGTTGTTGTTGAGTTTGATTTTTTTTATCGAGATGAAATTTACGGACTAAACTTTATGGTATCATCTGATGACATATGTTGATGAGGATAGTGAGAAAGGTAAAACGTCTACTTTGGTTATGGAACCTAGAGTTTATTGCAGCCACATTAGCTGTCGTGACGAGAACGTAGGAACCTGACTTGGATGTACATACTTTAGTTATAAAATTTAGAATTTCTCACAGCCATACCGGTTGGCGTGACGAAGATTCTAGATGACATGATTATAGAGTTGCATACCTTAGTTATGGAACCTGTCGTTTATCGCATCTATGCTTACTGGCGTGGCGAGAATTCTGAGTGTCATAATTTCTGATAGACGTGTATGATTATCAGGTTGTATCTTAAAATGGTTCTTAAAGTCTCATCTCAATACTTATCTATTTCGTTATTACATGACTTTGTTCCATCGCTTCTTTTCTTTACTAGCAGTAGCAATACCTTCAGTCCTTATCCAGTTCCTTTTTGAGCTTCTTTTCTTTGAGGATTCCTTGTTAGTATGATAATTGGTGACTTATAATTTTGTCTGTGTCTTGTATTAGTATTGACTGAGTATGACTTATGAGTTTATAAGTGTTTCTTAGTTGGACATGTGAGCAGTAGGCATTAATCTAGAGATACCCATAGCATAGTACCTTGTAGAAATAGTTCTATGATAGGTGTTATTATAGTTAGTATTGGTACTATAAGTAGAAGGAGAATAAGAGTATCAGTGATGGTTTCAAGAGTAAGTATCAGAGTCAGCATGCCCGTCCTGGATGTCACGCCCCGATCTCCCGCAGGCTATTTCGGCCGTTCCCGCTAGGCGGGAATCACCCTCGCCAGCGCTCCCGCGGAACGATCGCTTGACCCATCCGGGCGTGATGCCGTATGAGCGTGAGCCACGCCCGTGCAAGGCCGTGATTCATTGGCTGGCGGTAAGAGTTCTAAGCCACAGAGTCGCACAGATTGTCCGAGTGCAGCGGAGTCATGAACGCATAGGCGATCGATAACAGGTTCACTGAGTCGACAATATAGCGGAAGCATTGAAACAAGTAAAGTAATCTCTTTATTGATATGAACAAGTGTTACAGGCGGCGTATAACCGAGATTACAAGTCTCTCAAGCCTCTCTCTGAAACAGTAAAAGCGTGCCAAATGGTTACAACTGTGGAATGAATGTACAAGCGATGGTCAGGCGATGTTCACAACTTATGTCTTGTATATGTGCTTCAGTCCCGGACGCACCGTTGTAAGGCTTCGGAGGGAACTCCTGGCCTTAGCACGTACGAAGGAGGAGTCCGCACCGTACGAGGTTCTCCCGCACACTGCATATCAAACTGGTGGATTATCAGTACATTGAATGCACTGGTGGGGAAGCTACTCGCCCGCTCGACAAATCCAAACACGTAATACAGGTTCCGTGCACAACTATTAAGTTGTCTTTCTAGTTGCCTTAGGATCAGTTTTATGCAGATATTGAATAGCCTATCGTGTCGGGCAGTGCGCCGTGCGATGTTAGAGAAAACACGGCGAGACTTACCATCTCCTTCCCTGTCCAAGGCAAACATTGTTAATTCAAGCACGGGCAAGTATAAGCATTCAGGAGCATAGCATATGCAATATGCAACACGAGAGTTATTGAACGGGACAGTATTTGGTGTGCTCAGTTGTACTTGATGCGATGCAGTAACTCGCACGCGGATAGCCGCTAAGCGAGAATGACTTATCTATATGAACATGAGTCGCTGGCAAAGCCATAAAGGACTAATCCCAGATGAGAGTGGAACGCAACGAGAGCACACGATGCGCTAAGAACCATCTCGCCCGTACACGATAGATTGTACATGAAGTAGTCCAAGGCCAAGATGGAATGCAATAAGTACACGATGCGCTACAAACCATCTTGTCCGCACACGATGGACTACACACGTGATGTGGTCCCGGGAAAGTGGAATGCAACGTAAGTACACGAGGTGCTACAAACCACTCGCCCGAACACGAGGGACCACACAAGAGTTCCATCCGGATCGGATCGGCCCCAGTGCCCCGGTGACCGTCCGTAGAACTATACCTCGTTTCCGAGTTGTCCGCGACATGCACTTCAGGGTTAACCAATCTCAGGCAACACGATTTAACCAATCTCAGGCAACACGATTTAACCAATCTCAGGCAACACGATTACACGAGATACACGAGAACACGCGTGCACTAGAACACGAGAACACGATAACACGAGTGCACGGGAACACGAGTACACGAGTATACGGGATACTTGAATCTTGGTTCTGTACAATAACTTGTCTTGATGCATTCCCCTGGTTCGGGACTGCGTTGATGACCTAACGGTCCCGGATACTTGCAGGTTCGTTCAGGCACGGAACGACTACGTAGTAGTCTTCCGGGGTTTGGATGAAAACATGGTAACTATCAAGCAGACAAGCATGCGTTTCTAGGAACATAAACAGGCACGTTGCTCGGGCCCGAAGGTAGTCCGAGAGATGAAACCGTTAAGGGACTTAGCATGCGAGGGTCTGAATATAAGCAGTATTTCCTTTTTCATGTTCTAGCAAGCAATACAAGTTAGGATTATTCCCTTAGCTAGGTGCGTTGGATTTATTAGCATGCAGGGGGTGAATCACCTAGCGACTAGCATAAACATTCCAGATTTTTATGTGTGCTGGCTAAGCAAAGACAAGTTCACCGTAGCCACCCACCTTAGCGATGATTCGCCTCGGTAGAGCGATACGTCTGAGCGAGCCTCTGAAAGTCCAAGCCGGATTCCTGTAGGGACAAGTCTGGATATCCTTTGCTTCTTGATCGAGGCAAAGCAGGTCGGGACAGCTGCACGATTGCCGTTTGAGACGGCAGTCCGCTTGAGCGGAACAGGGTGTTACATTGGATAGTCATAAATTTATGTAATTGAATGATCTATGTAAATAATTAAGTATCAAGGAATTGTGTTAAAGATTAATAGAGTATGATGTTCAATTTGATGATTGATACTGGGTGTATCAAGAGTAAAGAAATATATATGCATAAAGGGTTTTAATGAGATGCCATGAGTAGAGAAATATCAAGATTGGTAATGAAAGTTGTAAAATGTATCACAGATTAGTTTAACAGGCTGTAAAAAGTTTAAGAGATATGCTTATACATCAATCGAGATATGAAACCATATGCCTGCCCTTGAGATTGAAGTAAAGCATGGGTATTATAGAAAGTATAAGTGATCGTGAGTTCTAATAAGTTTGATGAGATAATCTAATGATGAAGCTAGTATTACCATACCAATAGTGCTAGTGATTCTATATCAAAGATTTGTTGAGCAAGGTGCTAATGACAGTAAGTACTTCGTGTGATGATAATTAGATTGGTGTATCAATTAAAATAGATAAAAAAATTATTGGAGAAAATATGTGTGATGATAACTTTGATTATTGGAAGTAATATCACAAGTAATCCGGGCAGTACAAATTTTAGTACACAGTTGAGGGTTGTAGACAATTGGTGTATTTGTGTGCACATTGAGTATTAGAGACTGTGAGTATTTATATCTATACTTGTGGATTCAAATTTATAATTTGAAGAGTGGAAATGAATTTCAATTTTTAAGAATTTTTGAGGAGTTAGGATTTTATGTTATTAAAATTTTGAGGATTACAATTCAATTCAATAAACATAGTCAAAGCTATAAAGATTTTGGAAGTGATTAAAAAAAATTATTTCGATATTTGAGTATTTGACTTTTGAGAAAAGTATACCCATTTTATTTTAAATCGTTCGAGAAGTTAAATTTGGATGATTTTATTTTGAGGATTAAATTTTATGGTGGGTAAGAAATGTATAACAGTATATGAGTGGTTGATGTGCATGTGTAAGGATCTGTTGGCTTGAGCATGCTGAGATGGCACTGCAAATTGACTTGGGTGTCCATCTAGAGTTGTATTAGAGAGAGAAGTATTTAGTATGGTGTGTTGCCCTTGGTGTGCACTTGAGTGATGAGAACAACTAGTATAAACAATTACAATAGGTAAGAGAGCTAGCAGTGAGTATGCTTGTAGTAGAAACAGTGGTACCTAAAGGGATAGAGGTATCAAACTTTGGGTACATCATTAAACCTATGGTTGTGTTAAAAGGCTATATTTTGTTCTTTCCTTCTGTTCGTTTTGTCTATTTGATTGATTAATTAATTTTCTAGTACCATAGCTTGCATCAATGATTCTCTTGCTAGAATATAGTTAATAGTACCCCTCGACAGAGACTGCAATACCATGACAAAAGAGACAATAACCATACATGTTTTATCTAGATTGCGTGTTGTATGACTATAGATAGGATTCTCTTAGACTTTGATTGTTGAGGGTTTGACCGTAGTAAAGAGTTAATAAAGAGGTTATGATTTGACAAAGAGAGACAATGTGCCTTAAATTTCGAGGATAAATATTAATTTAAATAAAGAATTGAGAATTTAGTATGACAGAATTGACGATTTTGATAAATCATAAATTTTTATGAAGATTATGAAATGATTGAATTTGTTATTAAATTTTAAGGAATTTAAGAAGATTATCGTTATATTTATTTGACTGCAAGGTATAAATTAAAAAAATTATTTTGAAGGTTGCATTTGAAGATCTTGTAAGTATTATATTGTTTGAGTATGATGTGGAAAAAGAATCGAGGAGTAAGATCATTAATGGAAAGAGGCGCTTCAAGACTCCGCTTGTAAGCTGCCTACTGCTCGTTCACCTGCATCACGAACAGGTCGATCAATACCTCTTCCACTCTTTCCAATCTCGAAATTGAAGTGCAGTTCAATGAACGAAAACAATAAAATCCATCAAAACCGTTCAAGAAAAACAAGCAAATCCCAAAACCAACTCAAAGCACGAAAGCAACAAGCGACATCAAAATCCGAGGCAATAAAAGATAGCAGCGGAGAGGTCCCTCCTGACTCTGCCGCTAAGCCGATCCTTGGGGTGCGGTCCATTGAATATGAGAATCAATTCCGAAGAAACAAATCTATAACGAGGACGAGTTCTTGTTTCAATCTATCATGATCGAACGATACCGTTTGTGTTTCTTAGCCGCGCTCCTCGAATAGGAGGAACGAGGCGCTACAATATCTATCGATATTATGGTTATTTTACATTGATTATTCATCTGCTGTTGTAGCCTAGTTTTTATAGACTCATACTTCTTCTCGAGTCTATTCAAGTTAGTGTGTTATTGGGCGGCCGACTTTAGCACATATAGCTCTTTCTTATATACTTCAGTACATTGTGGATTGAGACATAGAGGTTTACATTTATGGGATATCTAGATAGTGCCCTTTATATTATACAGCTTATACGTATTCGAGTCAGACAAGAGGCTGGTCAAATGTGTAGCTGGCGTATCACGTATTCCTGGTCCTACGTATTTTATGACTAGGACATGACACCCACCGCAGCCACCACCGCCAAAACCCCCTTCCCCGTCGCTCCGGTCTCCGCCTCCGCCGCGACCCAGACCCGGCGATGTCTTCGCCGAGCTCCCCTCCCGACGACATCGACGCCGCCAGCAGCCGCAGCACAGCAACCCACCTCCACCGCAGCTCCGCCGCTGGCGAGCTCCGTCACCCCGTAATCGCCGCGCTCCCAATTCATGACCTGCGAGGTACCTTTCTTCCCAGCCTCCTAACTCCCTGTGTATTGACCCGTTTTCCATTCTGTTGAATCCTGCGCGTAGACCGCGTGACCCTCTCGAAACCCCGTGTAACTCGTTCGGGGTATCGCGTCCGGTGTCGATCGCAAATTGCGACGCAAAATCAGGAAAAAATCTCAATTTCTGAAAATTCAGAAATTTGTCCCGAACTCGCAAGTTCACGACCATTTTGCGTGCAACCTGTTAACTGTTTTCAAAATCCACTTGAACAGTAATTTAGACCGTATAATCGAGATTAAAACCATATTTTTAGTTTATTTTAGTTAGTTGTAATTTGTAATTTATTCCCGGGTAAAAATTGGTATTTAAAATCCTAATTTTTTTGGAACTGGGTGCGCCCCGCTAAACTAGGCGACGTGGTCGTGTGAAACTTCACCGAAAGGTGCGCGCCGTTGATACGGATATGTGGAATTTTGCGAAAGTTGATTTGGATCTGCGTGCACACCGGAATCAACGTGTATCCGTCGACAACGTCCCGTATCGACCATGTTTTGAAACTCGTTGTAACTTTGTGTGTGCTCGTCGTTTCGAAATGAAACTTGCGCAATCAGACTCGTAGTATTTTTTGGTACTATGACCCAAGTTTGGTTCGATTCTGAGAACGTTGACAAAATCCTGTATCGTGGGTCCCACGGCTCCACTTGACGGGCGATTTTGTGATCGACTCATCGGAATTTAGTTCTGGACATTCCGTTGGGTTCGTATCGTCGTTCTGGACTTGTAGACACTAAGTTTGACCAATTTGGAGAACATTTTCTCTGACACATTTTTTGGTACGAAGTGAGCCACATGTGGACCCCACTTTGACCAGGAACGGTCAATTTTGCCCCTGTATCCAAATTGGACTTATGGACAGGCAATTCTAGCTATTTGATATCTTCTGAACATGAAGGTAGTATTTATTTCAGCAATCGGAGGAGTACATGCAGATCCCGCTGATACCAGAGCAACTGTTGGAACCCAAACCCCAGGCAAGTGTACCTTGTCAATCTTACAGTACTTGCTACATAATATTTCCTTGATTTAATTATATATATGTTCAATCTAGGGCCATGTGACATTACTTAACGTTCGAATAATATTCGGGTGTCAACGCCGTACGCGGAGTTGTGTAACGTCACCTAGAGATGGATATCGAAACCCTATACATCTTTCGTGCTTGCATTATCAAGTACGACATACCATAGGACACTTGACACTGTTCATGAGACAAAATCTTCCTGAGATATTCATGGTGATTCTGTATAGGTTACAAGATTTGTGACATAGATATTACATATGCTTAGCTATCATTATGACTAGCTGCATTAGTTAGAGGTCATGATCTTGCATGTTATGGACATGAGACATCGTGGACATGAGACGTGTGATTACATTGCGTAGGGAGAGACACACCATACTACAGGCTGATTATTGATATATATACAATACTACTTGCTTTGGCACATATACGGGAGTCGTGATATTGCTTGCTTTGGCATATATACGGGAGTCGTGATACTAAATGCTGCTATGGGTTTCCTCGACACAGAGCCTATAGTAGTTTTAGCCTAAGTATGATTAATGCTCTTATTTGCATATCACATAGCTGGTTACGTAGTTTGCCTATTGATACATTTTATATACTGTATTTATTTTGGCATGCTGTTTCTTGTACCTTGTTACGTCCCTCTGAGCACTTGGTCCCTTGCCAGTTTTACAGCATAGACCATTGTGGAGCCTGCCTGGAGTTGCTGATGTGTGTTGCTTTGTCATGCAGGAATTTGGTGTCAGATACTTATATCATTTCTTCCGGAGTTATGGTTATTATTTATATTATTTATTCATCTGCTGATATAGTCTAGTTTTATAGACTCATATTCCTTTCTCGAGTCTATTCGAGCTTATGGGTTACTGGCGGCCGACTTTAGCACATGTAGCTCATTCTTGTATATTTTGTTCATGTGGATTGAGGCATAGATATTTATATTCACTTGATTATATAGATAGTGACCATTCTAGTACAGCTTATACGTATTCGAATCGGACCAGAGTCTGGTCGAATGCGTAGCTGGCATGTTACGTATTCCTAGTCCTACATATTTTGGGACTGGGGCGTGACACAGACACAGTGCAACTATTTCCATTATGGATGGAGTTGATGTCACACCCCAGTCCCAAAATACGTAGGACTAGAAATACGTAAGCATGTCAGCTGTATGTATATGGAGACTCCAATATATGGAAACCATAACACATACGTACGCTGTAATATGAACAATAATTCACAAGTGGTATATATTTATCACAAGTCACAGAGTATAACTAAATCTCATCCACAAAGTAATCATAAAGAAATAAATAACCAATCAACTATATAACTGAATCAAGTATAAGATTCTTGATAAGAACAAGTAGTTGGGTGGAGACAAATCCACTACCAAACTATAATATAAGAGAAATAAAATAAGTACATCTGATGAACAATGAGGCTCGAAGAGAAGACCTCCTCGAAAGAGAACGAAGTAGCAAGTCCTGATCCGTGCTCCTGCAAATAGTCATGATCGTCTACACCTGGAAAGGGACCAGGTCCTCAGAGGGACGTAACAAGATACATAGAATCATGCCAATAATGTATTGAAAATAAATATCCAATGGGTCGCCTAACCATCTATGTGAATGCACTTTGAGAACAACTTTCCAACACGTGGGCTATCTGGCTAAAATGGAATTGGCATGATTCTCTCGGAGATTCAGGGGCCTAAAAAGCATGTCGTCTTTTGAATGCCAGAGGCCGCCTGATAATAATAATATATATAGTGGTTATCATGACCGCGCATCTCCGGCGGAGCGTACGGGTTACACAAGGAAAGTGCAAAGGAGCCCAAACACCTTACTTGTTGTCCTCCCCACCCCATGCTCTAAGCATGTCATATCCATGACATGATGATACCTCTAATAACTGCCAAGTCTTCTAACATGCAAATTCTATCAGCAGCTATTCCCTATCGTACGTCCCACACGTACTGATGATCAGTCAATACGTAAGTCCGTGATCTATATGAGACTCACAACTCGTGTAAGAAATATGTCATAGCCAAATGAAATATAAGAATTTCTCATGATCATGTGGTGGTCTCGTAAAACAAGGTCGACATGCATAATATATAATAAAGACGAAATACGACGTCACCGTCGTTGCACCCAAGTTATTCTTGGACGCGCAGTTTATATAGCAGTTAAATATATGAACTAAATGATAGGAATAAAATACATGCATCATATAAAATATAAATGATAGTACAATGACAAGGTATACTTGCCTGGCAAGAAAGCGGCGTAATATAAACGTCCAGGTGTCAAGTACAGAGGATCGGAAACTATGGCCTCCAAATAAATATCTCCGGATGCTGAAATAAACATCACCAACGTTCCCAGAATAAGTGAGATAGTCAGAAAACACTACCCTTTCGTCCAATTTGGACACAGGGACAAAACGGTAATTTTGGATCAAAGTGGGTCCACATGTGGCCATTTTGCACCGAAAAATGTGTCAGGAATAAAAGTCTCTAAATAGGAAAAATTATAGGTCAAACAAATTTTAAACGTCAATACGAACTCAACGGTATGTCCAATTTTGGATTCCGGTGAGCCGAACACAAATTCGACCAAAAAGTCAACCGTGGGACCCGCAAATAGGCGGCTTGGTCAACTGTCTCGGAATTGCGTGAAACTTGGGTCACAGGACCAGCGTGATACTACAAATCTAATAGCGCAAGTTTCGTCGCATTCCGACTAGCGTACACAAAACGGGATGGTAGTTTGCAAAAGTCGCGATATAGGAACTTTTTACGGATACATGTTGATTCCGACTCACACACACGTCCGAATCAGTTTCCGCGAAATTTCACACATCAGGATATGCCATACGCGCCTTTTGGTACAATTGGTACGCGATGAGGCAGTCCCGTTTGGCTGAACGCGCTCCGTATCTCAATTTTCTAATATTTTAAAAATAAGTTTTTGGTCGTTTTGGAGGACGATTAATTTTACACATAGAATAATTTAACAAAAACTAAAAGAACATAAAAATTCTCGATTATATGGAGAAGAAAAACCCTTTAATTAGTTTTCGAAAATAATAAACATGTTGGCGCAAATTGGGTGTGAACATGGGGTTTGGTGTTAAAATTCTGTACTGTTTTAGTCAGTTTTTCAGTCATTTTTTGGTCAATTTTTCGACCAATATAGGGCACGAAAACTCGTCCCGCTTGAATGAAAATCCTAGAGGGTTAGGTTATGAACGTACACGAACAAACCACACGCAAAAAGGATCACAGATGAAGGAGATACATCACCTTGAAGATGGGCTCGAAACTGTACACATGTGCGCGGCGCGCGTGCGCGGACGACGACGGCGGCGGCGCTGAGGGGCGGGGGTCGCCGGCGGTCAGTTGTCGGGGTCAAGCTAGGGTTAGGGTTTAGATTTGAGTTAGGGTTTTTGCATGTGTATAAGTATATATATAGGTAGAGAGAGATCGAGAGAGAGATACTGTGCGGGGGGTTCACGTTTGCTGGGAATGGTTTATAGGGGTTAGTTATTAGGTTAACTTAGGGAATATAATTAGGGATTAAGTAGTTAGTTACGATTTTTTTTTTGTTTTTTTTTGTTTTTCTTTTGCTTTCTTTTTCTTTTTCCTTTTCGTTTTATTTATTATTATTATTATTATTATTATTATTATTATTATTATTATTATTATTATTATTATTATTATTATTATTATTAACCATATATTTATTTACGTATATAGATGAGGCTAAAAATCCAAAATAATATTTTTACCCTAAATAAATTCTAGAAAATTACTTTGTAAAGTTTTAATAAATACTAGACTTAAAATATTTTATGAAATATTTTATAATTAATAATTAGATATTTATTTAGTTACAAATCAAATAATTATATTATCTAATTAACTAAGTAAATAAATAAATGGTTACCCACTAAATATGTTAATAGTAAATAATATGCAAATCTATAAAAAAATGAATGTCTAACTTGGCACAAAAAATTATGGGATGCTAATTGTAGGAAGTTGGGATTAGAAAATAACCACAATTAAATTATATATATAATATCTAAATATTTAACACATAATCTATGGTCGTTACACTAATGTCATACTAATGCCAAGGGGTCGAATTTCTGTGCCACAAAAAGATCCCACAAGTAGTGTCTCATGTGTAGGCTACTTCCTATGAAGGGGGATACAGATTTTGGGACCATCCTATATTAATGTCCAAACCATGGTGAAGTGTCCTAATAAAATTATTGGATTTTAATTTATTTTAAAAAATAATCTAAAACAATTACAAGAAATACAAATACACACGAAATGTCTATTTTTGGGTAAGGGGGTTTACAGTTGATGGACGTTCTTTTTCCTTGATGAACGTAAAGTACACTAAATTCTAAGAGGACGTTTGATTGCAGGGTGGAAAATATATGAAAGAAAAAAATTATGGAATTATTTTTATAGGAATTTTTTTTTATGAAATTTTTAAAAATTTTTTATGGAAAACTTAATTTGGTGTTTAATTGTAATTATGTTTTACGAAAAATAAATAATATTTTTCTATGGGTTGGACAAGTTTTATTTTTCATCATTTTTGAGAAAATATAAAAAATAATAGTTTTTTTTTGAAAAAATGATTATATGAAAAATATAAGCTATAAAACACTACAATTGGTAAAAAATTTGTGATGGAGACATTTTCTATGGAAAAAAAGCTCAATCAAACACAACCTAAGTTGCAAATGACCGATTGACGATCATAATTTAAGCTCGTAAGTTGTATATGTTACTCCCCATTTTCGATATACGTATTTGGAATGCATTTTTATTTTAGCATGATTGAATGTGCATGGAGACTAGATTCATTCTTTGGTTTAACCTGGTTTATGGCTTATTTTGTGGGTTGATTCAACTCATGAGAACCTTTGGTTCAACCCTACCATATATAACCCAATATTTTCTCTCTTTCTCTGCTCACTTCTTCATTACTTTCTCTCATTCTTTAGCTTTCTCTCCACATTTCATAGGCAAGTACACCTTACATGAAAAATGGAAAAATCCTCCATATTATTGTTTTGTTATGTTTATTATGTGTTTCTAAGCAATTTTAGTTCTTGGAGTTTTCTGTTTTGATGGATAGATTAGTGTAGATCTATATTTCTAACATAGGGTTTTCATAGATTTTATGAGTTTTTCTTGGTTTTGATCTATTAAACTTGTGTATTTGAAAATCAGTTTTTGCTACATGATAAAGCTTTCAATTTAGAGCATTTTGGCTTTTGGTTCACCTAATTGAACTTAAAATGAGGATTTTATGGACAAAACAAGATTTCAGTTTTTGGGACTTTTCTGCCATGGCCGAACCTGCTGTTGGAGAAGACGAAGTTTCCATGCGACCAGTGAGCATATGCGACCGAGAGTGCCATGCGGGCCGAGAGGGTTATGCTGCCTAAACTCTTGCCCCATACTGACAGCATGCGTCCATCTTGTTGGACGCATGACTGCTGATTTCGCAGTATCCTTGAACACCTTGTGCTTTCACTTACTGAACGAATAAATTTTTTACTAAGTCCTAGAGAACTCCATGCGACATTGACTCCATGCGGCACCGACACCCATGCGGCCAGAAGAATATATGGCCCCTATTTCTTAGACGCATGGCTCTAAACCGTTGACACTTATTTCTATAATTTTGTCTTTTCTTCCTAACACACTTTATGCTTGTCATCTCAGTCACATCAGTCACTTTATGTCTCATCACTGACACATTTTTTATTTGACTGTCATTTCAACACTTGTTCCAAGAAGTAGACCTTAATCCTGAGCATGCGGCCAAGTGGTTCATGCGGCATGATTTCATGCAGCCTAACTTCTTATGCGGCCCTGACTTCATATGCGGCCTGACTTCATATGCGGCCATGATTGCCAAGCCGCCTGACTTCCCATGCCGCCTAGAGACCCATGCGGCGCTGCTTGTTGATTGAATGTCTTCTTGATTCATGTGACCCGATGTATAATTGGTAATTGGACTCAAATACTGTATTCGTGCTGATACCCCTATTGCCTGATTATTATTCATGATTTAATATGCGTCGAGGTACGATACATCATGTCACGTACTGTTAAGTGATTATATTTGGGTTATGCATTGAGAATGCGTCCAAATTTCTGAACGCGTGATATTATAATATATATATTATTTTTCCAGCACGGACATAATAAGCGAGTCGACTACCAAAAGTGTGGCTAGGATGTTGACTGTATGAATGTTACATACACGCTCGGGTGAATCCAGATTTGACTTCCATGGATTCGTATCTAGCGTGTTCGTACTTTGTACGAAATCTTAAGAATTTTTTTTATGTGACCACACCTTGAGATTTCAAACACAACATAGGGCTAATTAAGTAAGTAGAAGTGGTAGTAACATTTGGAGGGAACGGTATCCCGAGATCATGCCAACAAACCTTCCCACAGAGATTCATTCTAAGTGCGCTGTGGGCTGACCACCACAGATACTGTATTTGCCTTAGTGGAGTGCAATATCTGACTTATTATTATGCCGAGGCACTGTTTCAATATAGGAACATTGGAACCGCTAATACCGTATTTTTAGCGTAATGGCCCTACGGGGGACTGGTGCATCATGCAAGTGCCTGTTTTGTTATATTGGTTCGATTAGCTCATGTTCGGCACTGACGTGATCTGATGATACTTATTATGCATTATTCCGAGATAACCTCAGAACCCACAAAATAGCAAGCCGTACAAATGATTGGCCGATATAAGAAATAGACTTGGTTGTGATTGTATTATTCAGCTACTAGCCTAGGGAATTGTGCTATCTTAGTGTGATGGTTCAACCATTGTCCTTATTTGGTTGTAGGGTTGAGCCTTAGCGCTAGGTTATGCCATGGACCTAAGTTACGACACTGAACCTATGTATTATTATATATTTTTCTTGGATTTTTGTTTCTCCATTTCGTACTTCCTTTGTGGTACTTGCTATTTGGGGTCTAACCCCACTGGTTTTGCATGACCAGGTTTTGAGCCAATACCTGAGGATCCAGCGTACTTTCCTCCAACTCATGGCGTGTACCAGGAACATAGTTGCAGGGGATAGCGAGTGGGTTTTCTTCTTCCCTGCTCGTCTTGCACATTTACTTCTTTTTGTCGTTTAGCCACCGATACCTGTTAGCCGGCTCGTCTGGACATTAGTTTTCTTACATGATTGTATTAAACCAGACTGCAGCTGATCACTGTCATGTTACTCTTCCAGTTTCTTATTTTGCACTACTGGACTCTAGAACATTTTAAGAAAGCGTTTGGGATGCCTTACTGCTTATCATATATATGCTCTATGCTTACTGTTTCTTGTTTAAATGATTGAGACATCGAAGTTCTTGACCATATGAGACTTGATTGTAGCATGCACCCCCTTGTCTTATACAACCGTGATCGCCGTACGACGTATAGTACCTTGTACGGGGTAGCTGACAATGTCCGTCTCCGTATTGCGGTACTAGAACGTGACAATATATTAGACATCTATACTAATATATCAATAATAATAAAAATATAACCAAAATATCATGAGTATATCTAATTTTTTGGTGTAACATTTATTTACGTATAAGCAGTGGCGGATCCAGAATGACATTCTTCTAAAGACAATCGTAAAGGAGTTCGGAGACAATGCTCCCAAAAATTGAACATGTAGGAACAAAGTACCTAACTGAAAATTGAACATGCATATCACCCCAAACAACGGGTTGATTCTTAATACAAAATGTAGAATTTCTTTCCTCTACAATAAAGTATTAGAGACTTTACAAATTCACAAATTTAATTTCCATCACAGAAATAGAAATAGAACCTTTTGACAGAAATATAAACTTGATTTTGATCTAACTTGATATTAACCTCATTTGATTTTGAATTTTACCTTTGAAGGTGCTTTTTTTTTCCAACAGGTAGCTCCATGGCCTCCGTCCTCCTCTCCTCCATCAATAGCTCCATGACCTCCGTCCTCCACTCATTTGGCAGCTCCGGCAGGCCGACAACTGCTTTCTATTTTTATTTTTTTGGAGGTCGACGACGAATATAAAGAAAGTAGAGGGGGACGCGAGAGAAGAGGCGGATACAAAGAGAGAATAAAACTTATTGCTTGGAACGTTTTTGTGTGGGGCAAAGCGGTTGGTCCCAACACATGCCATTGCTGCTTAGTAAAAAAAAATTTCATTGGAGACGACCCCGCCCCCCAATGCTATACATTTGCGTCCGTCTCTCCATGTAACAAATCTATTTAGTCACCAATTAACTCTAATTTTTATATTAATCTAAAACCTACACCTATACATTTATGTACCTATGTTATTCTTTTGGAAATAATATTTTGATTGTGGAAAAAAAATGACGGCCGCTGGCCCACGACCACGTGACGATCATCTATTGACCTTTTTGTTAAGCATGGATCCACCTCCTTAAAATTTGAGTTAAAGGCTAATGGATGGTGGCCACGTGACCGTGGGCCAGCATCGATCACGTCCTTAGCGGTCAAAATAGCTGCGTACTACTCTTTTACTGGAAATTGCACAAATATTGCGAGTGCAACGACCACGCTACTAAATTCTGAAGTAATAACTTTGAAAAAAGAAGAAAGAACTTTTGAGTTACTTCGTTATTACTGTTCCTACATCCTATAATAAACGGAACCGCTTCCCCATACTTTCATAATTTGAATCCCGTCCATCTCCCTCGACTCGCCAAAAGAAAGGAAGCAAACTTCTCTTCTTCTTTTTCGCTTCCAATTTCCTTCTCGAAAACCCTAATTTCCCCCCTTTACGAAACCTAGTCTAAAAAACACACACACACATAGATCGATCGATGTTGATGGAGAGCAGCATGGAGTTTCGATGCGCCCTTTCTGTACTGATTTCCTCCTTGATCGCGGCGAGGGCGTACAGGAGGAAGTCGGTGGATCTCTCCGGTGTAGCGGCGGGGATTCCGGTGATGGTGATCCATATGACTGCAGGATACAGGTGTCGATCTCGCTTCTTCTTGGATTTCTTTTTCTTTTTCTACTTTTGATTGATTCCGATTGTAGTATATGTACCAATCTCTGCATTGTTTGAAATTTCTTCAATTTGGAAAGATTTGCGGCTTTGCTTCTGGTCTTCTTCTTCACGTCGTCGAGGCTCACGAGGTTCGGGGAGGAGAAGAAGAAGGGGATCGATGCGGAATTCAAGGAGGGAGGTCAACGTAACTGGTCAGATTTGGTTCTCACTCTTGATCTATACTAACTTTGATTATTTTGGATGAGTTTGGTATTGCCTAAGCTTTTCAAAAGTTGCTGTGATTAGCTGCTTAAATATAATTATTATTGAAAACCATGTTTTTTTTTAAGTTCACAAATTAGTGAAATAAGGCCAAGATGGACATCTAATAATAAAAATAAAAAGACAGAGGATGAAATTTCAGAAAGTTGATATCTTTGTAAAAGAATGCATGATAAGTTGAATCTACTTTTGAGGGCAACCCTTTCCTTGCTTTCAAAAGAACCCATGAAAAGTGGCAACTTGTCAAAATAATAAGCAGAAGCAGCTTTACCAAATGCACGTACGTGCTTTTCAACAAAATACGCTGAACTAGGTCCGATAAGCTTTACGAAACCCACCTTTTAGTGACTACTTTAGATGTTGCATCTTGTCATTTACCTTACCATATACTTGGTATAACGGTTTTTAATGTTATCTTGACGACATAGTTGTGTTGTCTAGCCTACTAGGGATCACAAACACTTCAAAAATTCGATCTTGTCCATGTCACGTCGTATCAGGAATATTCAGACATGGACACTACAAAATACACTAATCAGACATGACAATACAAAATACACTATGACACACCAGAACATGTGTCACATTTGTGTCCCCATGTTTGTATCATATCATGTTGTATTCGTGTCCGTGTTACACGGGTTTTGTAGAACAAGTAGTTCGCCGGTCATGCTAAATTCATAATACTTATTTCAATTTAGTTATATTGTTACACACATGGCCGGTTCTGAGCTCATAGGGGCCCTAGGCGAACTTTCAAAATAGGCCCCCTATATATAATGTTAATATTTTTTTTTTCAAAATTAAAAAAAGGTAAATAAAAAAAATGCTCCGACAAGCCTACTAGGGATCACGAACACTCCAAAAATTCGATCGTATCCGTGTCACATTGTATCAGGAATATTCAGACATAACATGGACACTACAAAATACACTAATCAGATGTGACAATACAAAATACACTATGACACACCAGAACATGTGTCACATTTGTGTCGTCATGTTTGTATCATATCATGTTGTATTCGTGTCCGTGCTACATGGGTTTTGTATAACAAGTAGTTTGCCGGTCATGCTAAATTCATAATACTCATTTCAATTTAGTTATATTGTTACACACAGAGCCGGTCCTGAGTTCATGGGGGCCCTAGGCGAACTTTCAAAATAGAGCCCCCATATATAATGTTAATTTTTTTTTCAAAACTGAGAAAGGTAAATTAAAAAAATGCTCTACCAAGCCTACTAGGGATCACGAACACTCCAAAAATTCGAACGTGTCCGTGTTACGTCGTATCAGGAATATTCGGACATGATATGGACACTACAAAATACACTAATCAGGCATGACAATACAAAATACACTATGACACACCAGAACATGTGTCGCCATGTTTGTATCATATCAATGTTGTATTCGTGTCCGTGCTACATGGGTTTTGTAGAACAAGTAGTTTGCCGGTCATGCTAAATTCATAATACTCATTTCAATTTTTCTAGCAATTTAGTTATATTGTTACACACATGGCCGGTCCTGAGTTTATGGGGGCCCTAGGCGAACTTTCAAAATAAGGCCCCCATATATAATGTTAATTTTTTTTTCAAAACTGAGAAAAGGTAAATTAAAAAAAATGCTCAACCAAGACTTGAACCTAGGACCTCTAGTGTACAAGTCAAACATAATAACCGCTACACCACAATTATTTTGTATTAAAAGAGGCCCATAGTATATACTAGTTCTATTTTAGATACAAAATTATTAGTATATATATGTTTATACAGATTTGTTGGGCCCTCCAGGTCCGTGCCCTGGGCCAGGGCCCGCCCTGGTTACACATGGCTAGAGTGAATTATTGTTTATGAGCATCCCAAACTTCATGTTTATCGCAAGATACCATTGAAGTTGAAATAAAGTTTCTATAAGATAACTATATGGTTGACTATGTTGGAGGAGTGATAGGCAATTATAAACAACATGTCCAGAAAATGAGAGGAGTTTAAACGCTAAGATGGATGAGTGACAATATGTTAAAAACGTAGGATAAGAAGTTAGTGTATTCATAGGAAGTTAGAGGTGGTGATAATTGAGACCAAGATGAGAGAAAATCGTCTTAGATGGACCAAGTAGAAGCGATAAGATAGTCATCAAAGAACCGACTAAGATTAGAGATAGACATAAACAAACATGGATTGAAGTTGTATAGAAGGATATGATTTTGTTGATTAAATAGGGCATGGGCCTATGTTATAAATGGGTGTTAAACTGT
The DNA here is from genome assembly GCA_036927795.1 of Iris macrosiphon. NCBI lineage: Eukaryota > Viridiplantae > Streptophyta > Magnoliopsida > Asparagales > Iridaceae > Iris > Iris macrosiphon. Next base: position 21,711,127 of record JAYESA010000019.1, on the reverse strand, counting down.
TACAATCCACTCATAGAGATCAAATTATGAAGGATGCTAAAGTATCATTATTTGGTTTAGTTATGTATGTATGTATGTATGTTGTGATAATTTTTTTGTTTGTTCTCTTCTGAGAAAAAAAAATATGAAGCCAAAATAAAAATCATAGTGCCAAAACTGGCCAACTGCCAACCTAGCAATATTTACACCCACAAGTGGTGGCACTTAGTGGACCCCACTATTGCTATACATATCAGTTGGATCTTTCTGGTGACAATATTAAGAAATTGATTGTTTTCATTGATGATTTAGAAAAAAAAAACTAAAACACTTATTTATACTTACAATAGGAGTCAAATACAATAAATTTTGACACCCTCAAACATTGTAATAATCAACTTAAGGTAATGACATTGATATGTTACCTAATATAGATTACATAAAATCACAAATCAAGCAACTGATTAACTCATTATTTTGATATCTTCTTATTATGGAAATACTTTTGAGACTCCCCTCACGCTGGAGTGTAGATGTTGTCGAAACCAAGCTTGTTCAAGAATGAATGAAAGAGCTTCGTAGGTAATGCTTTTGTGAGAATATCGGCAAGTTTCTCCATAGATCGAACATGAGAGAAGAAGATAACCTTTTTGACCCACTCATTACGAGCAAAATGACAATCAATTTCGATGTGTTTGGTACGTTATGAAATATTGGGTTCTCGGTAATGTAAATGGACTTGTGGTCGCAATGGAGAGGAATAAAGATGATATATGGATGTCAAGTCTTGTAAAAGAGACCGTAATTGTAGGATCTCAGAAACAAGATACCAAATGGCTCCGTACTCGGGGTCTGCACTAGAGCGAGCATCAATCCATTGTTTCTTGCTTTTCCAAGATACTAACTAAGTTGTCTCCAAAAAATACAAAGTAACCACAAGTAGATCGTCTTTCATGAATAGATCCTGCCCAACCAACATCTGAATATCCTTGTAAGGTAAGAGAATCACCACGTCTGAAGAGAGGCCTTGTTACTTTCCAAAGTAACCAATAGTTGACTCGGCTAACTCAATATGCAACCATAGTAAGGTATATGAGTTTTCCAACAAGTCTACAATATCGCCCTGGATCGGAGAAAGCAACATAAGTCGTAAAAGCAAACAACTTAATGTTAGGGTCCATAGGTATGTCATTAGGCCGACACCCTAACATTCTTGACTCAGTAAGAATATTCAGTTTATATTTCCTTTGTGAGAGAAATATATCATCCTTGGTGCGAGCGACCTCAGTACCAAGAAACTAACAAAGTTGACCAAGGTTCTTCGTTTGAAAAGCATGCATTAGACTTAATTTATGTGATACACTGTGAATTACTCTTGGTAACTATTATGTCATCGACATATACCAATAGAATGGCAATACCCTTGCTCTCTTTTTTTTTGTGTAAAGAGAATGATCTGCCTTGTGTAGAAGTATGAAAAATCTCTACCATGCGCCAAAGTGTTCCAGCCCCATGTTCTAACAACCTAAGAAGTGTCCCATGTGCCCGCAGCGCCATGCGCCACTACTCCTCCAGGATCCCATGCGCCAGCAGTGCCATGTGCCACTACTCCCTCAGTGTTCTTCATGCGCCAAGCGACAGTAGTCCCAAGGTGCATATCAGAACCATTATAACTAGAGCATGTCACGAGTATTATAGGCATCAACAACCCCAAATCTCGAGCGACCACATGGCCACTTAGTACAACATCCGCCGCTATATGCGCGCATACGTGCATAAAGGCCTTTCTATAGACTATAAATAGTGGGCGTCTCCCACACAATAAAAGAGGAGAGAGAGAGAGCCGCATCTACGCACAAGAGAGGACCACATACAAACAGGCACCACCATCGCGGAAAGGAAAAGAAGATAGAAGCGCCGAAACCTCGTCAACCTCCTTGGTCCCAGATAGTCAACGGAGTAAAGGAGTCGCTGTAGTGCTCGATCTCAACCGTCACACTTGTCCAGATTTTTCATTGTACTTAGATCCTTCTGTATTAGGTATTCTCTTGTACTGTTTGTCCATTCCTAATAAATAAAAAGTTCGCTCAACTTTACACAACCTTATTATTTTTGGCGATGTCGACAAAAATGACGACTCTGCTGGGGAAGAGCTTATCCTCTAACGAGAAGATGATGACGCAATCCGACGTGATCAAGTTAGGTCCGACTCAGAGGACGTTGGTCGTTTGCTTCGACCATCAGGCATTCGAAGACATGCTGGACAGCCGAGCTCTCCAATGAGGCCCGTACGATCTCGCAAAACTCGGGACGTCAATGCCGCTGCGCCAAGTCCGAAGTTGGTACCTGATACATTGTCAAACCACGCCGCAGTTGCACACGCGGTTGACCTGTATTCCACTGTTGACCTGTATTCCACTAACAAGTCGAGTTCTTTGCCGAGGCCCGCACGACCTCAAAAAGCTCGTAGGATTTGGGTTGCCAAAGCCGTTGTGCTAAATCCGAACTCCACTTCAGAAGTGCCGCCAACCTTTGTCGCAGATGCACATAAGGTGGACGCGCATCCTATCTCCATCCCCGAAGCCGTGCTTGAGAGGAACCATGTTGAGTCTCACGATGCGTTCACGCAACGCCGTCTAGGCCGGAAATGATGTGGTGGTCATAGGCGCATGAAATCTCCTCCAAACAGGGTTGTTGTCAACAAGAACTCGTATAGTCCTAACTTGGATTCCATGTACTATGCGCCTAAGGACGTTGGTTCAAGGAGGCCCAAAACACCCTGAGCCATGCGCCCTCGAGGGGCTGCACCGTTAGCTCTCCAAAAGCATGCGTCGTTGGTCGTTACACGCGCTGCTAATGGAAGACTCTATAGGGCAGACCTAGGTGCTCATGCGCCAGATGTGGGTTGACCCTTAGAGCCTTTCTGAACCCACTTGGACGCCGCAGTCGCACTCAAACCAAGTCGGGGAACAAATATTGTGAAGACAGACCCATGCGTCTAGTTTGGCTGCGTGCACGAAGTGGGTCCGACACACATCAAGTCTTCCACTAATGATCCGATTGCAGTTTCTACCGAGGAACTGGATCTGGGAGCAAACATTTCACTTTCACCTCCTTGCGCGAGACCTGACCGAGCACATGAGAGGGCGCGAAAGTGAAGCTTCCATCGCCTGATTTACGCAACGTGATTAACCACAAGCGTAAGACGAGAGAGGCAACCCTCGCACATGATGTGTCCTCCCGAAGACGTGTGCCAACATCATCATCAACTGCTATTGTACCGATGCGCCAGTCCCTTCGACCGGATAATTAATGTTTCAACGATTGTATCCCGTGAAACCGATCCAACGACATCCTAGGAAACAACCGCGCGAAGAGGAGGAATTGTCCATCGCTTTCTGTTGCTCAACATTGAGGTCTCCTACAATGAAGAAGATCTCAAAGAAAAGCTCACATAACCTAAGGGTGTCATTCAGCACACCGCGAAGCCGTCCGAGGGGCACCAAGCCAGTACCTACTGTGGGGGTATTCCAAGGCACATACTCGAGAACACAGGCTGGGGGTAGCCATTCTGCCCCGAATGAAGCTGCAACCGGAGCTAGGGGTAGCAGTCCCCCGGGGTTCTACGACAACCCATCCTTCCAAGAGGACATCGAATCTCTGCACATGGATGACATCTTAGCTTGGGGGTAGCCATACACATACACACCAGGACGAGCCCGCAACTGAGACTTGGGGTAGCAATCCCTTCAATAATGAAAGTGATGCGACTCTACCCACTCTCCCCGAGGACAACGAGACTCAGACATCTGAGGCGAAAAGTGAGGTATCCACCTTCCCGTCCACCTCCTCCCACGTAATGCCAGTATACATGGCAGGAGACGAGCATAGCGCGGAATCCAGTAACCAATAACGCCTGGAGGCACTCGAAGCTATGATGCAGGTTCTGCACTTCAATGCAGACTCTAACTCATACAGTACTGGAACTAAGAAAAAACTGTCCCAACACAGTCGCAAGCCTCGGGACGAACAAACCCGGAATAGAGAACCAACGAGGAATCTGGTGTGCCTGATCCGGCTCCTCATGTTGCAAGCATCCAGACCACACCTCGATCCTCCGCCGCTCTTCTACCAGACGACATCCAAAAGACTCTTAGGGACTTGCGTGCCCGCGTTGGTGCTCGGGATAATCAAGACAGGCTACAGAAGCTTGGGAACTAACAACCCTATCCTCCTGAGGATAACGTGGTATACCCTCCCATATACAAGCCACTATCTCTGACTCCATTTGACGGAAAAATGTCACCCCGTCAGTACATGAGGTACTTCCAGTCCACAACATGCCATTTACCTCGGGATGACGTCCTACTCACCAACTTGTTTGTCGGAGCACTATTCAGGGTCGTTTTTGAGCGGTTCTGCAGTCTCCCCGATAAGTGCATCTCATCCTTCGAGGACTTGAAGTCTCTTCCACGCCCGATTCTATGAAGGAGGGATGAATATGACTATGTCCTCCCTGATGGACATTACCCAAAGGGGACAAGGAACTTGCACCAAATTACATCGAACGCTTCCGGCAGGCGATATTGAAATTGCCTCATGGTATTCCCGAATCTACACTGATGGACACGTGTCGAAAGAATTTCCTACCGCCAGTGAGATCTGGACGACATCTGGCCCGTTCAGTAACTGGACAACATTCATCATAAGCATCGTTGCTGCAGAAAAGAGTGCGAAAGACGCCCGACTATTGGGATTCCAAGCTCCCAATGTTGAAGACAAGGGAAAGCGCCCTTTCATAGCCGCCAACAATCGTGACGGTAAAGGGAAGTAAGTCCCGACGATCAATGTGTCCAAAAGTCCGACCTTACCTGCTACCAAGCCAACAGAGCCACCAAGAGTACATGAAATTTATTCCTTTGATGACGATGACGTCCTCGAGATCTCCGAAGTATTGATGAAGGATAACAAACTCAAGCTACCCGACATTAAGCGCCCTGACGAAGTTGGCCAGGTTGACAATCCTTAGTACTGCCGCTACTATCGATATGTTCATTACGCCACGCAAGATTGTTACATATTAAAAAGGCAAATACAACGGTTAATTGACTCCAAAGCTCTCACTTTGGATTTTGAAGACAAAACGGTCACTGCAAACATGGTATTCCTCCAATTTAGCACCTTTTCGACAACGGAGGTCCAAGACGGTGTCGTCCCCATATCTAGGACGACAATGTGAGTCGTTAACCTTCCTCCAGCATGAGCATAAAGGTTGGTTCCCCTCAACACCCCTAGAGGCGAAGTCATGTGGGTTCATGCAGACCTCGTTCCGGACATAACACAGCCGACAATGCCTCTTGCTTCCAAGTCCAAAGGAAAGAAGATCAAGTCCTGTCATACGGTCTCTCCATCAGCAGACGAAGCTCTCGCCGGTGTAACCAGGTCGGGCCTAGCTTACCAACGCGACTACAACGCTCCTGACGACGGTACATCTCCAACTGTTCCACCTCCTACCTCTGATCCGGGTCCATTCCAGCCTCCCGCAGCGGACAAGCAAAAGTAGAAGGAAACTCGCTATGATAAACCTTTACGAAAAGACACGACGCAAGGGTTGGAGAAGCCATATAACTTTGACATTTTGGCACAACTGACCAACAGTCCCGCTAGGTTGTCACTCTTCGAGCTCCTTCGTCTCTCCAAAAAGATGCGGGAAGCTTTGCAAAACTCTGACTCGTATTTGACCCAAGTCAAGCCGCCGGTCGAAAATCCCACAGCATGCCCCACTGCAACAGTGTGATGAAGGCGATCCCGAATATTACATTCTCTCAGCAGGACATGCTATTGAAGAATAATAGGCACGATCGTCCCCTGTACTACACATGGTACATTGAAGCCATTAAGGTGGACCGAATACACGTCGATCCCGGATCATCTCCTAGCATCATCCCACGAAGCTTGCTGCAGACCTTGAGAATTTTGATGTATCGGCTGGCAGCCACCAATACCACTATTAGCGGCTTCAACGCCGACAGAAGCTACCCACTAGGCAAGATTTGCCTAAGTGTCAAATCGGTGATCTCCGAACAAAGGTGATTTGCTATGTCATCGACGTGGATGTGTCCTATAATGTCCTGCTAAGTAGGACGTCCATGGATACACGAGTATATGATCGTCCCATCCACCCTCCACCTACGTCAGCGTGGACGACATCGTCAAGACCGGATTCGTCGACGTAGATCCTTTCATAGGGGTCGAGGCGTACTACTCCGACTCGATCCTATATAAGCCACTCTGTCAAGACGAAGGAGGTAACGACGCCGATGACGAAGCGGATACTGTTACAGCTTTCGGCGAACCCCTAAGGGTCCGTCTCAAAGGACGTCCAACCCAAACAACTACTCTCCTCGTGGTCAAGCTAAGAAGGACTCCTAAACCATCGGTAGTCAAACTCCGGGGACAGAGACATGTGCCAGACAAGGATCCCCTTGTCATAAGAACCCCAGGGCAGCTAGTACTCAAGCTCCATCGGAAAACTACATCACCGTCAGCGTAACTTATGACTACTGAAGAAGACGAACTGGAAGAATACGTCGTGGCTTCTACCGACGTACCATCCCTCGATAATGTAATCCCTTTACAACAAATACTGTACTTCCTCAATAAAGGCCTCTCGTTGAGTTGCATTGTTGTTGCGCATTGGGGCGTCGCGTTTTCCTTGGAGTATGGTATAGGTTTACACATGTATACGCAAGTGGCTACAGCCCACGCAGTAAACCAAATCCTCTTTAGCCAGGACCTCTGTTTTGTCGTTCCAGCAAGGAAGAAAGGGAACAAACCCATCATTTTTAGGAAGATTGAAGGTTGTCGGGACTTCGTCTCAGAAGAGCCAGAACCAGAAAGTGGTAGAATGCAACTTCACCGCTATAGTACGCAGACTAAGCGTATTCTCCAGAAAATGTGATACGATTTAAAAAGCGACCAGGTCCTGAATTACGGCAAGGGACAACGCTTACCACTGCATTACTTTGTCCCAAAAGGCAAGCTTGAGACGTATTACCAGCGTACCGGCCATAGTTTGGGATACGTCACACCTCCTACAACCCCTGAAGAATCGAGAGAGGAAGATGCAACACGATCTCACTCTTCACAATTTTCTGCTTGGGACTCCGACACCAGCATCAGAGACGTGCTTAAACAAACGTTGTCCGTCAACATGGTATCATCGGATCCAGAAGAGGACGACGAGGACCCCATCGAACGATTTGGAGTAGAACCGTGGGCTCAAAAACTGGAATCTATGTGGGAGTTACGGTTCGAGTAAAGGGATTCCCTACTAAAGACGAAGTTGTACAAGTTGACCTGGGTGACGATGTTGCTCCTAAACCCGTATTTATCAGCCAAAATCTTCCAACAGAAGAGCGTGAATTCCTTGTCCAGCTGGTGAGGAAATACATCGACGTTTTTGCATGGAACTACGAAGATATGCCGGATTTGGATCCGCAAATCATGATGCACAAACTCAATATTCTGCCAAACGCCAAGCCTGTAAAGCAACAACGACGATTTCGCCTAGACATTATGGACGCCATTAAGGTGGAAGTAAATAAGCTAATAGCGAGCGGCTTTATCCGCGAAAAACAACACCCATATTGGGTAGCTAACATCGTCTCCGTCATCAAAAAGAGCGGTAAAATCTGAGTCTGCATCGACTTTCGGAATTTGAATGCGGCTTGCCCTAAAGACGAGTTTTCTCTCCCGATCACAAACGTAATGATCAACAATACTTGCGGCTTCGAGCGTATATCCTTCATAAATGGATTCTCAGGCTACAACCAAATCAAGATGTTTCCAGACGATGAAAAGCATACGTCGTTCCGGATGCCAATAGGTGTGTACTGTTATACCGTAATGCCCTTCGGTCTGAAGAATGTAGGTGTTACATACCAACGAGCCATGGACACTATCTTCCGTGACCATCTGTACAAGACAGTAGAATGTTACGTTGATGACATTGCTGTCAAAAGCCGTTTTCAAGACGATCATCTCCATGACCTGAAGACGGTATTTGAGTTAATGCGAGCCCACCAGCTCAAGATGAACCCCACCAAGTCGTTCTTGGGAGTCTCCAGCGACAAGTTTCTTGGCTTCATCATAACTTCAAAGGGCATCCATATTGACCCTGAGAAGACTAAGGCCATCCTGGACATGCAACCTCCGAAGAACCTGTGAGAACTCCGTGGTCTGCAGGGAAGACTAGCCTGCATCAGGCGATTCATAGCCAATCTCTCCGGACAATGCCGACCCTTCACTTAGCTCATGAAGAAGAGAGTCTCTTTCGCTTGGACGGAAGAATGCCAGCAAGCATTCGACGACATTAAGAAGTATTTCACGAACCCCCCGGTGTTGGTGGCCCCAATCGTGGGAAAGCCCTTCTTACTCTACGTCCGAGCAATGGATCATTCTCTCGGCGCTCTTCTTGTCCAAAATAGCAATGAAGGCTATGAGCAATCTATTTATTATCTCAGCAGAACAATGATTGGCGCAGAACATAGATACAATCCGGTCGAGAAAGTGTCTTGTTCTAGTATTCGTTGTCCAAAAGACCCGCCATTACTTGACAGGGCAAACTATCCATGTGATCTCTCGAGTGAACCTCCTCAGAGTCCTCATGACCAAGTTCGGGGCACTTAACTCTCGCCTAGCCACATGGACAATCCTATTGTCACCTTACGACATGGTGTTTGTCCCGCAAAAGGCTGTCAAGGGCCAAGCATTGGTCGACTTTCTGGCAACTCATCCTGTGCCGAAAACTTCAAAGCTCTACGACGAAATCCCCGATGAAGTGTTAGAGTCTAACACTGCTACAATAAGAGGATCAGTTTGGCGAATGTTCTTCGACGGTTCTTCCAGAACAGGGCCCAAAGGCAATATCGTCGCCGGAGCAGGGATAGTGCTGATCTCTCCCGACGACCTAGTCATCCATCCCGCATACTCTCTTATGGAGCCGTGTTCCAACAATGTGGCAGAGTACAATGCTCTCATCATTGGACTCCAACTGGCTAAACAATTAGAGGTTAACCTTCTTGAAGCCTTTGGCGACTCCAAGTTAATAGTAAGCCAAGTTTGTGGGGAATACGAGGTTCGCCATGTGGATCTACTCTCTTACCACCAAGCAGCCGTCAACATGATCTCCAATTTCACGGAATTCTTCATATAACATGTACCACGACTGCAAAATATCGAGGCTGATGCACTCGCCGGTCTCGCTGCTTCTTTAGCAACTCCAATCAAAACCCACCTATTGATCACAATAGTGGGACAAGAGCTAGAATGTCCAAGGAACAACTTATGCTTAAGTCTAAGCCACTCTGTGGACGTGGATACCAATGTCAAAGATTGGAGGCTCTCGTTTATGGATTATGCTGTCTACGAAATTCTTCCAAACGACCCAAAGGAGGCCACTTCCGTTAGAAGACGCTTTCTCCAGTTCTACTATGATACAACCACTAAGATATTGTATCGTCGTTCCTATGACGGGATCCTGCTACATACCTATCAGACGCAGAAGTAAAGCAAGCTCTCCGTGAAGCTCACGATGGCATTTGTGATGCTCACCAGCCCGGTCCTAAGCTTCAAGTTTGCCTCCGACGCATGGGCTATTATTGGCCCACGATGGTGGCAGACGCCGTCAATTATGCTAAGAAGTGCAGGATGTGTCAAATCCATGCCGACTTCATTCACCAACCTTCTGAGTTCCTACACCCGACCGTTGTGTCTTGACCGTTCGAAGCCTAGGGCATGGATATCATAGGACCGACCAGTCCACCTTCGTCTAAGAGGCAATTGTTCATCCTGGCTATTACTGTCACGCTCCGATCTCCTACGAAATCGGCCGTCCCCACTAGGCGCAAATTACCATGTCAGTGCTCCCGCAGGACGATAGTTCCCATATGGACGTGATGTCGTACGAGCACAAGTTGCGCATGTGCAAGGCCATGATCCGAACAGGCGAAGGAATATCTAAGCCACTGAGTCGCACAGATAGTCCGAATGCAGCAGAATAAGAAACGAACATGCGATTGATAACAAGTTCACAGAGTCGTTAATAGCGGAAGCCGTGAATAACACAAGTATAGAAGTAAAACAAGCACTTTATTGATATTGCACAAGTATTACAAGCGGCGCTAGGCCGAGATTACAAGTCACTTAAGTTCTCTCTCGAAACAATAAAAGCGTGCCAAGTGGCTACAATTTGTGGAATGATACATAGGCGATGTTCTAAAATTATGTTTTGTATATGCGCTTCAGCTCCGGACGCAACGCCCCAAGACTCCAGAGTGAACTCCATGCCTTAGCTCACACGAAAGAAATTTTTGTAACGAACGAGGTTCTCCCGCACCCTGCAAGCAATATGGTGGGTTATCAGTACATAAATGCACTGGTGGGGAGGCTTTTCGTCCGCTCAACAAATCCAAACACGTTATACAGGTTCCGTGCACCATCTATTAAGTTGTCTTTCTAGTCTTGCCTTAGGATCAGTTTTATGGCATAATCAAAAGCCTAACTCGTGTGTCAGTGCGTCGTGCGATATAAAAAGAAAATAACACGGCAAGACTTACCAACTTACCATTCTTTTTTTTGTCCAAGGTAAACCATGTTAAACCAAGCACGAATGTATATATATGAAATCCAAATCAAATTGTATAAGCAAACACGAGTATCATGAGCGGGGTTCTGATTCAGGTGCACAAGTTACACGGATTACTCAGGTTTGTTGCAATGGATTCTCAGGTGTTCAATAAGTACAAATTATACCCATAATCGTTCAGGTGTTTCAGATTACTGGATGCGATGCAATGACTCACACGCGGATTGCCGCTAAGCGATGATGACTTATCTATATGAACATGAGTCGCTGGTATAGCCATAAAGGACGAGTTATAGTCTCGGGACGATATTAGATGCGTGAGGTATGAGTCGCTACACGTCACCTTCGTCTGGGACGGTATGGGATGCAACGCAAGACCAAGAGGGCGTTTCACTCCATGCCGCCCACTACCATGTGACTATCGTGAAGTTCCGTCCGGATCGGATCGGTTCTGGTGCCCCCGCAACCGTCCGCATGAACCTGAACATAAATACTTTGTGCACAAGTTGTCCGCGACATGCAAGTCTTGGGTCTCAGATTCACGGAATTCATGACATGACATGACATGTTAATTCTTGATTCTTGTCCAGAACGAGCATGCTCAACGAGCTGCGATTCTTGCTTTATTTGACATGATTCTCGTTCAGAGTTAAACTTGACATAGTGCAATCCCCTAGTTCGGAGATGCCTTGGCGACCTAGCGGTCCCGAACACTTTCAGGTTTATACTCGCACGGAACGACTATTAGATAGTCTTCCGGTGAATTGGATGAATGCAAGACACGAATCGTGTTACTCGATTGTGGCATGAACTTATTTGACAAGCTTGGAAATGAGGCAAACGAGTACAAGTTACAATGTAAGCAGGCAAGCATTGCATTTGTTGAAAACATAAGTGTAAGGAAAAATGTTGTATAGTCTACCTTAGAACATAAGCCTTTATGTTGGCACGAATCTAAGGGGTAATGCGAGGAGTGAAACCGTACAGGGACATATCGAGCGACATAATCCATAAGACGGACAATGTAAATAAGTGAAGCAGTGCACTGCGAAGAGTATAAAATGATCTACTCGAGGCATAGCGGGGTCTACTTGCACGAAGCTAATGTAGCATGCGAGGGTCCATGTTATAAGTCACGTTTTATTTCCATGTTCTAACACAAGCAATACAAGATGGGGTTATTCCCTTAGCTAGGTGCGTTGTATTCTTTATTAGCATGTAAGGGGTGATTCACCTAGCGACTAGTATGTATCGTACAGATTTTAAGTGTGCAGGGTAAGCAAAGACAAGTTCATCGTAGCCACCCACCTTAGCGATGATTCGCCTCGGTCGAGCGATACTCCGAGCGAGCCTTTGAAAGTCTAAGTCTGAACTCCTGAAGGGCCAAGTCTGAAATCCTTTGCCTCAAGCAAGTCTTCTTGCTGAGCAAAGCGGGTCGGGTCGTTGCACTTGCGCCGTTTGAATCGGCTGTCCGCTTGAATGGAACGGGTCATTACAATTATAAATTATTTCTCCAAATTGGTGGAGCCTGTTCCATTGGCAGAAGTCAAAACATCCCACGTGATTAATTTCATAAAGCATCACATCATCTATCGCTTCGGCTTGCCTCAGAGGATCATTCATGACAACAGTCCACAGTTTTTAAGCTACGCTTTCTTTCGATTTTGCGATAAAAACCGAATCCAAAGCGTATCTTCAGCCGCCTATAATCAGGCAACAAATGGATTAGCCGAAGCATTCAACAAGACAATCACCAAGCTCCTCAAATAGTTTGTTTCAACCAACAAACGTGACTGGAATGAGAAGCTGGACGAATGTCTATGGGCCTATCGTACAACAGTCTGAACGTCGACTGACAGCACACTGTTCTCCTTGGTCTACGGAAGTGAAGTCGTACTTCCTTTGTAGATCCAAATTCCTTCTCTGCGGGTACTGCCATTGTCGACGTCTACAAGAGTTGGAGGCACTTGACGAAAAATGCCTCTTGGCTCAGCAGCGCATTGAGCTATATCAAGCACGACTCTTCGGGGCCTTCGACAAGAAGATAAAGGAAATGACATTCCAGGTTGGTGATCTTGTACTAACCGTGAAGAGACCGATGTTCATGACCCAGAAAAGACAGAGAAATTCCAACCCAAGTGGGAAGGCCCCTTTGTGGTGGAGATAATTTACTCTAACGACGCATACATGCTAGCTAAGCCTAATGGTAACTTGCTCATGATGCCAATTAACGACAAGTTCCTAAAGAAGTACTATGTCTAAGTTAGGTACACTTAAAAAAATGATGATGTGTGTCATTTCTATCCCTAGCAAAGGGACACAAAGGTGTAATGATCACAGCTGATGTCTTCCCCAGCAAATTACTTCCGTCCGTAGCATGCAGACAAATCTGTTATCCGTACTCGGGAGTCCCGAGTACGCCAAAGGGTAACGGATCCACAAAACTTCTCTAAAGGCAGATGGTTTACGTCCATATCACCTATGAACTATGAGCTGCCTATATTCTCTCCACCAAAAGACGACAGTCACGTCCATACTACCTCTGACTCGCCCCTTTTGTTGTTACCTTCACAAAATTTCTACAAAGCAAGTAGTTCATGTCAACATCACCTCTGAACTATGAGCTGCCCATGTTTTCTAGTAAAAGAAAGCAGTCACGTCCATAATACCTCTGACTCGTTTTCTTTTCTCTCCACAAAATATCTCACCATAGTCATACTCAACCACGGACAAGTTTGCTTGACTCTCGGTGCTACACCAAAGTATCTCTACCATCGCAGATGATGTCCTCCACCGAACCTCCTTAATGGAACCAATCTAATCTATCACATTCATACTACCTCTAATAGGACTTAGCGTTATCGCCGTTATGATGTTATACTAAGTCCATATTACCTCTGGTATAATACTCATAGCCCAGATATCCACAACAACAAAAAAAGTTTCAAACAGGAAAGAAGGCAAATTTTTTATTAATATTCAAGATCATGAGTACATATGGAAGTCCATTACATTTAAGGATTTTTCATTAATATTCAAGGTCATGAGTGCATTTGAAAAGAAGGAGACCCCCTGTGCTGTTTCTGGTACCAAAATGTGTGAAGCCGGCAGCTCAACGCATTCTGGGTCATTACTTCGGCAAACTCCTCAGTGCAAGCCATAATACATGAAAAATAATTCATACTGATGGAACGCAAGGGAGCTTGCAACACATAGCCAAGTCTCTACAGACTCAACTCTGTCGTGTGAGATGACGCGACTAGAAGTTCCGGTTGGGATAACTAGTCCCACCGCTGCCACTCAGATGTGCCGTCAGGACTCGACCCAAGATCTAGCCATCACATCCTGGCCGCATAAGGGGAATAGCTACAACGATTTAGGTTGGAAGATCGCAGATAGTCCTCCGAGTAATGTACTTGTTCATCACAAACAACGACAACTATGACATCCTTCCATACTCCATAACTAAAGCAATCCGAGGCAGTCCCTGCACAAACGAGGATACAAAATCAGAATGATTGCGAGAACATACAAAGGCCCGTATCTCGGAATCATGCGCCACTCGGCAAACCGGCTATTCATGCAATCAAGGACGTTGCGCATAGGCACCAAGTCCCGGACGCATGCGCACCCCCGCCACAGTACAAAGATAACCGTCGCCATGCAGAGGCGAATATGCCCATGCATCGTGGTTGCGCATCAGTTCTCGGCACATGCTTCATGTGAGTGTCCAAAGACAACATCACCCATGCTACCAAGGTAGAACTCTCGCCGTCAGCGCATCTTCAGGACGAAGCCCTTCGACAATGATCATACGCGTCAGGCCAAACGATTCCTCGTCCATACAAACAAATAGTGCCAAAAGCGGTGCAAACAGAAACTGCCAAGAAGTGTCCAAAGTGACCCAAGAACAAAAAGGGACAAGTCTTACTCCTCACCTTCGCTGACGACAGAAGGATGGTCGACCATCAGAGGGAGAGGGTCAACGAACCGCTCGACTGACTTTTCCGCACCTGACTTCAATAGAGATATGGTGTGAAGGAGAAAAGTGTCATTTCTCTTTCCCCTAGCCCTCTATTTATAGCAAGAGAGATATTAATGGCTCACGAATTGCTAGACGCCGAAACTGTGGGATGAACCTGACTGTTAATGGATAAATCTTTGCCTGGGCATGATGCGCCAAGTAGCCAAGCAAACCGATGCGCCAAATTGAGATGTTCTATATATATGCATCATGGCAGCCTATGCACTTATATCCTCCATGCTTCTGTTCAAAGTATTCCAAACTTAAAACTTACAAAGTTTTAAGTTTAGAAACTTTGAAGGAGATCTTGTAGAAGCATAAAAAATCTCTACCATGCGCCGAAGTGATCCAGCCCCATGTACTAACAGCCTAAGAAGTGTCCCCATGTGCCCGCAGCGCCATGCGCCACTACTCCTCCAGTATCCCATGCGCCAGCAGTACCATGCGCCACTACTCCCTCAATGTTCTTCATGCGCCACTACTCCCTCAATGTTCTTTATGCGCCAAGCGGCAGTAGTCCCAAGGTGCAGATCAGAACCATTATAACTAGAGCATGCCACGTGTCACGAGTATTATGGACATCAACAACCCCAGATCTCGGACGACCATGTGGCCACCTAGTACAACATGAGCCACTATATGCGCGCATACGTTCATAAAGGACTTCCTAAAGGTTATAAATAGTGGGCATCTGTCACACAAAAAAAAGAGGAGAGAGAGAGCCGCATGTACGCGCAAGAGAGGACCACATACAAACAGGCACCACCACCGCGGAAAGGAGAAGAAGATAGAAGTGCCGAAACCTCGTTAACCTCCTTGGTCCCAGATCGTCAACGGAGTAAAGGAGCCGTTGTAGTGCTCGATCTCCACCGTCACACTTGTCCATATTTTTTATTGCACTTAGATCTTTCTGTATTATGGATTCTCTTGTACTGTTTGTCCATTCCCAATAAATAAAAAGTTCGCTCAACTTTACACAACCTTATTATTTTTGGCGATGTCGACACCTTGCTTCTAGAGAAATCCTAATAGCATACTACTACTCTAAACTTCTTGAACTATGTCCGAGGATATTGCTTAAGTCCATAGAGAGACTTTTTGAGTAAACACACCATATTCTCCCATGTCCCTCAAAACTAGGCGTATTTTGCATATCTACCAAGGTTTGTAATATCAGAATCAGTATCAATATCGGACCCTTCCTATGAGTATCGGGTAGGCGGTATCGACAATATCGACAATTTTTTATTGGAGTATCGGATTTTTTGGTATACGAAAGCAAATAATTATTAAAAACTTAGAAAATATATTTTATATACTTATGCATAATTTTAAGTATTTTTGTATTATTTTTTAGTAGTTTTGAAATAGAATAAAATAATAGTCACCCTTGCTGATTGGTCTACATGTGATAAATAATTTTTCTTCATTTACATGCTTTTGCAACCTTACTATTCTTTATACCTTGCTGATTGGTCTTTTTTATTCATTTTTTCGGCTAAATTGACTTGAAAAGAGACCCAATCAACGGTATCAGCTAGTACCGGTAGCGTATCGGATTGGGACATGCCAAACGATATCGGTATCGATCGATATTGCAAACTATGATATGTACCACCTCGTGCAAGTCTCCATTCAGAAAGACGTTCTTGACGTCCAGTTGGTGAAGTAGCCATGAACGACTATACACAAGAGAGATGAGTACTCTAACGGATGTGAGCTTGGAAAAAGGAGAGAATGTGTCGGTGTAATCTACCCCATACTCTGAGTGTAGCCCTTGGCCACTAGCAGAGCCTTGAGTCACTCCACTGTGCCATCTGGATTGTGCTTGACTCTGAATACCCAATGACAACCAATTGTTTTGGTGGTTAGTTGAGCGTAAGTGGTTGCTTGGGTGTTTGAGAGGGTGGTTGCGCGGATGGTGGGAAGGGAAGAAAGAGAAAGTGCAGGGGAAAAAAGTTTGATGGCGAAAAATAGAAGAACTTAGGATCACTTTGATACCATGTTGATAATACGAAGAGTGTGATTGTTTCTATTGATGATTTAGAAGAAAGCCAAAAACTTTATTTATACTTGCAATAGGGCTCACATATAATGAATCTGAGCACCCTCAAACGTAGTTATAATCAACTTAAGGTCAATATGCTACCTAATTTGGATTACACAAATCAAGCTAAGTACTTCCTCATTATTTTGATATCTTCTTATTATGGAAGTACTTTTAACACTTTCAATCGAGTTGTGCTGCAATCATTCATGCAACTCTCCTTCCAATAGTCTATCTGGAAATTGACGTTAGATTCCAGATGCATATTAGAGTTGGATTATTATTTTTATCGTTTTA
Source organism: Iris macrosiphon (assembly GCA_036927795.1). Lineage (NCBI taxonomy): Eukaryota > Viridiplantae > Streptophyta > Magnoliopsida > Asparagales > Iridaceae > Iris > Iris macrosiphon. The sequence goes on along the minus strand of JAYESA010000019.1, from coordinate 21,694,132 downwards.
AGTTGAACTTATAATTTGCTAGTGTCCTGAAGGAAACTTAATGATACACACTTCATAATATACTTTAGAATTTTTTTCAATGACAGTGTATAACTTGTAGCATTTTATGTTTCATATGGATTTTGTCCTTTTATTTTATTAGATATTTTGTATTTCTTTGCATCACTCGGGTGTTTTCTCTTGCTGTATATTATATCTTCCAATAGTTGAATTTATTTTCAGTAATTATATTAATATTAGCTACCGAGGGGGTGGTCCAGCGGTAGTACTCGTAAGAGTGGGGAGGAGCACTTGTAAGAGAGGGGAGGGGTGGGCGTGGGTTCGAATCCGAGCCCGTGTAAAAATTTTAATTAAATGGGAGGGGGTCTTGGTGCTAGTAGTACAAGACATGGACAATCATTAATAACTTGCCTTATTTCAAAAAACTTATATTAGTAAAAAAGATTGAAACTATGTCAAATTATCACTCCAGAATATTTCTTTGATTTTAGAACTTTTGGCTTTTGACTTGCTTAAAATTGGAAGCATAGACAAAATTAACTTGATGTTTTTGTGCCAGCTTTGAAATGGGCTTGTATGGAATGTCAAAAATATATAATCTGAAATTTTAATTTCTAAATATTATGATTTGTAGTTTCCATGTCCGTGTAACATGGCTTAGTAGTTTGCAGTAGATTAAGCGACTGCCAGTTAGATCTTGGTTTTAGTTAGGTCAGATATGTGAAGAAATCTGGTTTTAGTAACAAATTTTTTTGGAGTTAGTTTCCTAGTCTAACTATGGATATTTCCCTATTTTTCTTGGGTTTTCTTTTCCTTTTCCTATTTTAACTGACTTTGAAATTTCCTCTTTACTTCTTAAGCTCTTATAGAGGGCCAACGAGCTCTTATTACAATTATAAATGATTGGATCCTAATGAAGACTTGTACAGCAATCATGTGTCTTTGATTCTATAGATGAGACCTGACAACATCTAGTCAATTACTATTGGCAATGCCTGGTATATACCTTTTCATAATTTTGCTGAACCAGTTAGGAATTTAGGCCTGAATCTGTCTAAGGATTTAGTTATAAATAGAGGCCAATGTTCCTTTTGCTGTTGAAAAGACAATTTTCGATGAAATTGACCTCAGTAATAAAAGAATTTGAGGCCAGGGCCATAGCAAAAGAGAGAAGTCTCTCCTTGTGAATCTGTGATTCATTTTATTCTTTGTATAGTCACCCAACTTATCAGATTAATCAGGTAGCTAATTTAGCATAATTTCCAGGGGTCCATAATTGTGATTAGTTGGCTATTTAATTTGATGAATCATGCAACTGAACTTGATCGTTCATAATAAATCAATGCCACATAACACTGGATTGTCGATGTGGTTTTTTGCATAGTTTGCAGTATCGGCCAATACCGATCCGATACGGGATACGGTTTCGCATGTCCCGATCCGATATCGACCGATACCCAATACTAACCGATACCAACATTGGGTATCTCTTTTCCGCTCAATTCGACAAAGAAATTTGAACGAAAAAGACCAATCAATAAGGATGTAAAAGAATAGTAAGGTTGTACAAGCATGTAAAAGAATAAAACTTATCTATCGCATGTAAAGTAATCGACAAGGGTGACTACTTTTTCATTCAATTTCAAAACTACTAGGAAAAAACATAGGAAATACTTAAAATTATGCCTAAATGTATAAATATATCTTTTAAACTGTTAATAATTTATTAATAATTATTTGGCTTTTTAATACCTAAAAATACGATACTCCGATCTGAAACTGCCGATACTGTCGATACTGCCAATCCCAATACTACTGTGAACCTTGGTTTTTTGTTGACCTCTTAAGCTTCCTCCATTTATCATACTCAACCATTCATTGTGTTCCACAATTGTTACTGGAGGCACCTTGAATAGAGTTGAAATAAACCTAAATGATTAGGATATACCTTAAAAAAGGGACGTCCCAGTGCCTCTAGGCTCCCTCTTATGCAGGGTATGAGGAGGCAATATGTACACAGGGCCACAGGATTACTCCCAACATATGGACAACCTTTCCATATATTGAGGGTAATGTTGCGTACATCTTGACCCTACCCTCCCCAAACATAGTAAGAGAAGTTGGGAACAAGAAAAATACTACGGTGTCTGTATTGTTATTGTATCCACTCTGTTTATAGGTATGAGGTATCTATAGTTTCAAAAGTTTTTAATTTGAGTATCGAGTACTAAATTTCTGCACTAAAATTAAAACTTTTTATTAAAATGTAAGAAGATGAAAGACCAAAGTTTAAATATAATTCTATAACTACTTCATGTTGTTTTATGTTGTTTTTTGTAACTTATTGTGTAGCTGCATTAATTTTCTGAAATTATGACATAGTATACAGGCTTGAACAAATTTCCTAAAATCTTGAAATGACGGTAAAACCAAATTTTAAGTATATCTTTCAGTCAACTTTGTAAAAGTTTTGCTTTACTTCAGAAAGTTGGCTAGTTATGGGAAAATTTTGGACTGTTCTGGATACCTTTGTACAATTTCAGGAGGTTTGAGGAATTGACTACTTTAAGGAAAACTATCGTAGCATTAGTCTGTTTCGGCAATTATGGGAAGTTTCAGACATAACGGATCCAAAACACACGATATTAACCCGATACCACATGTTATCTAGTGCCCATTTTCTATCGCAGTTTGATAAATCAAACCCAATGTGTAACAGTATCAACCTATCTTTGTTAGACTATGCTTAAGGTTCTATCCAATTAGAGATTTGGTTGGGCCAATATATTTGTACTACACCCATTGTTATTTAATGATAATTTGAGTAGTAGGATTTCTTACTTGACAGATTCCGCTCGTTCACCGGTCCTCTTGTTCTGTGCAGTGTCCAAGCGCTGATTCTTAGTCCATCACCCTATGTTAACAGGCTCTGTTGTGTCTCAGGATAGGTTCGAAATTTAAAATTTGATTTAGATATGCTTTATCTTTATCCTTTAATTGTTCTAGATTAGAATTGCATATCTTTAGATTGGGATTTAGTTGTTTTATATTAGATTCAGTTAGTTTTTATAGGATTTATCATTATTTTGAACATAAGCCTATAAAAGGGCAGAGTTATATAGTTATTTTCTGAAAGATGGAAAATTATGAATGAAATTAAGAAAGGCCAAATTGCACTTAAACATCCTGAACTATTGCACTTTGGCATTTTAATATTCTGATTTCTTTTGGCAACTTAATACCCTAAACTTTATTTTGTCACTTAAATACTCTGAATTATCGTAGTATTGCAATATATCCCTAACAGAAGCGAACAAAAGACCATATAACCCCCATATTATAACTTAACAAAAAAATTAACCTCCTCTCCTCTGACCACAGTTGTCGGTGTCCCCCTCTCCCCCATCGTTCACCCTGTTACAAATGTTGTAACAACTATGAAGATGAACAATCATAAAAACACAATATTTAACATGGTTTAGAAATCTTCTCCTTCGTCCAACGCCGTACACAAGTTATTTCATTATTTTTTAGAGTTACAATTACAAGAGATTGAAGCTTTATTTATAACAAGAGATTGGCGACCACCAACTTCAACATAATTACCAAACTACCCCAACTAACGTACAAAGCGAACTTATCCCACTCTTCTACGGCCGGCGGCGAGAGGGTTTGCGCTCCCGACGAGGGGGGTGGGGTGTGAACGGCGGGGGAGATGGGGGTGCCAACAACTGTGGCCGGTATGGGGAGGGGAGGGCTAGGTTTTTTTTATCATTTTTTCTATTTACTAAATAAGGAGAGTAATTTATCTCTATCTTAGGGGAAAAAAAGTCATAAGTGAGCATGAACAAAGCACATGACTGTTTAAGTTGAATGACTGACTAACAATGACAAAATTTAAAGAGTTTAGGGTAGCACTAGCAAGTTGCCCAAAGAAAAAGTTCAGGGTGTTAAAGTGTCAAAGTTCAAAAATCTGCAGTATTTAAGTGATGTTTAGGCAATTAAGAATTTATCTAATTTGGTTGTGATGTCATAATCCATGACGTGATCCCAAGATATTTATCCATCATTGTGATTCCATTGCTACCTGACGATATGAGATCGTCTATTTTGTCGAGCTCGGGGTGATTCACTTGCTACCTGACAAGGTGAGGTCGGTTATTTCATCGAGTGATCCGTTGAAAACTTTATTTAGAGCGACCCTCAATAACACTTCTCTATCACATTGACCGCTAGAGTTGTTAATTTGGAGTGAAGAGGTAAGTTCATACTGTGATCACCTTTTAATTTCACCTTCTTCTTATCATACAAAACAATAGATATTATCTGTGATGTCTTTGCACACTTAATAAGCAAAGGGATTATTAGCAACAAGAGGAAATAACCTTTCTTTGGGCTTCAGGTAGGATTAAATCAAGATGCGTCACTCGATGGAAAGAGAGAACTTTTGATTGATTTCGGTTCTTTGGCATAGCTACTGTATTTTGATTTATCTTTTAACGCACAGTATAAGCTCCTTGTGACTTTGACTAGATCCGGTCAAAAAATCCAAAAGTCATACCGAAAGAGCACATTCCAATCTGTGAAAAAAGAGACTGCTTGAATCTCGCCCTAAGTTAAGTGCATGTAGGTTGAAGGTGGGAAATCTAGTTGAAAAAAGAAAAAGACAGAGAAAAGATGGAGGAGATAAACATGAAATAAAAAAGAAGAAAGGAGTTACTTAAATAGGAGTTAAAAAAGAAAAAGACTGAATCACTAAAGAAGTTGGAAAATATAACCAAGTTGGTGATTTGGTAGACCTATCAAGTCTAATTTTTTCAACTAAGATGGGATGATCATGTGAAGCAAAGAATGTATCAATGGTATCAAGGTATATTGTTTCTGCTCTGCGCTATTCATGGTGTTTTCCCCATATATTCATAGATGATTGATTGCAAAGATGGAAAACGCAAGGAAGTTTTATCACTTACGAGGACTTTCCTAGGTATTCATCATGCAACAGCCAGTGCTAGTGTGTATTGTCCATAACCTCACATGTGAGCAGACAACAGCAGCAACAGATTCTCCTACAAGCAAAGCGGGCAGCTGTCACTCGCTCGCCAACAACACCAGTCAGCTCACAAGTATTTATTGGTTCCTAGTTGAAGTATTGACTAGTATTTTGAGGAATTTATGAATCTTGCTATGCAAGCTCAGATAGCTTAGACCTAAGACTAGAAAATTGGTAGTAACCAAAGAGGCAAGAGGGACTTAAACTTGATATTCATAGTGCCAACAACATACTATGATACTTTGATAATATCTATCTGGCATTCTGTGTCGAGGTTCTCAACTCTTTAAGATTCAATTTAGGAGGTATCTTTTAGTCAACAACAGTTCTTCTAGCATGTATGATGTATACCATGCCGAAACCTCCATTTTAGAGAATTCGCTCTCTTTGGATAATCTGTATCTAGTAGCAATGTCAAAGGGAAAGCACTAGCTACTTGTTCCCTGGATAAGTTATTGGACAGATGTTATCTATGCAGGGAATAGATCACTTAACCTACACTTGGCTTAGAACTTTCTGTAATTTTATTTTATTGTGATAATACACAAGAGACATCGAATAGAAACAAGATGACATGTTGTGGTTGAAGGCTAATCTCACTGAGGAGCTATCTCCTCTCATAACAAGGTTGCTTCTAAAAACAAGGAACTTGACAGTGAAAAGAGAGAGTGACGGACGAAGACCCATGAGAAAATAAGATTTATATGAAATTTGGGCACGAAAGCTTTAAATGAAATATGAACAATCAACTACTATAATTTTTTCACAACATTATAATAGAAATGCAAAACATAACAATTGACTTATAATTAAAATAATACCCGAATTTGGAAATGTTCATGTTGCGTTGGATCAACGCGACTTTTGTACTTGGGATCTAATTTGCGTCAACGTCGAAGGCGAAAAAGACGATAAGATAGAGATCAAATTTAGGATTTTGACATCGTACCATAAAAACTCAAAATTATATTTCTCATTCTTCCATTCTTTAATGAATAATTTATGAACTTATGGACTAACTCTCAAGACAAAAAGAAGATAAAAGCAATCTTTAAAAACTTATCCCTAAGATAACTTAAATCATAACTAATAAAACAGATAAAAATAATATCTTTCTCAAATAACCAAAATAACTAGAAAATCCGAATTGGTTTTTCATCATTCTCCACGACTTCGAAAAAATTTACCACTTGGTGAATTATGTAAGCATGAAATTCGATAATTATGCTCCTAGTGATGTCCACAATTTGGCTATAGCAGAGGTCTCTGATTCGGTAGTCTAGTTAACACAAAGACTTCTGAAAAGTCGACAAAACTCCACGATAATGCTGACGGTTGTGGAAGTGGAAGAAGCAGAAAGTCCAACATGAACCTATCATCAAGTACCTCAATAACTAGTGATTATCTCGATGTGTCCAAAAAAGCAAAATGGTCATCCTTACAATTAATTATGATTTTCTGCAAACAATTATAATTATTCGTAACAAACAAATAATAGAAATTGTTCACAAGTCTAACTATTAGGACAAATTTAAAATACTTAGAAGATCTAATAGGTTTTTAAATTCATTTGAATGTCAAACTTATTTAATTCTTTTAGCAATGATATATAAATGTTAAAATTGATTTTTGTTTTAAACCTAGACCTAGTTTCAATCACAGACCTAATTTTTGTCTTAATTATGATAGGTTCATTAGGTTCAACTAATGGATACTCTAATGATGTGGTCGGCTCTGGGTTGAACTTACTTGTGTAGATAAGTCAACTATTTGAGGTTCGTTAGGTTCAACTAATGGACACTCTAAGGATATGGTTGGCTCCACGTTGGACTTTATTTGTGTATCAATACTAGACACTCTAATGATATGGTTGGCTCCGCGTTGGACTTTATTTGTGTATCAATACTAGTCTCTTCCCTAATGCCATGATTGTCAAGTATAGCTTTTAAAAGTTTATCACGTTCATAATCTAAAAGATCCATAACCTTTTAATGAACTTTTCATGATCCATATTTTAGTTTTAATTGTTTTAATTGCTCCCTAGATCTTTACCTATGAATAAAAAATATTGTTAACCTAATCCTTTAATAACAATTTTACATAAGACGAAGGCCTAGGGAAAAATAAAATGAGTATGAAGTTGGGGATTTGTGAAAAATTAGGCGCAGAAGCTTTAAATAAAATGTGAACAAACAACTGCTATCAATTTATCTCAAATATTGTAATAAAAATAATAATTAGAAATACTCGATTTTTGAAACGTGCATTACATTGGATCTCGAAGACGCGACTTTTGTACTTGTGACCTAATTTGCGTCGACGTCGGAGACAGAGAAGACGATAAGATAGAGAGTTCAATTTTCGTTTTGGCATCGCATCATACAAACCCAAAATTAAATTTCTCAATTTTCAACTTCAATGAATAATTTATGAACTTACAAACTATTTATAGACTCTAAAGACATAAAAAGAAGATAAAGTCAATCTCTAAAGGATTATCGCTAAGATAACTTATATCATAACTAATAAGTCTAAAATAACCAAAACAAGTAGAAAATCTGAATTGGTTTCCATCAGATAGGCTCTGTTATATTATATTTGTGATGCAAGTTTGTCGAGAGGGTACAAGTGTGACTTGGTAATTTCTAGTGGTAGTTGTGGCAATGTTGCACTAAAGGTGCTCAAGAGAAAGCTGAATCTGTCTGTGAAGTACCTAGAACATTGACCCTCACCATTACTAAACAAGAGTACTGTTCTAGTAGATAATCGATGCAAGGTAACTTTCAATATAAATTTAGAAACTTTATCGCTATGGCATCATGAAAATGAAGGTTGCACACATGTTATTGGTTATTGGTGGTGGGTTTGTAGGCAAGTTACTTATGATGATTTTATGAATGATTCTAAATTAAAACAATATTTCTGTTTTAAATATATATATGGATGGAGAATATAGAAGAACCATTATATTGTTTGAAGAACTGTTTTTTTTATAAATGATTCATCTAAAAATGGCATTCACAACCTTTCCTAGTAGAATTGTCCTCTCCTAAAGTTTATTCATTAAATAGATGTATTTTCTGTCAATTATTGTGACGTAGCTTAATGGTCATGAGACATTTTATAAGTCCTCACTACTACACTAAAACTCGAGAGTTGTGACAGCGAGAGTTATAATTTTCATTATTCTAACATGTCCCTGTAGGTTGAAGGTCCAGTTTGGACAATGAACTGGATTCACACAATGATACAACTTTTTAAAATGTATGCCATGGTACATTGAACCTAGGTTGCTCTGATACCATGTTAAAATCCATCATTGGACCAAAACTCTAGAGTTGTGAGGGTTGAGTGTTAGGTTATATATTTATATTATACTAACAAAACTAGCATTATATTTATATTATACTAACGAAACTAGCATCAAGACTGAACAGATCCGCTCTCGGGTACAACTAAAACCTCTATTTTATTACTACTTATAAAAGTACATACCAGAGGTCAAACGAGGTACCACATCAAGCTCGTATTATCGGAATTGGTATCAGATCATTTGTATGAGTATCGGAATCGGCGACACCAGCGGTTTCGGATCAGAGTATCAAAATTTTTTTTTATCGGAAAGCTAATAATTATTAGTAAATTATTACAATTTTAGATTTTTTTTATACATTTAGGCATAATTTCAAGTATTTTTTGTGTTCTTTCTTAGTAGTTCCGAAATTGAATGAAATAATAGTCACCTTTGCTGATTGGTTTACCTACGATAAAAATGTTTTCTTCATTTACATGCTTTTCTTAGTAGTTCCGAAATTGAATGAAATAATAGTCACCTTTGCTGATTGGTTTGCCTACGATAAAAATGTTTTCTTCATTTACATGCTTTTACAACTTTATTATGCTTTTGCACCTTTTTGCTAATTTTGGTCTTTTCGTACAATTTTCTCGTCCAATTGACTGAGAACTACTGAGCAGATTTGGAAGAACTATGCCTAGTAAACTATTGGACTCATAGTAATCATGACTTTATGAACTAAACTTACAAAAAAATAGCACCTACAGACCATTGTTCAATAGCTCAAAAACATGGAAATAAATTTATATTTGAGATTGTTGGGCTATTCTGCTAGAATTTTAACTGAGTAAGCCCTTGTTTGGCTTCACAGGATACAGGTTTTGGCTAATAGTGCAATTGCATCCATTTTGGTAGTTATAGTTGCAACAATGACTGGAGGACAAGATAGGTGCTTGGACACAAAAGATTCAAGGGCTATTACTTGCCTTATCGGTGGCATAATTGGGCACTACTGTTGCTGCAATGGGGACACTTGGTCCTCAGAACTTGGAATGCTCAGCAAAGCACAGCCTCGACTAATTACAACCTTCAAGGTATATATCCTCTTTGTTCAGTAATGTGCTTAACCAATTTCAAGTTTCTTCACTGTTCGAGCACTAATTACTACTAAAGAAAGAAATTTATATTTTCAGCACCTCTGTATCATTTATTTTCTTGCTTCAGTTCCAGCCAAAACCTATGAACCAGGTGACATGGATCATGTCTAACATCTTGTATGGCTTATTATTGAACTATTGGTAGTTGGAGTCTAGTTTTATCCTCAAGCAGCTCAACTCTTGGATAAATTTTATTTCCCTCTTATTCCATAATGTGGCCCTTTATCATAGAGAGCCAATATTATGTCAAAGTTAAAACTTAGCTTGATATTATCATGTTTTGGGATTTTGTTAAAATTGTTGCTTATTGTTAAGTATATGAAGTAATCTTTCACTTTTTTTGGCCAAAATGCTGCAAGAAGTTACTCCTTTTATATTGAGTGTAATTCTTTGAAACGAGTGTAGAGTGTAAATCTACGGTAACTGTTGATGATTTCTTATTTGCAATCAGAGAGTTCACAAGGGGACCAATGGTGGTGTAACCATAGATGGACTTCTAGCAGCTGCAGCTGGTGGCTTCGTTATTGGTGTTGTTTATATCCTTGTTGGACTATTTACAGTTAAATGTGCTGTAGATGTAGCTTGGAGGCAGCTGCTGGTAGTACCAATTTCTGCAGCAGCAGGGCTCTGTGGGAGCCTTATAGATTCAATATTGGGTTCGATCCTTCAGTTCAGTGGGTACTGTACTGTGCGGAAGAAGGTAAATGCATATTTCATTTGGTTTTCAGCATATTAACATATTAGCTCATCCCTAAAATAAATCTGGTAGGCCAATAATCAATAGAAGTTTTGAGACTTTAGTCCTGCTGTTTCTGTATCTTACACTGTTTCTGATTGTTGTCTTGAAGAACTACATTCATATATTGCTTGTTATGCAGAGCTAGATCATTCATAACACATTTATGTATCACAAATTACACAAGGGTTGGCAGATGCATGGCACGAGGGTTCACTCAGCTGTCCTTATTAATTGTATATGCTGTATCTATACCTGAAGGATTATAAAAGGAATGTACTAACAAAACATTGAAACCTTTGTATGTGAGTCAAACACCAGAGTGTTAGTGACTCACCCTTTGTTTTCTTGGCAAATCCAGTGATCTCTAGCATTGAGAACATGGCCTTGACTAATCAATTGAAAGTATTTCTACTTTCTGGACGCTTAGTTTTATACATCTGAGTTTGACTTGAAATGTGGTGCTTTTTGCTAGGTGGTGGGAAAGCCTGGACCAACAGTAGTCAAGATATCTGGAACAAACGTCCTTAGCAACAATTCAGTGAATGCATTGTCAGTACTTCTAACAGCATTGCTTACTTCCATTGTATGTCTGTACACCTTCTAAGGTGGATTTGTTTCTATGAACCCTTTCATCAGTAATTTGTATAACTCTTTCATCAGTAATTTGTTGCTGATCTTCCGACATGAAAGGGCATTTCTGTGAACCATATTTTACGCAAGTTTTGATTGTCAACAGATTAAGATCTTTGTTACTCTAGCTAGTATGACAGTTAGATTTCTATATATGATGTTTACTCTAAGAAACCCTTGCAAAATTGTATTTAGACCCTATTTTCTCAACTGCAGAAATAAGTTGTCCCTTCTTATCTCAACTGTAGAATTAGGTAAATCAGCATAATAATTCAAATTGACCACCTTAAGGTGTCCCTTCTTATCTCAACTGTAGAATCAGCAACATGAGCCCAAATTTGATGCAAAAAAGCTTGCATAAAGAATTACAAATAGACTCGATCAGCATAATAATTCAAATTGACCACCTTAAGGTATTTCAAAATTGAAAATGATAATTAGCCTTTTGCCAGAAATACTCGCCAAAGATTAGCTCTGCACGACCATTAGATTTTCTTCTGCAAACGGCGAATAACTACTACCTGACTTATAACCTATCGATCTTCATGATTGAATTACAATACACGTTAGAATTTACACGGAGAACGCTCAAAGCTAGAGAAAGTCGATTGAAGAAAAACACGAATATATTATTGAAAAAAATCACACACTACCTTCAAACTAATAAATTACAAGTTCAAAATGAAATAGGAGGAACTCAACTGTAGCTCCTCAACATTTCTGAGATAACACAACGATTAACTTAGGATCAACACATTGCATACTTATTAAGACAGATTGCATGTCCCAAATATAAATATTAGGAAAGGACATGTGAGTGTCATGCCCTCTCCGTCTTGATCATTCCTGTGCATACTTATTAAGACAGATTGCATGTCCCAAATATAAATATTAGGAATTAGTGTCATGCCCTCTCTGTCTTGATCATTCCTGTGCATACTTATTAAGACAGACAGCATGTCCCAAATATAAATATTAGGAAAGGACATGCTGACTGCCATGTCTTCTCCGTCATGATCATTCCTGAGTTTCTTGAGTTGTTGACATTTTTGTTGTTCAGCTTTTGCCTTGAAGTCCTTGAACTTTTTCGAACACTTCATCATTCGACTTGAAAAGGTAGACGAAAGCGTACTTCTTCTAGTTACCCCGCAACTATCGTAGTGCTACCACATGGAAGTGTATCTGATGCGTATGTGCGAAGTGCAAAGTACGTCAATAAAGTGTCACTTTACGCCCTCTGTCCACTCCAAGTTTGAACTAGGCCCCTTCCAAAAGGATCCCTCCAAGAAATTTGTGACAAAAAATGCGTGTTGAGGGATTTGAACATCCCCACTAAAAAATCATTCATCATACAAATCACTTGAGTTAACACACCTCATGTGTACAAGACAATAAATAATAACTTAAATATTGAAATACACACACTTGGGATTTGTCTCAACATGTAATGGTGTGACTAAGTCACAACTAACCAAATTCAATAAACCCCAACAAAATGTAGGTCTACCTACATGTCAACATGTTATCTATATTTTATGGCATGATCTTCTCATGCTCATAGCTACCTTGGTTAGAAATTGTTAGGGTTTATTTGAAATTGTTCTATAGAAATTCGATCTCATACCAACTATGTGGCAAACTCCAAATGTGTATTTCAATATAAAATCTATTTTTTATTATCTTGCACACATGGGGGTTGTAGTCCATGTGGTTGGCATGGTGAAAAGTTTTACTAGAGAACAAGGTTTAAATCCTCCAAGAAACATATTTTTGTCACCCTTTTTTTTTTGAAATTTTTTCTTTGTAGCTAGGCCCCAAACGACCCTGACTCGGACAAAGGACGCAAAATGACATTTTGATAAAGCAAGTTGCACACTGCACTGGAGTCGTGAGTCCAACTACGTTCATGCGTTCTAGCGCTCCAGCGGACCAGGTGGTTACCAGATAGTTTTGTGTGGCTAACGTTGCAGCGTGGCTAGCTGGTCAAGTGGTTTTAGTGGGACCAATTGGTCTAGTATTCCAACGTAGCCAGTTGTCCAATAGCCCATTGGTTTTAGTGGGACCAGTTGGTCCAGCATTCCAGCGTAGCCATCTGTCCAGCAGTCCAATGGTTCCACCTGCTCTGTACACTCCGCGTGACTTGTTGTTCAAACGGTTACACGTCATCCGCTGGAACTTTGGTTCCAGCGGCCCTGTGTTGTTTCTTTGGGGCTCCAACGGCTCGACACGCTCTGCGTAACTTGTTGTTCAAGCGAAAACACGTCGTCCACTAAAACTTCAGTCCAAAGACGTAATTGTTCAGTTGCTGCTTCTGTGGGAGTTTATGTTTGTAACTGTCCACTTAGTGAGAAGTTTATTGTTGTAACCGCACCCATTATTGGGAGTTACTTTCCTGTTTTTTTCCACGTTGGTAGTGGATGGTTGTGGCTTTAGGGGCTTGGCTTTTCTATATATTCTCTAAGTTTTGTGTACTTGTTACACATAAGAAAGAGAGTATATGCAACGAGAGAAGAGTTTGCAGCAATAAAAAGCATCAACAATGAGATCATGTCCAAGTCATGTTCAACGTCCAGAAGGTGGCAAAGGAGCGTTCCAGTAGTTTATTTTAATTTGCTGGTTCCTTGGAGCGGTTCGACGGAAAAGATGTCTAATCTCGCTTTGAGTAGCGGTGATTCTCATCATCCCAGTTATGTAACTCTTAGTTGCTGTATCGATCAATTTGTGTTTAAAACTCATAAAAGTTTGTACAATTTTATGTAATATCGACAAAAAAAAATGACACAAATATATAGGACTAACATTAGGTCGACAACCAACAATAAAATTTTGTCAAATCTTGTATGAAATATTTTTATATCTTTTCTAAGTAAATTGGACTAATTGTGCCCCCGCGAAGTCCAAGAACTATCTCACATACCCTTTTAGGCGAGTTTCTATATTCTTCGTCTGGAATGAAAGCTCGAGATATATTGTCTACTTCCGAATATGAAGGGTATACTTGGAAATACATCGGAAGCATTGCTTTCGCCCTTGAAATTTTGAGTCAAAATTCCCGCATCATATTTTCCTTTGAAATTTAGGTTGTGTTTGATTGGACTTTTTTTTCATAAAAAATATTTTTATCACAAATTTTTCACCAATTGTAGTGATTGATAGCTTATATTTTCCATTGAATCATTTTCGAAAAAACTATCACTTTCTATATTTTCTTCCAAAGTGGTGGAAAATAAAGCTTGCCCAACCCATAGAAAAATATCATTTTCCACGAAAAATAATATTTTTCGTGGAAAATAATGACAATCAAACACCAAATTAAGTTTTTCATGAATTTTTTTCAAAATTTCAATGAATTTTTTTCCTAGGAAATTAATTCCGTAAAATTATTTTCGTTTTCACATATTTTTCACCTTGCAATCAAACGCATACAAAAGTTTAGTTTTAAGTTTAGGTATCATGATATTAATCCAAGAGAGAACAAGATAGATTCTCTTAAGATCAATGTTTCTTTCTTTAATATTAGTTGAGAAGAACCATGTTACCCTAAAAAAAAAAAAAAAATCAATGTTTCTTTCTTTAATCTCTAATAAATGGTAGCAGTAAGCATATCCCTCAAATATTAACAAAAGGATTATCTAAATCTGACTTGTCTATATTAATATAATAATAGAATTTTGATATTACCTTCCTGTTAGATGAGGGATATTGATATTATCCCCTGTTAGATTAAAAGTTGGAAACATCTTCTTGTAAGTGTCGTTAAAAATTTATTAGCGACACTTTCAAAACTCATTAACAACACTTACAGGAGGGTGTTCTTAATTTTTAATCTAACATGAAAGTAATATTAATATTCTCCATCTAACATGGGGTAATATTAAAAATCTCTATTAATAACCTGCTACAGAGAACTAGAGCCAACTTGACATTGAAGATACTGGTAAAGTGGATCCAATATAAACAACAAAATTGCTAATAAAGACTAAATAAATAGTATATTCGATAACATCATCACAAAACATGCTAGCATTCCAAACCAATATTCTTTTGATCAAGTTGATTTTAGTAAAGAAAACAAAATTTTAAGAAGCCACACAAAGACTTTGATTTTGCGAGGAACATGATTATTTGGCACGTGGACAAATAATCTTGTTACTTGTGAACTCGTTTGGTTGGTTAAAAATGTAAGAAAGAATAAAAGTAATTTTTTGTATGGTAAAAGTAAAATGTATATGTTTTTGAATTTTATGCTAGTTCTTGTTTGCTAAAAATGAGTTTCAGTGTTTTGATATTTACTATTTTATAATTTGCAAGTGGTCAAACCATACTTTCAGTGTTTGATGACTATGAGAATGGATAAAATAGAAAATGTATTATAAGAATAACAAAACTAAATAAAAAATATATTGAATAAAAATTTATTAGAATGGAAAATGTTTGGAAAATGTACTATAATGAAAAATGTAAAAAACATGGATAAAAAACATGAATAAAATAAATAAATAAATAAATAAATGTGTGGATGGCTATGTATGGAAAATGTATTATAATGTAAAATGTATTATAGAAATACAAAAGAAAAATTAAGAAAACATGGATAAAAAAAATGCATGCTCAGCCAACATAAAAATTTAAAAAGAATATGAATAAAAAAATATTATAATTAATAAATAAATAAATAATTTATTATAATAAAAAAACATGATGAATAAAAAAATAAAAAAAATAAATGTTTGGATGGCTATGTTTGGAAAATGTATTATAATGGAAAATGGAAAATGTATTATAGAAAATGTCAAAAGTGCATCTCCAGCCAATATGAAGTGGCTGACATGAACTACTTCCTTTATTAGGGGCAAGTTTATGCCGGCAAATGCATGCTATGCCAAACACCGGATTTGGCCATTGTTTGGTTGCTCGCTACTGAAAGTTTGTTTCAGCAGCAGTTGCAACCAAGCAAACACTCCCCTAAGGAGTTGTTTGGTTCCGTGAAGTACAACAAAAATAAAAAAATATGAAAATCGATATTTTATATAGACATTGCAGTGGAGTGAAACGATATAAATTTTTTTTCATTTGTTTGTTTTAAAGAAGTAGATGTTAGAAATAAAAAATCCTAAAATTTGATGTTTGGTTGATTTTTGAAGTAGGTGAAATAGTGTTAACTTTTTGTTGAAATGACATAAATAGTTTTTGTTGTTGTTAGAGTGGAAAAGGAGTGGTCCTGCAACCAAATATGCAAAATGAGAATGAAAATTTTTCACTGGCGTACTCCACTTTGGAAGAAAAAAACACCGATATCAAAACTCCAATTTCGTGACAGATAAAATCAAATCGCAGTAAATTTTGCCTACAAATCCTCTAACCAAATACGTAAAATAGTCTAAAATTCAAATTTTGACAACTTTCGCGTTCCAAATTCGCAAACCATACCGCCCCAAGTGTACCGATATCCACACTAGTATGGACAACCGTTGCCATATATCACAAGATTATTTGCATGCATGGGCACTTCTCATTCAACCTAATCAATGGCCTTAAACTAGGTACTTGCATCACATCAGGTCTAGGACACCATGTTTTACAAAGTGATCAAAGGAGCATACTAAAAAGCTGGCATCAAAGCGCTATTTAGCCCATTACTAATCGAAATTTTTTTTTTTCGCTTTTTACTTATATTACATATCATATCAAGGGACCAACTAACACCAACTCCTATAGAACAGTAAAAACCTGAGATGGGATTTTTATATGCTTCCAAGCAAACAAATTTCTGTTTTTTCCCATGTAAATAGGGATGTATGCTCCAGAAAGCAACAAATATACTCCCTTTATAATGCCAGGGGGAGAGGTGCTAATACCTTGTATAATTAACCAACCCATTTTTTTACATCCACCCTTTCATTCCAAGAACACTAACAATAAAACATAAGCTTTGGCAACTTAGATATAGAAAGATTACAGCCATTCCCAAAGAAACCGATTGGAAGAGGATCCATCAGGCTCACGGTGCCACCATTGATCACATTGACACACAGATATAAAAAAACAGCGGCTGGTCCAAAAATGCCAGTTCTGCGCCTGTAAAGTTGGTTCTGACTTCTGGATGACATCAAAAAACAGTTTCCCCCTATCTCACTTCTTGTTCTGAATCACTCTAGTGACGACCTGGGTTAGAGCCTGATATGGAGTTTGCGGCATTCCCCACTTCTGACTTGCAGAGCGGGCACAGAGCATTTATCTTCAGCCATTTATCCACGCATTCCATGTGGAAGAAGTGAGCGCATGGAAGCTCACGGATATCATCATTGTTTGCATACACTGCCAGGCAGATGCAACAAACCTGCATCAAGAAAGAATTCAGAGTAAGGAAGAGATAATTGCAACAACAAGGCCTCTCTATAGCCTTTCGAACTCGACCCTTATTATAGTAGAACCTCGATAATTTAATACCAACTAATTTAATAACCTCGGTTGAATAATATTTTTGACCATGTGATAAAATAATAATTCGCTAAATTTATAAAATAATCAATTATAAAAAAATCATATAGGTCCCATGTAATATAAAAGTTAATAATTTCCTCGTATATATGGTGCTTATGCTTATGATTGGACTATGGGACATTCCTAAATTATGACTTGATAAATATTTGTTTCTTCTTGAAATTAATGTCACATTAGATTTCATCTCCAACTTTCCTTAACATGGTAAGAAGTTCTAGTGTGGTTTTCTCATACTGAAGGGAAAAAAAAAAAAACTATCCAATGGTTTTCTCATAATGCAACAAAAAACTACTAAATGTCATCCACTGCTTTGAGAGCTTTTTTTTCGTGAAACGGGCTCTATAATAGAACTATCATCTTCAACTTGATTATCTAGATCATGTTTTATTACGCTCTCAATTATATATTCGTTAATTAACATCTCAGAATTTGTATCATTTTCTCCTGGGTAGTTCAAAATGTCCTCGACATCTATTCCATTACAATAATTCAACTCTTTGATTTTGCAGTTCCTGAATGCCTCCACCATCTAAAGCTTTCATCCATATTAATAAAGAATAGCTTAATCAAGTAATAAGTAATTAATTAACGGATAAATTAATAAATTATTAATATATCATTTATTTAACATTCACTAAATTAATATATATTTTTGGTCTCGTGGCTATTAATTTATAGAGGTTTAACTGTATTTTTTTTTACAAAAATCTAATGGGTTTGATGCTCTACTATGATACTATCCACATGATGCCATGTATATATCGAAGCATAGCTTACATATACATGTCCAAACATATACGCCTAGTGTCAAAAATTTCTCCTTTTTCAGTCTTATAAAAATGCTGTGTTACACCAATAACATGCAACATTTAGAAAAGAATAATCCATAGATTGTATAATAAAGAATTTCATAGAATGAGAATATAAAGAAAGTACCAATCTGTAGTTCCTATTGACGAAAGACTACTAAAATCATACTAAATATGAGCAGCAACTAAGAACATTCCGAAGGAACATGATAATCATCACCATAAAATTGATTCTTCCTGACAACACTTGACCTAAAAGATATCGAGAAAAATCGAAAGAAAAAAAAACATTATTGATTCCGAACCAATCCTAACAAGACACATATATGTTAAAGGAAACAATAGTCCTACCTGTATACGAGCCACAGCACTGGTAGTCTTATTGGATCTGGATTTCAGCTGTTTGATGGGTCCAAACAGAATCCAGACCATTGGCAAACCTAATAACACTACTACTCATCCAGATAACAGATAAACACGGCGATAAATGGTAACTGATATCAGTTTTGAAGAGATACAATTTGATGATAAGCATACAAGAACCAAAAAAAAAAACTCACAGAATCTTCAGCAGAGATGGTTCGCTCCTTGTCAGTACCAGCAGCCAATATCCCACCCTCACCTGGGTTGTCTGAGTTTTCACTGTCTTCTCCATTCACACCTCCCTTAGATTTGAACTTGTACATTGGAAGCGCATTTATTGATTCAGAGTTGGCACCTCTATTCGGGCCCATATCCTCTCTGTAGCCCATAATTGAAATAATGCAGGGCAAGCAGCAACATATCATTCCGCACAGAATAAAAGGCATGGCATACCCAATACAACTGAATGTAAGAAGCACTATACATAACCTGAGAAGTTTTGAGAACATAAAATAGTTTTAGTGTTGAATTTTGGAATAACATATGAAAAATGAAAGTGAAAGCACAAAAAGTACTTATGATACCTGTACAAGTTAGGAGCATCAGCAGCAGAGGAGTGCCCACCAAATACCCAAACATTTCCAACAACAAACCACACAGCAAAAAAACAATCCAATGCCATTTTGAAGCGATCAACAAATGCGTTCAGCCTGCAAAGAGCCAATGAGATTTCTAAGCATCCTATTCAAATTTCTACCAGAATCCAGGATACGAGAAGAAAGACAAAGCTAACATGACTAGAGGCATAAAATAATCCAATTAACAAATAAATCCTTATTTGATGATTAGTTACTAAAGTTTTCAAACCGACTGCAGAGGTCTCACAGTTAGTAACTGTCCAACGCCAAACAAACTAAAGAAGTCCCTACGCGCAGGCTATTCATACTTAATGGAAGTAATTATTACCATCAAAATTCAAAGCGAGTTACCTCCTCATCTAGCCAACTGAATGGCGAGGAGAGAGGATATCCAAGAAAGAGATACTTATGCCAACAATCATGCCATTATTTTCTCAACAAAGAAAAGGAAACAAGGATATGAAATCCCACACTATAGCCAGTAAGAAAGTTTGCTAACAAACTTAATCCTTGAAATATATACTAATATATAACCCAAATACCAGGGGTATCACTAATTTTTTTGGTATAACACTTACTTGTCTAAAAATGTCATAATTTATGGATAAAAAAGTCATTAGTCACTAACTCAACCTTCCATATTAATCTAAAACTGTCACCCCCCTCCTCTCTCTCAACTTTTGCTTGGTTAACTCAAACTTTCATACAAATTTGACTTCTTCCGCAACTGGAACACTGTACGCAAGGCCTGCATCAGTTTCGGTTGCGACCGCTTCCACATCCTCGAGTACTTTTTGATGAAAATTTGTGTTTTTTGTTTCTAAAGCTCTTAACTTTTGTTGTGGTTCAGGTCATTGACGAGGATTCAGGTTCTGGTAGGCCATGGTTGCCCCAGCTTGGACCCCAAGGTCGTTTCCTCCACGAAGCTGCTACAGAAGCATGTCGGTCTCGATGAGGGAGATGTATGTGCACCCGTTCTTGATATTAATCTTCAAAATTGAAACTTTGTTCGATAGGAATCTAGAAAGTTTCAGAAAATTAGCACTAAAAGATAAATAGTGATTAACTTTGCACACGCAATGTGCCCCGACCACTAGTATTAATAAACGGTTTGTCTCCATTGTTGACAAGAAGTACATTTTGATTTTAGTATATAAAGCCAAGTTTCTGCATCTTCTATTCTCACTCAACCAACAATAACAGCTATCTCGATGATACAAAATTCCTCCTTCCAGATAATTAAATCATGAAGAAACAGTATAGTAATAACATTTATAATGATATCACTAACAACAAGCCCAATGAAACAAGTACCATGGTTTCATCTTGCCTTGCAGTGTCCACCAAATGCCAAGATAGGCCAAGGATTAAAATATAATTATATTCACATACATGGATCAGAAAAAATGCATCAGATTTGCTTGATTAGCAAAGAAAGCTTTCTTATGGAAAAGCGAATGTTGTCTCCAGAACGATGTGCCTATCTATTACAACAGAAGATATGAATGCCCAAAGTCAAGAACACAGATCTCCTTCCCGATTTATGCCCAAGTCAAAAATGCTCACAGATATTTGGCAGGTCACATTTCGAGAAAGATGGTCACAAATATTTGTGGTAACTATCATGACACACATAATGAAAGAAACTGCAGGAGAAATGAATTCTGAGACTCTCTTGACAAAATGATCTTGTGAAGGAGCACGATCAAGCATAATAATGATAGTAGACGATCAATTTGAACCTGCACCCAAAAAGCTAAAAAAAAAAGATGTTTACACACCTACCTACTCTGAAATTGATTGAAAGCATAACAGTTACTATGTGGATTCGCTAGTGACTACAGCCATTGCCCTTCCCTCCCCACCTCAATTAAAGTATCAGTGGCTTTGATGGAAATTGTTAGAAGAATTAGTAGTAGTACTTTGTACTGCTGAATCCACTATAAGTGTCAGTCTTGTGTAGAAAACTCAGTAGTCGATAATATAATTGAGTTCTCGGTTGAGTGCCCAGTAACTAGTGTGGCAGGTGCTGGCTGAATGCTATATATACCAGTGTAATCTGTTTCCGTAAGTTAATAAGAAAACCCTAGCCTCTCTCGACTTTCACCATCTACCATTATTTTTTCCTAGAAAAATTTGGGGAAAAATTGCACTGATCTGAAAAGTAGTACATAAGTAACAAGGACAGATTATTTGGTGGTTATCAGGAAAGGAGTAGCTAAGAGAGATGTCAACCAAAACATGTGATCTGCAGTTAGGTACATCATAAATAGTAATGACAAGACAATAATTTGGGTCGTAATGGAACTAAAGATAGGACCATCACCAAACACATGATGGATGTACTTTTAGACTTGTCGTAGTTGAACTCGCTATGAAGACTCTAACGTGGTGTATGTCATTTGTGTTGCAGATCAAACAGTGTGACATAAAGCATTGTGAGTTTATAGTAAACAACATTGATAAATGGTAATAATTACACTGTGCCGATATGAAATTTTATCGGCACACACTAAAATGTTGATCTACCGCGCGATCAAGTCGTACTGTTGACATTGTTTTTCATCACCTTTTTCTTTTACTTTTCTTTGCTAAATTGACCGTAAAAGAGACAATTTCGGTATCGGCCGGTACTGCGAACTTTGGTGGAGTTCTATCGACCTATAAGGGAGAAAGAGTCCCTCTTGTTAACCACTAAAGAATAACATCAACATCTTACTGGCCTAGAGTTCTCAGTCCAAATGGGTAACCCGAAAAGCCTAAAGTGGATCCTTCAAAATAGAATTCTGACTCCTAAGTGGCTAAGCAAATTAGTTTTATTCAATTATCCAGCACAATATCGGAAATGCTCTTGAGAATTAAGATCAAGGTTTTAGATCCTGTCTACAAGAGACGAGGTACTACTAGCATGGGCATTTTCACACCTCTGCCAGCTGAGAAGATTAGATTAAGGAGTTAAGCATCAAGCACTTCATTAAATTTCCTAGGACTGCAATCAGGCAGACTTGATGTTGGTATAAACGCTAACAAGGTGGTTTATTCTATTTCAATGATCGTTTAGTGTTGAGTCCTTCCAAGGAAACGTGCATGCTTCTCATCCAAGAACACCGTGGAAGTTACAGGAGGCTGGAATTAAGGGATACTGATGGATATTCAATTGCCTCAATAGGCTAATTTATTTGGATGGAAACGTAGAGAGATGATAAAAGGTATATCCAGAAGTTCAGTATTTTCTAGAGACAAAAGGTGGAGAAGATGGCTACTGCCAGACTCCTACAACCTCCCCCACTACTTTTAGCAGGGAGATATCTTGTTGGATTTATGGAGCATCCTTATGGCCGACCTCATTCAGATAGGAGAAGGTTTGGATGATAATGATGGCATCACAACAGATTTCATTTACAGCACTACCAAAAATCTGCAATCTTGATGGTGGTCAAAAGTCTGACTGAATCAACACGTCTTCATTAATCATCCATATACGAAAACATAAAATGCCCAAGTTATCTGGGAACTAGTGTGGTTACATGTTCCTTCGTTCGTTGTGAATGGGAACTGTCCAAACTCCTCTAACAGCACAGAGCAGCCCCAAACCCTAGCCCAGTAGCCATGGCCTAAGAAGTATGGACACTCCAAAATAAATGGCTTGAAAGTGTCGGACAAGATGACACCCCAAAACTGGCAGTCAAGTCCGTGTTGGTGTGGCTACTTGGGTTGTATATTGTGCAAGATAGGTACTAGCAATATTATTGACTACACAAATTTTCATTCTTTAATGGAAATAACCAATAGCACTTAAGAGTTGCATTCCAAGAGTCCAATTCTATAGTAGCATCCGCTTCTGTATTAACATTGCATATGCTGTTCACACTCTTGCCCTTCCGTTCTAACCCTCCCTATATTTCATGTGCACATAGTATACCAGTAACCATCAAACACTCACCTCGCGATTAATTCTTCTATAAAACATGATTTAGCACATCAACTGAAGTCATTTGGAAACTACATATACCAACAGCCTCCAAATATCTTCATTAATAGCTTTATAGACGCCAAAACTCAACATAGAATTTCTGCTAGTTCAACAATATTATGTATGCCAACCCTATTCAACGACATTTCTAATTCAAAAAAGTTGTTTCCAAGTTTGTCCTCCAGGTATGAATTTCAGTCAGTAGCCAGAGAACCCCTCATGCATGCCAAACCACCATCAAATAAACCTCGGTATGCATCTCTCCCTCGTTGTGCACGTCTAAAGTCCCCCCCAACATTTTTCACCTTTTTATATGCCAGTTGTGCAAGTTTATAAAAAAAAATCCGATGATTGCCAACATAAGACATTGTGAGAAATTGTGTTGTAGATGAAAAAAATTTAATGCCAAGCTTCATTATTTTCCAACTTGAGGGCACATCAAATGATTGCCAACATAAGACATTTTGTGCTATAGATGAAAAAATAAAAGTAACACCTGCTAACTTCATTATCATTGCCATGCAAATATGCAATCCCGTGCCTATCAGGGGTCATCTATAGCGCGTCACTCAAATATGTGAGGCTCCATAAAAGAATTAACCAGCCGGCTATTAATCGGATGATCACCCACCCATAAGTAGGTGTCAGGTGCCTGAACAAGAGAAGGCCTTGCCTTAAACCTAGGTCCAAAAAGGTCAGTTGGTGTTTTGTACGTAGGTACCTAATCCCCATCATTCAGCATCAATTCTAAGTTTCATCTCCACAAAATTTCAAAAAGACTTTTCAGAAGGTTCGATTGTCTATTAGCAGCCAACTCCTTCCAACAAGTCCAAAGAAATGTACAACAGCTTTTGGGTCCCAAAGGCCGGACAAACCAACTTACACTTCATCCAAAATCTTGCAAAACAGAATAGTTACACAGCCATAATCTGAACTACAGGCTATTTATAAAAAATTGGAAGTCTGTTAGATTCCATTTTATTGCATCCTTCACTAGGTTGTGGTAGATCTCCTTAGAACTGATGAAGCCTCCTATACAATTTACTCCTCTTGACTCCCTACTTTTTAGCAGATCTGTTTGCAATATTAAGAATCTAAATTTATTACTTTGAGAATACAAGTAAAATCATACTAAAGAAAAGTCTCTACCCTATTGCTACCCCAAGCCTAATCGAACACGACGAACAGCTAACAGAGGCATGCTAGAACATTAAGATACGTGTTGTTACACACCCATTCAATTAAAACTCCTAATGAAATTAGCTCAATCAAATGCATCTAATTAAAACTCTCTACCTTGTTAAGATAAACCACGGTCTAACGAGATAATATACAATAAACCAGTCTTATGTTGTCTAAAATTAGCAAAGCTCGTGGGCTAATTATCATAGGTTGAAACAAGTTGAACATCCTCCTTTTCTCCATCCCTGTTACAAGAAATGAGAATATGTAGTTTTGGTGTTGAATCTATGCACTATTCATGATGGATATAATATGATATGATTGAACTAACAAAAGAATCTAATCAATCCGATAGTGTGTGACTGCCACTATCTTTATACAACATCTCAGTTGGCAGTAGTTGAAAATTGAAGCAGGAAAGTAAAACAGTAGATCTTCTTAAAAACATAAGGTGGAACAATGATCAAATTTTACTAAACAAATACATTCACAGAAGAGTTATACCTTGGACTAGTGCTCACTGAGTTACGCCCGAAGCGTGCGGCTGTTGACGTGCTGTTATTGCGCTCTTCTTCTAGAGCTGGAGTTACAGAGATTGCATTATATGATGTTTCAGGAGGATTGTCGTGAGAAGAACTACGTCTTAAATGCGATGTATCTTGCTCAGAACCCTGATAACTGCGATGAACAAAGCGCCAATAAAGATGCGGAAGAGTAGCAATACATCCAGCCATATAGCCTACTACCCAAACAAATAACGGAGCTTGCGGATGCTCATTTTGTGAAATCAAGAGCACAAGAATAGATGCTATTATCTGGCTCAAACTGACAAGAAGTTCGATCGAGATCCACAGCCCAGAATTCAGAGGGCTTCTATGACGACGACCGGAATTATCACCTCTCCTCGATAAAGAAGCATTCCTGGAATTAGACGCAACGGGCGGTAACGAAGACTGATGTTCGATGGGAACTTGGGCAGAATCATCATCGTGGGCATCTTCGTGAGGCCGAGATGGAGAAGCGGTGCCTCCCCTCACTATATCGATTATGTGGTGATCGGAGCTAGCACTCACCGGCCGCTCCATCAACAGTGGGTAGTGATCGTTCTGAACTTCACATTGTTGTTGCAGGGACGACACGGCTGCCATCCAAAACTGGTCGCGGGATTAAAACAAAATGTAGCATAGAAAATAAACTAATCGTTCGCAGTTCCTATTCAAACTGATTAACCACAAATATATTGGAACGACTCGGCCTGCAAAATCAGCAATCCCCAAAATTCATAAATTCAAGAATAATTGACAACATATTGAGAGAGCTCACAGCATACAAATAATTATGAGAATAAGACCACAATTTTAATGATAATTACAGAATTGGTTTGTCTTTTGCAACAATAATCAGCACCAAACGCATTGCATGAAGAAAACCTGTAAAATCAAAGAAAATTTGTAATTTTAGCTGAATAATTCTGCAATAATCCACAAAATCGGGGGGGGGGGGGGGGGGGGGGAGGAGGTTGAAAAAGGAATATATCGGCTGCAATCTTGAAAAAATATACAGCGATAGTCCAAATTCTATCGGAGGAGGAGCAAAACCCTAACAAAAAAATTGGGGGAAATTACCAGAAAATGGTCTTCTTCCGCAATCGTCGGGAAATTTCAGTCGAAGCCTTTGGTCCCCTCAATTAAATATTCCTCCAACGAATATAATTTCTTCCACGAAAATTAAATCCCTTCTTTATTTTGGGTGTTTGCTTCGGAGAGCCGTTTTTGGAATATACTTGGAATGAAAGATGGGATGGGATGTAGTTGGAATTTTTTACGACTTATTTAAGGGACCGGAAAAGATTCACCCAAAATAAAACTTCATCACTGGCTGGTGGCCCAAGAACTTGTCTTTGGGGATTTGGTTCATAACTGAAGCGTGTGGAACAAGAGCATATCCAACTCTACTGTGAGTTTGGAATGACAAATTTTAATTTAAAAAGACTTTCTCCATTACAAATGTAATATAAATTGTGAATGTGACATGGCATAATAACATTTTCAATCATATTGTCTTGTTTTGTGTTGTGATTTCTATGAAGCATAAGACACAAGACAAACAATATCTTTTCTATGTAGCAAAATTATATTCGCACAAGACAATGAGATAGAAAAGTGTTCTTCAATCAATTCAAAAGTATTGAGAAGACAATAAAAACTATTTTTTTCAACTTTCAAGATAACTTTTCCACTTCATCCTTTTTTTATAAAAAAAATATTCATAATTGATGATGTGAAAATAAAGCATTGTGAAGTCCATTGACTATATCTAGACAATCAACTTCACATTGTCTTTGACATGTCAACTTCACAATTTATTTCACATTTACATTGGAGAAATTTTTTTGAAATAACAAGTGATTCCTATGTGGCAACCATTTTTTCCAAACTCACAATAGGGTTGGAGATGCTCTAACATGACAAAGACATTATGAAGTTGGTTATCTTGTTCTAGACAATGCACTTCATAATGACTTTACCTCCACATCATCAATTATTAATAAAAATATTTATAAAAAAAGGAAGAAAAGAAAAAAGTTATCTTGGAAATGTGTCTTCCTATCAACATCCACTTTTTTTTAGATGCCCGACGTAACGCTCAAAAATTTATGCACGCTGTGTTGCATGTCATTTGGACCCACTGTCCTCACAACTTCCACCATTTATAAATGGAAGGAATAATATGCTCCCTTGGCTCGATCCACTAATCTTTCACCCCCAGCCAGGGCCTTATGCCTCTCCCTGACAACCATAAGGGTCACTCGAGTTCGGCATCAACATTCACTTTCAACAACCATCCAAACAACCGAATTCATTTTGTCTCCACTTTTAACAACCATAGAAAAAAAATGAACTCTTTTTTTCTCCACTTTCATATCTTTCAATTCCACCAACCAAACAACATTTGAAAGTCAAAACTTATGCATACGCATCACATACGTAAATCTCGTTTTTTTACTTTCACACTTTTGTGCAACCAAACAGGCCCTAATGTGGTTAAAAGATGGATCTATCATAGGTCAAGACTCAAGGGTGGGCACTTTGCTTCCCTATGAGTACTACTTCTCCAATGGAAATTTCAAAAGTTGAGTTTCTATCATATTTGACATTGTACTTGAAAAAAAAAATTATCCTAGTTTGTGAGACTCGTCTCATTGTTCTAGTATACATACCCGATATACGTGTATTATACATGTATAGCTTGCTTATTGTTTAATTGTTTGCATCTTCCTTTATGTCATTCATACATTGTTTAGGTTATTTTTGTAAGTTTTCCTTAGTTGCATGCTTTGGACCGTTGGTCCCTTAGTTTTCTTGGTGGGTGGCTGTGGTGAACCCGGATGAGAGGCATGGATTATGATCCAATGGCCTACAATCAATCCCTTGGCTATATAAGCAATCACATTCTCTTTCCTTCACTTTTTTTTCCTTTCCTTTCTCTTTCCTTCTTCATTTCTTCCCCAGCATAGAGCAGCAGCCGAGCTTGGCCTTAGCCGTTGGTGACCTTGGTAGTATTGGTATTAGGCTAGAACTTGACCGTAGGCAAGTACATCTTGCCAACCGAAGGAACAACCTTGAATCTTGTTTTGATTCTTAGTATAACTGGTTTTTATCATTTGATTGGTTTTATTTTTGGGTAACACTTAGAACTTGTCTCATTGATGATTTGTGTTTTCCTTGGATTGGATTGCTCTTGAATTCCGAGAACAGCAAGTCAGAAATGCAAAGTTGGCTTGAGAATGTATACAAAAAGTACACAGGGA
Organism: Iris macrosiphon; assembly: GCA_036927795.1. Taxonomy (NCBI): domain Eukaryota; kingdom Viridiplantae; phylum Streptophyta; class Magnoliopsida; order Asparagales; family Iridaceae; genus Iris; species Iris macrosiphon. The sequence goes on along the minus strand of JAYESA010000019.1, from coordinate 21,665,981 downwards.
ACCCTTGTAGTATAAGTGAAGTTCCAATGAGCGCACTTGTGTTTGTTTCACAAATTTCTTAGAAAGTGCGCTAAGATATGTTAAGTACTCTGGGCGCACTTCTCTACTCCTACGTACGTTTTGTACTAAGGCAATTCATTCAAAAATATGTCAATCCCTCTTGGCGCACTTTTGAATGGGTCTGCAAGTCATCAAAAATGTACGCCACTGCTTAAAAAGCCAAGTTTGCTCACTTTGTAGATATTGCAAAGTTGGCGCACTTTGGTAAAATTTTCTTACCGGCACACTTTGTCCCTTCTGAAGAATGACGCACTTTGTTATGCGGCGCATTATGTGGCATTCTCCAGAGACGGCGCACTTTGTAGCCTTTCGTACTACTTAATGACTAAGCAATGACTTTTGACCATTCTCGAGAATTGTGTTCTCGACTGCAGTATTGTCTCGACTGTTGAGCTATGCTTCGAGACTTGTGTTTTGACTTTTAGTAGACCTTCCTAAGCTTGTTTGTGCGCCAATGATAGATTTATGCGCCAAGCTCATGGCTCGCGCACTTCCATCATTGTGCGCCAAGATCCTAGAAGTGCGCTTTAGTATGATTGTACACCATTTTTGCTCGGTGCACTTTTGTATCAAAGTGCGCCAAAAATGTCCGGATTAGTGATTTGTGCATCAAATCTGTCTTTGGCCATTTGTGTACGCCAATACCCATTTGTGTGCCAATGGTGGTTTTTGACCCATTGCGTGCATATGTTATTTTCTTGCCTGATTTTATGCGCCAACTCTGAATTATTAATTTATGTGCATGTATGCCAATATTCTCTTTAACATGCTTAACTCTTGATGATTCTCTAGTTCTCTTTAATCCCGTTATTTTAGTTAATCCTGGTTATTTTCTGAACATGACATTCTTGATATTGATCTTGATTTTCTGACATGATCTAGTGATTGTATATTATATATGAACTCCTGAATCTTGACATGAAATTGATCATGTACTGATAAACCTGATCATGTATTGATAATTACTCATGATCCTGATACTCCTGATAGTGGCTCGACGTAGCGCACTCCTGACTTAAAAAATTTCTGTAAATTGTCCTGATCAAGGCTATTAGTAGCACTTGTATTGCATGACTTGTATTCCCGTGGTTAATTTTGATTGACTCGTCAAGTTATTGTCCTATCTTGTATCATGTCTAAGGCAAATTATTGAGCACCACGGTCGTAAATTCTTGATAATTGTCCAGGCTAATAACTAGAATAATAATCTATAAGGCATCTAGAGAGATTTTCTGGCTACATGCAATCCCGGTATCCCAGCAACACCTGATGGATTTGGAGTTCTCCGTCGTGAGGGACACACTTCCAATACACCGCCACACACTCTTTTATAGCTGCTAGTTTCGTGGCTACCCATAGAATAGCCACCGCACCCCTTCCGAAGGTCAAGAGGATCCTTATGGGAGGTGGAATAGTACCTATTAGCGACACTTGTAGATCATGTTCAGTAGTTGTCTGCGGGGGAGAGATGCGTGCCCGATTTTTGGTTTTTTCTATGCCGGACTATGACATTGTCCTAAGCATGGATTGGTTGAGCCAATACCATGCAACGCTAGATTGCCATCGTGGTTGTGTCATCTTTAGACCCCCAGATCACCCAGAGTTTGAGTTTCTTCGGGGAGCCCGAGAGCATGGTGTCCAACCTACCCTAGCGACACACATTGCAGAAGGTGAACCGATGTACCCTCACCTTATAGCAGAGTTTGAGGATGTGTTTCCCGAGGATCTCCCAGGACTGCCACCTGACAGAGAGATTGAGTTCACTATAGAGTTGACTCCAGGAGCCGAGCCAGTTACTTCCCCCGTTTACAGACTAGCACCGAAGGAGTTGGTTGAGCTGAAGGTCCAAGTAGATGATCTCTTAGATAAGGGTTTCATACGGGGTAGTATATCTCCATGGGGAGCACCCATTCTGTTTGTACCGAAGAAGGACGAGACGGTACGCTTGTGTATCGATTACAGGACGCTAAATGCTGTAACGATAAAGAACAAGTATCCACTGTCGTGCATCGATGATTTGTTTGATCAACTTAGCGGTGCATATGTATTCTCGAAGATCGATCTCAGATCCGGTTATCATCAGATCAAGGTACGGAAAGAGGACATCCAGAAGACGGCCTTTCGGACGAAGTATGGCTACTATGAGTTTTTAGTCATGCCGTTTGGTTTAACCAACGCGCCAACAGTATTTATGTGTTTGATGAACAATGTCTTCCATCGGTACTTGGATAAGTTCGTGGTGGTATTTATAGACGACATCTTGATATATTCCAAGAGCCCGGAGGAGCATGAGAGGCATCTCAGGATCGTGTTGGAGACGCTGAGACATGACAGGCTATACGCCAAACTCAGCAAATGTGAGTTCTGCTTAGATAGAGTACCATTTCTGGGGCACATAATCACCGGAGATGGACTATCAGTTGACCCGGAGAAGATAGCTGCAGTTGAGACCTGGCCTACCCCTACCTCAGTTACGGAGGTTAGGAGTTTCCTCGGACTTGCCGGATATTATCAGAGGTTCGTGGAAAACTTCTCGAGGATAGCGGCGCCTATGACGCGACTAACGCGTAAAGGCGATGTAATCCCCCTGATTTTCAAAGAATTTTAATTTGGATTCTTCTGGAATTTTCTGAAATTTTCTTGAATTTTCCTGTAATTAAATACCAGTATTTTAATTATTAAAAAAAATTTAAATGTTAATAAATAATAATAAAATATTATGAAAATAATATTTTATGGAGTAAAATGAAAATTTAGACATAGGGTAATTTTTCTAGAATTTATTGGGCCTGAACCTATTTTTAAAACCCATATAAATAATTAATTATTTAATTATTTAATGTTATTGAATTATTTACTTATTTTTTTATAAATAAACCCACCAGACCGGCCCAAGCCCATCCGGCCCAACCCATCTAAACCAGCCCGTTGGGCTAACGGGTCGGGTCGGGTCCGTCAGACCCGAACCCGCAGAACCTGACCCGTTCCCTCTCTCTTCCCCAACCGATCTTCCCCGACCGGTTGGCCTCCCCTCCGGCCGGCTGCTCATCTTCCGCCGTCGCCGCCTGGTCTCCCGTCCCCTCCTCTTCCTCTTCCCGCAATCGGCGTCCCCTCCGCTCCAGCTTCCCCTCGCCGGCCACCGGTCCCTCTCCCCATCTCCGTCTATATATACCCTCTTCCCCCGCCTCGTGTTCTCCTCCTCCGCCCGTCCTCCGGTGACCCCGACCTCGCCGTCGACTAGTCCCCAGCCGCCCTCTCCCTTACTCTTCTCCCCTGGCCGCCCTCGCTGCACTCCACCCTCCGCCATCGCCCTCGGCTCCAGCGCCACCCCGCAGGCTGTAAAACCCAACCCAGCTGCCCGGCCCAATTCCTCCAACCCGACCCGTCCCCAGCTCCTCTCTCCCCACGACCCGCACGCAGCCCCGCGTTCTCCGCCGACAACCGCGCCTCCCCTCCGGATCATCCGCCCACGACGCTCCGGCCGAGCCCTCGCAGTCCCCTATAAATTCTCCCCTCTCAGCCCTCTTCCTCCCCCGCAAACCCTAACCCTAGATCTACCAACTCCGGCGAGCCCCGTCCGCCGACCCCGACTGCCCTCAGCCACCAGCGCCGAACCTCCCAGACCGCCCTGCGACCACCCTCCCCAGCCAGAACCACCTCCTCCTCTTCCCTTCCTCCTCCTCCCCAGGCGGAGCCAACCCCGACTCCTCCCCGCTGCTGTCTCCCCTCCGCCGGAGCCGCAGCCACCGCCCAGCCCCTCGCCTGAGCCGCCGCAGCCCCGGCCGACCTCGCCAGCCTCCGGCGTACCCTCCAGCAGTACCCAGAGCCTCGGACACGGCAGCAGACCCGGACACAGGGAGCCCTAGCCGCTGGACACGCTGACACGTCCAGGACACAGAACCGCGTGTCGGACTCGAAACACCCCGATCCCGTCCGTGCCCGATCCCGAGTCCGAGGCCTCCCCTCGGTGCTCCTCCATCAACTTTCCGGTAGGTGCCACTATCAGAACGCGCTGTTCCATCCAAAACCATTCTCCTGTCCGACCGGGACTGACAGAATAAAGCTCTGTCAATCCCGGGGTAGCTTAGAAATTAATATGCTTATAGTTAATTACGTAGATTAGTAATTATTTAGTATATATTTCTGAAATGATTTTTAGTATTCAAAATATAATACGTTAGTATTTAAATAAGTTTTCCAAAAATATTATTCTCTTACAAATTGATTTGTAACATTACCAAAATAAAATTAAGTAATATTTTTCCCTAAAGCCTAGTTTGTTAGAAATAAATTGATTGCTAAAACAAATGATATTAATTTATTATAATCGTACTTTCCTATTTTATCTTATTAGAAACAAAATGATTTTCACCTTAAAATAAAATGTAATATTTTATACGATAAAATATTAAATAAGTTTTTAAAGGGTTTTTGTTTTAATTCTAAAATCGGATTATTAATAAATGTAGGTTCCTGTAACTAAGGTTGAGACCGTCGCGATCGCGTCACCAACCAACTCCAGGCAAGTTTCATATAATTCAAAACCTGTATTTTAGTTATAATTAAATATGTTGCATGTCATATAGATATATTGGGACGACACTTGATTCACGGAACCGACTGATTGACTGATTGATTGACTCATTGACTCATTGATTATTGCCTTGGGAACTGGGGAGTAAAAGTTAGCACCCGTGGTCAAAGCCCCCTTATTGCCTCATTGTGGATAGCTGAAGTCCAACCTCACTGGACTGACGCCGGACCGTGTTCACTAGAACACATATTGCCTCCAACCCCAACCGGCCACGGGACGCTACCTTTCTCAAAACACTTTTAGTGATTGTAGTTTGTCATCATTTGCTTCATCGACATTTACTGTTCTTGTCTCATATTTGTTGCATACAAAATATAAATATTGTTCAAAACTATTTTATTGCATCATTTTAATTATCATTAAGATGCTGGAATTGGATATATGTTCTTGCTCCCTCCTGACTGGAGATTAACAATTTTAGGTGATTACGGTGGCGATGAGGCGTATGACACATTTTATGGTCCGGACCAGAGTACTGAAGGTCTAGCTGAACCTAGCCAGGAGGCCGATGTTTAGTTGTTTCCCTTTTAAATTCCAAGTTGTAATAATCAGGGTTGAAGTAATAACCCTGGATGCATGTTTTGCTTGATATTTGCTTGTAAAAGGATTTCTCTTTCGGACTTAGCAATAAAAATTGAATTTCCTTCATGTATTCTGAATGTCTGTGTGTTACTACGGATTGATACAGCTTACTGCCGCCGTCTCACAACGGTGCAGGCTGGGCATGATCCGACTGGACCCAGATTATTGGGATCGGGTCGTGACATGTTTACAGTGGTGGCCCATGCAGGTCTAGTTTACAACCTTTGGTCTAGTCAACTTAGGCTAGCCAAACAAACCGACTTGCCTTTGACTTTAGGTTTAGTATGACTTTAGGAAAACAGACTCTAGAAACAATTAGAACACTTAGAATTCTTGAGAAAATTTCAATCTGTCACATCATAGGACCAAAATTCTTCTATCTATACATATATATAATTATTTTTGCTTGCTTATAGAACATAGGTTACCTTGCTTATGCTTGCTTCCTAAACCTTCCAGAAGATGGCACGAAGAAAGACAACCCGTTCCGGCCCAGCCGAAGAAGAGGCTTCGTCTTCTGAGCACACCCCAACTCAAGCTCAGTCCGACCCCTCTCCGTTGCAGCTCACAGATTGCCCCCATGCTGCAAGAGCTCCCCGCGCTGCCTACACTTCAGTAGTGCATGCAGCCCCACCCATTCCTCCCAGGACCACATTAATTCCAGCCGATGTGACTCCTCCTGTTGCACCACCTGTGCCAGTGGACCCCGCTGAACTCGTAGGCCTGCTACGAGGAGTTCTTGAAGCCCAGAGGGTCCAAGCTGAAGCAAATCGCGAGCAGACCGCGATTATGAAAGAGGGCATGGAGAACGCCCATAATGTAGCCATGGCAGCGCTAGGAACATCCCAGTCAGAACAGGAGCCTGCCAAGGTAATTAAGGATTTAAAAGCTTGGATTCCATTAATGAATTTCTGGTCTAACCACAAACCTGTTATCCAGGTAAAGGTTGGAACTGTGGAAAATTTTAAGAAGTTGGACCCGCGTCCCTTCAAGGGGACCGAAGGCACCATCTACGCAGACGAGTGGCTAGATGATATGGAGCGACTCCTCAGCGTCGCTCGACTCCCAGACGACCTCATGGTTGAGGCCGTAGCACTCCAGCTGAGAGATTTGGCTAACATTTGGTACCGCAACGAGCCAAGATTTCGAGCTGGAGGGATTTCCTGGCGGCTATTCAAGAAGCAGTTCAAGCGGAAGTTCTTTCCAGAGGCTGCCCTCGAAGCTATGGGAAGACAGTTTCAAGATCTGAAGCAAGGAGACCGCACAATTGAAGAATATGCGGCTGAGTTCAACAGGCTTGGCAGGTTTACAAGTCACCTGGTGGACAACCCTGTGGAACGTGCTAAGAAGTTCCGGCACGGACTACGTGAAGAGATCCGCACCTTAGTAGCTGCTAACGGTGCGAAGACTTATGACAAGATGTTGAAGGTGGCCCAAGATGTAGAGGCCAGTTCACCTGCCCGACCCAAGAGGGAGCATCCAGGGTCAAGCAACAACTATCAGGGCAACAACAAGAGGCACAGCAACAACAACAATAGGCCCTCCTATCCCCAGCAGTCCCAGCAACAACAGCCAGCAGCGGCCAACAAAGCGCCTCAGTACAACCAACAAAAGGCGGTCAACTGCGCCTACTGCAAAAGGCCAGGTCATACCACAGAGATCTGCAGGAAGAAATTGGGACACTGCCTTGCTTGTGGATCTGCCACCCATCAAGTGAAGGACTGCCCCATAGCATTCAACAAAACTGGAGCTGGACAGCAGAGAGGTCCACTACCTACCCAGCAGCAGCGCTACAACCAGCACAGAGCCGGGCAAGCTTTTGCCTTGGTTGTGGAAGAGCCAGAAGCTGAACCCGAGACAGAAGGAGATGTCATCGCAGGTTCCATTCTACTTCATTCGCACCCTGCCTTAGCATTATTTGATTCTGGAGCATCACACAGTTTTATCTCTGCAAACTTCATTTCTGCACACCATCTAGTTACTGGCATAAGTAAGATGATTTGTAGAGTTATGACTGGTGGAGGACCAATACCCATTAGTGAGACTTGTAGCTGCCCAGTCACTATCTCAGGACATGAGTTTCAGACTCAGTTCCTAATAATGCCTCTGCCAAACTATGACGTAGTCTTGGGCATGGATTGGCTTAGTCAGCATCATGCTCTGATAGACTGTCGAGAAGGCTGCGTAACTCTAGATCCACCTGGAGGACCTAAACTCAAAGTGATTCGAGCACCTGAAGGCGTGGAGTGTGTGTCCTACACATCCATCACTGAAGAAACCGGACCCCCTCATCCTCTCATAGCAGAATTTATAGACGTCTTCCCAGACAATCTTCCAGGGCTACCCCCTGATCGAGATGTGGAATTCTCGATCGATCTTGTACCCGGCGCAGCACCAATCTCCCAACGCTGCTACCGAGTGAATCCCAAGGAGTCCAAGGAGATGAAAGACCAGATTGACGAGCTTCAGGCGCAAGGATTCATCAGGACCGGTGCCTCACCCTGGGGTGCACCAGTCTTGTTTGTACCCAAGAAGGATGGGACAGTCAGAATGTGCATAGACTACCGGGCATTGAACAACATCACTATCAAGAACAAGTACCCGCTGCCCCGGATCGACGATCTCTTCGACCAGCTGAGTGGAGCTGAGGTTTTCTCGAAGATAGACCTCAGATCGGGTTACCATCAAATCAAGGTGAGGAAGGAAGACATTCCAAAGACGGCATTCAACACCAAGTATGGACAATTTGAATTCTTGGTCATGCCCTTTGGTCTTACAAATGCCCCAGCAGTGTTCATGAATCTCATGAACAAGGTCTTCCACAAATACCTGGACCAGTTTGTCGTTGTCTTCATTGACGACATTCTGATCTATTCGAAGACCAAGGAAGAACACGAGCAGCATTTGAGGATAGTTTTGGAAACCCTCAGAAAGGAGAAGCTATATGGAAAACTGTCCAAGTGTGAATTCTTCTTAGACAAGGTGGACTTTCTCGGCCACGTTGTCACAGGAGAAGGCATATCAGTGGACCCCAAGAAGATAGCTGCCGTGGAGACATGGAATACCCCCAGTTCAGTTGCAGAGATCAGAAGCTTCCTGGGCTTAGCTGGATATTACAGGAAATTCGTGAAGGACTTTGCAAAGATTGCTGAGCCCATGACCAAGCTAACCAGGAAGAATGAAGAGTTCGTCTGGACCGAAGCGTGCCAGGCGTCATTTGAAGAGCTGAAGAGAAGGCTAACAACAGCACCGATCTTGTCGCTACCCTCAGGATCAGGAGGATTCTCAATTTATAGCGACGCGTCCGGCAAAGGATTAGGATGTGTGCTCCAGCAACATGGAAAGGTAATTGCTTATGCTTCCCGGCAATTACGGACTCATGAGAAGAACTACCCGACGCATGACCTGGAGCTAGCAGCAGTCATCTTCGCCTTGAAGCTGTGGAAGCACTACCTGTACGGCGAAAGAGTAGAGATATACACGGACCACAAAAGTCTCAAGTATGTCTTTACACAGAAGGAGCTCAACATGCGTCAGAGACGATGGTTGGAGCTCATGAAGGACTTTGATATCAGCCTGCAGTACCATCCCGGAAAGGCTAATGTGGTCGCCGACGCACTTAGTCGATATCCGATGGCGATGTTCTTGACGACAGACCGGTACCTACTGGAGGACATGGAGAAGCTGGGACTAGAACTCGTATTGCCTGCAGAAGAAATGAAGAAGCTTGGACGGGAAGCAATAGTACCCGGCGCCGACTTTCCCATGATGCATTTGCAAGTGCAGTCTAGCTTGATGGACAAAATCAAGGAGACTCAATTCGAGGACGGAGCATTGTGCAAGCTCAGGGACCAGGTGTTAGCTGGCACACTGGAGGGATTCTCTATTTCAGACGGCGGAACACTGAGGAATGGCACCAGACTTTGTGTACCTGCTGGTGATTTGAGGGAACAGCTGATGCAGGAAGCTCATCACTCACAGTATTCCATCCACCCTGGAGCAAATAAGATGTACCACGATATACGGGAGCACGTATGGTGGTATGGAATGAAGAAGGATGTCTCAAAATTCGTTGCCAGATGCTTGATCTGCCAGCAGGTGAAAGCAGATAGACAAAGACCAGCAGGACTTCTTCAGCCGCTGCCCATTCCAGAATGGAAATGGGAGCACATCACTATAGATTTTGTGTCAGGATTGCCTCGATCCCAAGGAGGGAAGGACGCTATTTGGGTGATCGTAGACAGATTGACTAAGTCTGCCCACTTCATTCCCTTCAAGGTTGGTTTATCCACCGAGAAGTTAGCTGCCCTATACATGAGGCAAATCGTCCGGATACATGGAGTTCCTGTGAGCATTGTATCAGACCGAGACAGCCGCTTTACTTCTCACTTCTGGAAGAGCTTGCAAGAGAGTCTGGGGACCCAACTGAAGTTCAGCACTGCATATCATCCACAGACCGACGGACAGTCAGAGAGAACCATCCAGACGTTAGAGGATATGCTGAGATCTTGCGTCCTGGATTTTGGAGGGTCATGGGAGGACCACCTACACTTGGTAGAGTTTGCTTACAACAACAGCTACCAGGCCAGCATCGGCATGACTCCTTTTGAGGCTCTGTATGGACGTCGTTGCCGCACTCCCTTGGCTTGGGACGACGTAAGAGAACGAGTCATGCTGGGACCTGAGATGATTACAGATGCGGCTGAAAAAGTCAAGGTGATCAGAGACAGACTTCGGGTGGCTCAAGATCGTCAGAAGCATTGGGCGGACAGCCGTCGCCGATTTGTGGAGTTCGAAGCAGGTGATAGTGTCTTCGTCAAGATCTCCCCCACCAGAGGAACTATCCGTTTTGGCAGAGCTGGGAAACTGAGTCCCAGGTATATCGGCCCATTCGAGATATTGAGCAGAGTTGGAGAGGTGGCATACAGAGTGGCGTTACCACCTAATCTTGAAGGCGTGCACAACGTCTTCCATGTATCGCAGCTGAGGCGTTACATTCCGGACCCGAGCCACATCCTGGATCATTCAGAGTTGGAGATTGGACCAAGTCTTACAGTACCAGAGCAGCCAGTAAGGATCGTAGACCGTATGGAGAAGCAGTTGCGGAACATCGTGATTCCACTGGTCAAGGTTCAGTGGCTTCACCACTCCCCAGGCGAATCCACCTGGGAACGAGAGGCTGAGATGAGACAGAAGTACCCTCATCTGTTTTAAGGTATGTTTACCCTTGTCTTCCCTTCAATTGTAGTTAATTTCGAGGACGAAATTCTTCAAGGAGGGAAGGTTGTAAAACCCAACCCAGCTGCCCGGCCCAATTCCTCCAACCCGACCCGTCCCCAGCTCCTCTCTCCCCACGACCCGCACGTAGCCCCGCATTCTCCGCCGACAACCGCGCCTCCCCTCCGGATCATCCGCCCACGACGCCCCGGCCGAGCCCTCGCAGTCCCCTATAAATTCTCCCCTCTCAGCCCTCTTCCTCCCCCGTAAACCCTAACCCTAGATCTACCAACTCCGGCGAGCCCCGTCCGCCGACCCCGACTGCCCTCAGCCACCAGCGCCGAACCTCCCAGACCGCCCTGCGACCACCCTCCCCAGCCAGAACCACCTCCTCCTCTTCCCTTCCTCCTCCTCCCCAGGCGGAGCCAACCCCGACTCCTCCCCGCTGCTGTCTCCCCTCCGCCGGAGCCGCAGCCACCGCCCAGCCCCTCGCCTGAGCCGCCGCAGCCCCGGCCGACCTCGCCAGCCTCCGGCGTACCCTCCAGCAGTACCCAGAGCCTCGGACACGGCAGCAGACCCGGACACAGGGAGCCCTAGCCGCTGGACACGCTGACACGTCCAGGACACAGAACCGCGTGTCGGACTCGAAACACCCCGATCCCGTCCGTGCCCGATCCCGAGTCCGAGGCCTCCCCTCGGTGCTCCTCCATCAACTTCCCGGTAGGTGCCACTATCAGAACGCGCTGTTCCATCCAAAACCATTCTCCTGTCCGACCGGGACTGACAGAATAAAGCTCTGTCAATCCCGGGGTAGCTTAGAAATTAATATGCTTATAGTTAATTACGTAGATTAGTAATTATTTAGTATATATTTCTGAAATAATTTTTAGTATTCAAAATATAATACGTTAGTATTTAAATAAGTTTTCCAAAAATATTATTCTCTTACAAATTGATTTGTAACATTACCAAAATAAAATTAAGTAATATTTTCCCCTAAAGCCTAGTTTGTTAGAAATAAATTGATTGCTAAAACAAATGATATTAATTTATTATAATCGTACTTTCCTATTTTATCTTATTAGAAACAAAATGATTTTCACCTTAAAATAAAATGTAATATTTTATACGATAAAATATTAAATAAGTTTTTAAAGGGTTTTTGTTTTAATTCTAAAATCGGATTATTAATAAATGTAGGTTCCTGTAACTAAGGTTGAGACCGTCGCGATCGCGTCACCAACCAACTCCAGGCAAGTTTCATATAATTCAAAACCTGTATTTTAGTTATAATTAAATATGTTGCATGTCATATAGATATATTGGGACGACACTTGATTCACGGAACCGACTGATTGACTGATTGATTGACTCATTGACTCATTGATTATTGCCTTGGGAACTGGGGAGTAAAAGTTAGCACCCGTGGTCAAAGCCCCCTTATTGCCTCATTGTGGATAGCTGAAGTCCAACCTCACTGGACTGACGCCGGACCGTGTTCACTAGAACACATATTGCCTCCAACCCCAACCGGCCACGGGACGCTACCTTTCTCAAAACACTTTTAGTGATTGTAGTTTGTCATCATTTGCTTCATCGACATTTACTGTTCTTGTCTCATATTTGTTGCATACAAAATATAAATATTGTTCAAAACTATTTTATTGCATCATTTTAATTATCATTAAGATGCTGGAATTGGATATATGTTCTTGCTCCCTCCTGACTGGAGATTAACAATTTTAGGTGATTACGGTGGCGATGAGGCGTATGACACATTTTATGGTCCGGACCAGAGTACTGAAGGTCTAGCTGAACCTAGCCAGGAGGCCGATGTTTAGTTGTTTCCCTTTTAAATTCCAAGTTGTAATAATCAGGGTTGAAGTAATAACCCTGGATGCATGTTTTGCTTGATATTTGCTTGTAAAAGGATTTCTCTTTCGGACTTAGCAATAAAAATTGAATTTCCTTCATGTATTCTGAATGTCTGTGTGTTACTACGGATTGATACAGCTTACTGCCGCCGTCTCACAACGGTGCAGGCTGGGCATGATCCGACTGGACCCAGATTATTGGGATCGGGTCGTGACACAGGCCGTCGCCTCTCGCCGCAGAACCCCTCATCAGCCCGCCTCCTCCGGTGACTCCTCGACTCAGACTCCGGCGACGCCACCCGCAGCGGGCCGCCCCCAGTCAACTCCGGCGAGCCGCGGACTCGACACAGAGCAGTGTCAGTTGGACACAGGAGCCTCGGACGCGGGCACAGTAAGCCCTAAACCCTAGGCGTGTCGGACACGAGGACACGAGATATCTCGTATTTTTTAGACTATATTTAGGTACCCGTAACTTTTTGCTCGTAGCTCGGATTTCGATTCCGTAAATTGCATCGCGTAGCCTGTATGACCCTCTCGGTGCCCGGATAAACCGCTCGGGACATCGCGTCCTGTGGTGATCGCACACCGCGATCCAAAAACAGGAAAAAACCAGACCCTGATTCACCCCGGAATCGAGTACGCCCCGCCAAACGGGACGACTTGGTCGCGTGCGGTCTTTACCGATACGTGCGCGTCGTTGATACGGACGTGCGGGATTTCACAGAAGCTGATTCGGATGTGCGTGCACACCGAAATCAGTGCGTATCCGCGGACAACGCCCCGTATCCGTACTTTCTGATTCTCGCTGTAACTTAGTGTGTACACGTCGGATCGAGACGAAACTTGCGCCATCGGACTCGTAGCAATACGCTGGTCCTGCGAGCCAAGTTTGGTTCGATTCTGAGAACGTTGACAAAATCGTGTGTCGTGGGCCCCACAGGCTCCACCCGACGGACGATTTTGAGAACGGCTCATCGGAATCCAATTCTGGAAGTTCCGTTGGGTTCGTGTCATCGTTCCTGACCTGTTGACACTAAGTTGGACTATTTTTGGAGACCTTTGACCCTGACGCGTTTTTCAGTGAAGACGGCCCACATCTGGACCCCGCCTTGACCCGAAAATGACGTTTTTGCCCTTGACTCCAAATTGGACTCAAGGACAGGCGTTTCTAGCTGATTAATATTTTCTGGACCTGATGGTGATGTCTGTTTCAGCAACCGGAGTACTGTCTGCAAACCCCGCTGAAGTCAGAGCTACAATTGGAGACAGAACCCAGGCAAGTATACCTTGCCAAATCCTGCAGTTTTGCTACTTATCTCTTGGTTTACTTTTCATTGTCGTGCAAGATATTTGTATAATGGTTGCATGATTTCCAGTTGTTACTTTCCTGTCATATATAGTTCTTGATGCTTGCTGATTTATTCCTGCTGCTCTAGTCATATTTTCTCTGTTTGCGTGCATGTACATTATTTGCTCTTTTTCCTTGGATCACTACTTGACATATTGTGATGGTATATGTGTACTCTACATTCTTGGAGTTGACTTGACTGATTCTTAGTTCCTAGATGACTGTTATTGGACATTGACTACACTTGAGCAAATCTCGATCGTGAGTACCCATTGTACTGCGATAGAGACTTGTTCATTTGACTACCTCCTTCGTGAGCTCCCATTGGGCTGCGAAAGAGCTACACTATAGATTGTGAGTCCCCGTTGGACTGCTTTCTATAGGATCGTGATCTCCCATTGAGATGCGGTTACCCCGATTGCTTGTAGTCATGTTTGATAGCATCACTGGCATGCCACGGTCTTAGATATAGTGTTATCTCTTGTCTTAATTGCTTGTGTTTACTTTCTTCTCTATCTTGCATGTTCATTTACTGTATTTGGCTCGTATTCTTTTGTATCTTGCTATGTCCCCTGAGGACCTGGTTTTGTTCTCCAGATTTAGCAGACGAGGAGTACCGCAGCTTACGGACCATCATCAGACGAGAGATTGATAGCAGTTGAGAGCCCTGCCTCTTAATTACTTTCTAGCATATTTTCTTGTCTGTATTCTCTTGTTTATCGGTAGTGGATTTGTCTCCACCCGATTTAGTACTATTTCTGGCTGAATCTTCGACAGTAACTTTACTTTCAGCATTTATTTCATGGTTGATATTTTCATGTTGTTTTGTGGATGAAATTAGTAAACCCTGGACAATGTAATACAGCTTAAGTATGCCCGATGGATCCATTAAATTGGGTTTGTCCATCGGTGCATGCTGCTGGCCATTATCACGCATCCAGTCCCTCGGTATTTTGGGACTGGGGCGTGACATGGGTTTTTGTGGTGGCCCATGCAGGTCACGACTAAAATTGTTCGGTTCAACTTAGGGACCGAACAGGCCTGCAATAAGATAGGATAAATTTTAAGATCTCATCCACTTGCTTGAAACGTTCTTGATATCTATATCGGATTCGAATCAATTTGTTGAATTGCATCCTGCCTTGATTCCTGAGCGCCTCTCATTGTTTATTTTGGTTGCAGAGTTATGGATTCACGAGCAAACGACGAGGCTCCTGCAATATCAGCACGAGATGTTGTGGTAACCAATGAAGATGAAGCGACACCAGATGATGAAGGACGATCAGCTCAACAAGCAAGTCATCATGCCACGAGAATCCAGCAAAATGATATTCCACCATCGACGCAATTGCCCGTAATTCCACCAGGGCAGACCATGGACGGGCAGCAGATGTTTCAAATGATCTATGCAATAGTGCAAGCTCAACAAGAGGCTTGGAGTCGTAGCTTAGTAACGGTGCTAGAGCAGGCACGACGGCCAACAACGGGTTCTATCGCCGATTTTCGCCAGCTGAAGCCCCGTACCTTCTCAGGAAAAGAGGAGCCCACAGAAGTTCATGAATGGCTCACCAATACACAACATCAATTAGAAGCAGCTGAACTACCAAGAGAACGTTGGATGACTGCAGTCAGAATGCAGTTGACGGACAATGCTCATCACTGGTGGCTATCTGAAGAGAACAGGCTCGGACCAGACCGAGTCACTTGGGAAGAGTTCTCTAGACTCTTTCTGGAGATGTACATTCCAGCCATTGCTCGATCAGAATTTTGGGACAAGTTCAATCGCCTTACTCAGGACAATCTGACAGTGGAAGAGTACAACGCGGAGTTCATTCGTCTGAGTCATTTTGCCCCTACTTTGATTCAGACAGAAGAAGAAAAGGCTGAGAAGTTCTTCGACGGACTAAACATTGAGCTGCAGAAACTGATTGGATCCGTTGCGCCTACATCTTATCCGGACGTCCTTGCTGCAGCACGACGCATGGAGCGCGTTATCAGAAGAGAGACCAATCTGAAGCGATCGTCCACATCAGCACCACCACAGGAAGAAGCTGCAAAGAGACTACACAGTCATCAGTCACCAGAAGCATCTCCACAGGCAATACCTGTCTGTCCATATTGTCACAAGCGAGGCCATATTGAGGACCAGTGCAGACGCAAAAAGAGACTATGTTTAGCTTGCGGATCCAGTCAGCATATATTAAAGGAATGCCCAGAGCATCGAAAAAGAGCACCAAAAGTTAACCAGCAAGCGTTACCAGTACCGAGGCCAATCTATCCAGCATTGGCAGCACAACAAACGGAAGTTCAGGAAGTTCTACCACCAGCTTCAGGAGGGTATCCGCCGAGGCCACCCTTGATACCCCAGGCACTGCTCTTCCAGCAGGCTCAGCAGCAGCAGAGGAATCGACGGCGAGGACGCAGATAAGCCCTGACGATGAACATGGAGAAGCGCAGATCATGGAGTAGCTAGTGCGAGTAAGTTTTGTAGTTCCGTTTCTAGCATTTCTATAGTTCGTGCCTGCTGGTTCGTGACCCCAGACTTTAACCTGATAACTTTAGCCTGTTAATAATTGATAACCTATTGTTAACCTGATAATTTAACTTGCTAATTATTGATAACCTAGTGTTGAACTTGAAATAATAACCTAGAAATTGTTAACCTAATATGTTTTAAATATAACCTGGTTTTCTAAAAACTGTAAATTCCTAAATTTCCCACATTGGGAAATTGTATAACTATTAAGACTTAGGGAAATGATTTTTCCTATGTGTTCAAGCCCTGAACCTTGATTTTCTTTATTGTGATTTAAATAAAATTGGTAACCGTGTCATCTCTGTTGACCGGTTATTCTTTGATTGCGAGGACGCAATCCTCTTAAGGGGGGGTATATTGTAATCCCCCTGATTTTTAAAGAATTTTAATTTTGATTCTTCTGGAATTTTCTGAAATTTTCTTGAATTTTCCTGTAATTAAATACCAGTGTTTTAATTATTAAAAAAATTTTAAATGTTAATAAATAATAATAAAATATTATGAAAATAATATTTTATGGAGTAAAATGAAAATCTAGACATAGGATAATTTTTCTAGAATTTATTGGGCCTGAACCTATTTTTAAAACCCATATAAATAATTAATTATTTAATGTTATTGAATTATTTACTTATTTTTTTATAAATAAACCCACCAGACCGGCCCAAGCCCATCCGGCCCAACCCATCTAAACCAGCCCGTTGGGCTAACGGGTCGGGTCGGGTCCGTCAGACCCGAACCCGCAGAACCCGACCCGTTCCCTCTCTCTTCCCCAACCGATCTTCCCCGACCGGTTGGCCTCCCCTCCGGCCGGCTGCTCATCTTCCGCCGTCGCCGCCTGGTCTCCCGTCCCCTCCTCTTCCTCTCCCCGCAATCGGCGTCCCCTCCGCTCCAGCTTCCCCTCGCCGGCCACCGGTCCCTCTCCCCATCTCCGTCTATATATACCCTCTTCCCCCGCCTCGTGTTCTCCTCCTCCGCCCGTCCTCCGGTGACCCCGACCTCGCCGTCGACTAGTCCCCAGCCGCCCGTCTCCCTTACTCTTCTCCCCTGGCCGCCCTCGCTGCACTCCACCCTCCGCCATCGCCCTCGGCTCCAGCGCCACCCCGCAGGCCGTCGCCTCTCGCCGCAGAACCCCTCATCAGCCCGCCTCCTCCGGTGACTCCTCGACTCAGACTCCGGTGACTCCTCGACTCAGACTCCGGCGACGCCACCCGCAGCGGGCCGCCCCCAGTCAACTCCGGCGTGCCGCGGACTCGACACAGAGCAGTGTCAGTTGGACACAGGAGCCTCGGACGCGGGCACAGTAAGCCCTAAACCCTAGGCGTGTCGGACACGAGGACACGAAATATCTCGTATTTTTCAGACTATATTTAGGTACCCGTAACTTTTTGCTCGTAGCTCGGATTTCGATTCCGTAAATTGCATCGCGTAGCCTGTATGACCCTCTCGGTGCCCGGACAAACCGCTCGGGGCATCGCGTCCTGTGGTGATCGCACACTGCGATCCAAAAACATGAAAAAACCAGACCCTGATTCACCCCAAAATCGAGTACGCCCCGCCAAACGGGACGACTTGGTCGCGTGCGGTCTTTACCGATACGTGCGCGTCATTGATACGGACGTGCGGGATTTCACAGAAGCTGATTCGGATGTGCGTGCACACCGGAATCAGTGCGTATCCGCGGACAACGCCCCGTATCCGTACTTTCTGATTCTCGCTGTAACTTAGTGTGTACACGTCGGATCGAGACGAAACTTGCGCCATCGGACTCGTAGCAATACGCTGGTCCTGCGAGCCAAGTTTGGTTCGATTCTGAGAACGTTGACAAAATCGTGTGTCGTGGGCCCCACAGGCTCCACCCGACGGACGATTTTGAGAACGGCTCATCGGAATCCAATTCTGGAAGTTCCGTTGGGTTCGTGTCATCGTTCCTGACCTGTTGACACTAAGTTGGACTGTTTTTGGAGATCTTTGACCCTGACGCGTTTTTCAGTGAAGACGGCCCACATCTGGACCCCGCCTTGACCCGAAAATGACGTTTTTGCCCTTGACTCCAAATTGGACTCAAGGACAGGCGTTTCTAGCTGATTAATATTTTCTGGACCTGATGGTGATGTCTGTTTTAGCAACCGGAGTACTGTCTGCAAACCCCGCTGAAGTCAGAGCTACAATTGGAGACAGAACCCAGGCAAGTATACCTTGCCAAATCCTGCAGTTTTGCTACTTATCTCTTGGTTTACTTTTCATTGTCGTGCAAGATATTTGTATAATGGTTGCATGATTTCCAGTTGTTACTTTCCTGTCATATATAGTTCTTGATGCTTGCTGATTTATTCCTGCTGCTCTAGTCATATTTTCTCTGTTTGCGTGCATGTACATTATTTGCTCTTTTTCCTTGGATCACTACTTGACATATTGTGATGGTATATGTGTACTCTACATTCTTGGAGTTGACTTGACTGATTCTTAGTTCCTAGATGACTGTTATTGGACATTGACTACACTTGAGCAAATCTCGATCGTGAGTACCCATTGTACTGCGATAGAGACTTGTTCATTTGACTACCTCCTTCGTGAGCTCCCATTGGGCTGCGAAAGAGCTACACTATAGATTGTGAGTCCCCGTTGGACTGCTTTCTATAGGATCGTGATCTCCCATTGAGATGCGGTTACCCCGATTGCTTGTAGTCATGTTTGATAGCATCACTGGCATGCCACGGTCTTAGATATAGTGTTATCTCTTGTCTTAATTGCTTGTGTTTACTTTCTTCTCTATCTTGCATGTTCATTTACTGTATTTGGCTCGTATTCTTTTGTATCTTGCTATGTCCCCTGAGGACCTGGTTTTGTTCTCCAGATTTAGCAGACGAGGAGTACCGCAGCTTACGGACCATCATCAGACGAGAGATTGATAGCAGTTGAGAGCCCTGCCTCTTAATTACTTTCTAGCATATTTTCTTGTCTGTATTCTCTTGTTTATCGGTAGTGGATTTGTCTCCACCCGATTTAGTACTATTTCTGGCTGAATCTTCGACAGTAACTTTACTTTCAGCATTTATTTCATGGTTAATATTTTCATGTTGTTTTGTGGATGAAATTAGTAAACCCTGGACAATGTAATACAGCTTAAGTATGCCCGATGGATCCATTAAATTGGGTTTGTCCATCGGTGCATGCTGCTGGCCATTATCACGCATCCAGTCCCTCGGTATTTTGGGACTGGGGCGTGACATGGGTTTTTGTGGTGGCCCATGCAGGTCACGACTAAAATTGTTCGGTTCAACTTAGGGACCGAACAGGCCTGCAATAAGATAGGATAAATTTTAAGATCTCATCCACTTGCTTGAAACGTTCTTGATATCTATATCGGATTCGAATCAATTTGTTGAATTGCATCCTGCCTTGATTCCTGAGCGCCTCTCATTGTTTATTTTGGTTGCAGAGTTATGGATTCACGAGCAAACGACGAGGCTCCTGCAATATCAGCACGAGATGTTGTGGTAACCAATGAAGATGAAGCGACACCAGATGATGAAGGACGATCAGCTCAACAAGCAAGTCATCATGCCACGAGAATCCAGCAAAATGATATTCCACCATCGACGCAATTGCCCGTAATTCCACCAGGGCAGACCATGGACGGGCAGCAGATGTTTCAAATGATCTATGCAATAGTGCAAGCTCAACAAGAGGCTTGGAGTCATAGCTTAGTAACGGTGCTAGAGCAGGCACGACGGCCAACAACGGGTTCTATCGTCGATTTTCGCCAGCTGAAGCCCCGTACCTTCTCAGGAAAAGAGGAGCCCACAGAAGTTCATGAATGGCTCACCAATACACAACATCAATTAGAAGCAGCTGAACTACCAAGAGAACGTTGGATGACTGCAGTCAGAATGCAGTTGACGGACAATGCTCATCACTGGTGGCTATCTGAAGAGAACAGGCTCGGACCAGACCGAGTCACTTGGGAAGAGTTCTCTAGACTCTTTCTGGAGATGTACATTCCAGCCATTGCTCGATCAGAATTTTGGGACAAGTTCAATCGCCTTACTCAGGACAATCTGACAGTGGAAGAGTACAACGCGGAGTTCATTCGTCTGAGTCATTTTGCCCCTACTTTGATTCAGACAGAAGAAGAAAAGGCTGAGAAGTTCTTCGACGGACTAAACATTGAGCTGCAGAAACTGATTGGATCCGTTGCGCCTACATCTTATCCGGACGTCCTTGCTGCAGCACGACGCATGGAGCGCGTTATCAGAAGAGAGACCAATCTGAAGCGATCGTCCACATCAGCACCACCACAGGAAGAAGCTGCAAAGAGACTACACAGTCATCAGTCACCAGAAGCATCTCCACAGGCAATACCTGTCTGTCCATATTGTCACAAGCGAGGCCATATTGAGGACCAGTGCAGACGCAAAAAGAGACTATGTTTAGCTTGCGGATCCAGTCAGCATATATTAAAGGAATGCCCAGAGCATCGAAAAAGAGCACCAAAAGTTAACCAGCAAGCGTTACCAGTACCGAGGCCAATCTATCCAGCATTGGCAGCACAACAAACGGAAGTTCAGGAAGTTCTACCACCAGCTTCAGGAGGGTATCCGCCGAGGCCACCCTTGATACCCCAGGCACTGCTCTTCCAGCAGGCTCAGCAGCAGCAGAGGAATCGACGGCGAGGACGCAGATAAGCCCTGACGATGAACATGGAGAAGCGCAGATCATGGAGTAGCTAGTGCGAGTAAGTTTTGTAGTTCCGTTTCTAGCATTTCTATAGTTCGTGCCTGCTGGTTCGTGACCCCAGACTTTAACCTGATAACTTTAGCCTGTTAATAATTGATAACCTATTGTTAACCTGATAATTTAACTTGCTAATTATTGATAACCTAGTGTTGAACTTGAAATAATAACCTAGAAATTGTTAACCTAATATGTTTTAAATATAACCTGGTTTTCTAAAAACTGTAAATTCCTAAATTTCCCACATTGGGAAATTGTATAACTATTAAGACTTAGGGAAATGATTTTTCCTATGTGTTCAAGCCCTGAACCTTGATTTTCTTTATTGTGATTTAAATAAAATTGGTAACCGTGTCATCTCTGTTGACCGGTTATTCTTTGATTGCGAGGACGCAATCCTCTTAAGGGGGGGTATATTGTAATCCCCCTGATTTTCAAAGAATTTTAATTTTGATTCTTCTGGAATTTTCTGAAATTTTCTTGAATTTTCCTGTAATTAAATACCAGTGTTTTAATTATTAAAAATTTTTTAAATGTTAATAAATAATAATAAAATATTATAAAAATAATATTTTATGGAGTAAAATGAAAATCTAGACATAGGGTAATTTTTCTAGAATTTATTGGGCCTGAACCTATTTTTAAAACCCATATAAATAATTAATTATTTAATGTTATTGAATTATTTACTTATTTTTTTATAAATAAACCCACCAGACCGGCCCAAGCCCATCCGGCCCAACCCATCTAAACCAGCCCGTTGGGCTAACGGGTCGGGTCGGGTCCGTCAGACCCGAACCCGCAGAACCCGACCCGTTCCCTCTCTCTTCCCCAACCGATCTTCCCCGACCGGTTGGCCTCCCCTCCGGCCGGCTGCTCATCTTCCGCCGTCGCCGCCTGGTCTCCCGTCCCCTCCTCTTCCTCTCCCCGCAATCGGCGTCCCCTCCGCTCCAGCTTCCCCTCGCCGGCCACCGGTCCCTCTCCCCATCTCCGTCTATATATACCCTCTTCCCCCGCCTCGTGTTCTCCTCCTCCGCCCGTCCTCCGGTGACCCCGACCTCGCCGTCGACTAGTCCCCAGCCGCCCGTCTCCCTTACTCTTCTCCCCTGGCCGCCCTCGCTGCACTCCACCCTCCGCCATCGCCCTCGGCTCCAGCGCCACCCCGCAGGCCGTCGCCTCTCGCCGCAGAACCCCTCATCAGCCCGCCTCCTCCGGTGACTCCTCGACTCAGACTCCGGTGACTCCTCGACTCAGACTCCGGCGACGCCACCCGCAGCGGGCCGCCCCCAGTCAACTCCGGCGTGCCGCGGACTCGACACAGAGCAGTGTCAGTTGGACACAGGAGCCTCGGACGCGGGCACAGTAAGCCCTAAACCCTAGGCGTGTCGGACACGAGGACACGAAATATCTCGTATTTTTCAGACTATATTTAGGTACCCGTAACTTTTTGCTCGTAGCTCGGATTTCGATTCCGTAAATTGCATCGCGTAGCCTGTATGACCCTCTCGGTGCCCGGACAAACCGCTCGGGGCATCGCGTCCTGTGGTGATCGCACACTGCGATCCAAAAACATGAAAAAACCAGACCCTGATTCACCCCAAAATCGAGTACGCCCCGCCAAACGGGACGACTTGGTCGCGTGCGGTCTTTACCGATACGTGCGCGTCATTGATACGGACGTGCGGGATTTCACAGAAGCTGATTCGGATGTGCGTGCACACCGGAATCAGTGCGTATCCGCGGACAACGCCCCGTATCCGTACTTTCTGATTCTCGCTGTAACTTAGTGTGTACACGTCGGATCGAGACGAAACTTGCGCCATCGGACTCGTAGCAATACGCTGGTCCTGCGAGCCAAGTTTGGTTCGATTCTGAGAACGTTGACAAAATCGTGTGTCGTGGGCCCCACAGGCTCCACCCGACGGACAATTTTGAGAACGGCTCATCGGAATCCAATTCTGGAAGTTCCGTTGGGTTCGTGTCATCGTTCCTGACCTGTTGACACTAAGTTGGACTGTTTTTGGAGACCTTTGACCCTGACGCGTTTTTCAGTGAAGACGGCCCACATCTGGACCCCGCCTTGACCCGAAAATGACGTTTTTGCCCTTGACTCCAAATTGGACTCAAGGACAGGCGTTTCTAGCTGATTAATATTTTCTGGACCTGATGGTGATGTCTGTTTTAGCAACCGGAGTACTGTCTGCAAACCCCGCTGAAGTCAGAGCTACAATTGGAGACAGAACCCAGGCAAGTATACCTTGCCAAATCCTGCAGTTTTGCTACTTATCTCTTGGTTTACTTTTCATTGTCGTGCAAGATATTTGTATAATGGTTGCATGATTTCCAGTTGTTACTTTCCTGTCATATATAGTTCTTGATGCTTGCTGATTTATTCCTGCTGCTCTAGTCATATTTTCTCTGTTTGCGTGCATGTACATTATTTGCTCTTTTTCCTTGGATCACTACTTGACATATTGTGATGGTATATGTGTACTCTACATTCTTGGAGTTGACTTGACTGATTCTTAGTTCCTAGATGACTGTTATTGGACATTGACTACACTTGAGCAAATCTCGATCGTGAGTACCCATTGTACTGCGATAGAGACTTGTTCATTTGACTACCTCCTTCGTGAGCTCCCATTGGGCTGCGAAAGAGCTACACTATAGATTGTGAGTCCCCGTTGGACTGCTTTCTATAGGATCGTGATCTCCCATTGAGATGCGGTTACCCCGATTGCTTGTAGTCATGTTTGATAGCATCACTGGCATGCCACGGTCTTAGATATAGTGTTATCTCTTGTCTTAATTGCTTGTGTTTACTTTCTTCTCTATCTTGCATGTTCATTTACTGTATTTGGCTCGTATTCTTTTGTATCTTGCTATGTCCCCTGAGGACCTGGTTTTGTTCTCCAAATTTAGCAGACGAGGAGTACCGCAGCTTACGGACCATCATCAGACGAGAGATTGATAGCAGTTGAGAGCCCTGCCTCTTAATTACTTTCTAGCATATTTTCTTGTCTGTATTCTCTTGTTTATCGGTAGTGGATTTGTCTCCACCCGATTTAGTACTATTTCTGGCTGAATCTTCGACAGTAACTTTACTTTCAGCATTTATTTCATGGTTAATATTTTCATGTTGTTTTGTGGATGAAATTAGTAAACCCTGGACAATGTAATACAGCTTAAGTATGCCCGATGGATCCATTAAATTGGGTTTGTCCATCGGTGCATGCTGCTGGCCATTATCACACATCCAGTCCCTCGGTATTTTGGGACTGGGGCGTGACATGGGTTTTTGTGGTGGCCCATGCAGGTCACGACTAAAATTGTTCGGTTCAACTTAGGGACCGAACAGGCCTGCAATAAGATAGGATAAATTTTAAGATCTCATCCACTTCCTTGAAACGTTCTTGATATCTATATCGGATTCGAATCAATTTGTTGAATTGCATCCTGCCTTGATTCCTGAGCGCCTCTCATTGTTTATTTTGGTTGCAGAGTTATGGATTCACGAGCAAACGACGAGGCTCCTGCAATATCAGCACGAGATGTTGTGGTAACCAATGAAGATGAAGCGACACCAGATGATGAAGGACGATCAGCTCAACAAGCAAGTCATCATGCCACGAGAATCCAGCAAAATGATATTCCACCATCGACGCAATTGCCCGTAATTCCACCAGGGCAGACCATGGACGGGCAGCAGATGTTTCAAATGATCTATGCAATAGTGCAAGCTCAACAAGAGGCTTGGAGTCATAGCTTAGTAACGGTGCTAGAGCAGGCACGACGGCCAACAACGGGTTCTATCGTCGATTTTCGCCAGCTGAAGCCCCGTACCTTCTCAGGAAAAGAGGAGCCCACAGAAGTTCATGAATGGCTCACCAATACACAACATCAATTAGAAGCAGCTGAACTACCAAGAGAACGTTGGATGACTGCAGTCAGAATGCAGTTGACGGACAATGCTCATCACTGGTGGCTATCTGAAGAGAACAGGCTCGGACCAGACCGAGTCACTTGGGAAGAGTTCTCTAGACTCTTTCTGGAGATGTACATTCCAGCCATTGCTCGATCAGAATTTTGGGACAAGTTCAATCGCCTTACTCAGGACAATCTGACAGTGGAAGAGTATAACGCGGAGTTCATTCGTCTGAGTCGTTTTGCCCCTACTTTGATTCAGACAGAAGAAGAAAAGGCTGAGAAGTTCTTCGACGGACTAAACATTGAGCTGCAGAAACTGATTGGATCCGTTGCGCCTACATCTTATCCGGACGTCCTTGCTGCAGCACGACGCATGGAGCGCGTTATCAGAAGAGAGACCAATCTGAAGCGATCGTCCACATCAGCACCACCACAGGAAGAAGCTGCAAAGAGACTACACAGTCATCAGTCACCAGAAGCATCTCCACAGGCAATACCTGTCTGTCCATATTGTCACAAGCGAGGCCATATTGAGGACCAGTGCAGACGCAAAAAGAGACTATGTTTAGCTTGCGGATCCAGTCAGCATATATTAAAGGAATGCCCAGAGCATCGAAAAAGAGCACCAAAAGTTAACCAGCAAGCGTTACCAGTACCGAGGCCAATCTATCCAGCATTGGCAGCACAACAAACGGAAGTTCAGGAAGTTCTACCACCAGCTTCAGGAGGGTATCCGCCGAGGCCACCCTTGATACCCCAGGCACTGCTCTTCCAGCAGGCTCAGCAGCAGCAGAGGAATCGACGGCGAGGACGCAGATAAGCCCTGACGATGAACATGGAGAAGCGCAGATCATGGAGTAGCTAGTGCGAGTAAGTTTTGTAGTTCCGTTTCTAGCATTTCTATAGTTCGTGCCTGCTGGTTCGTGACCCCAGACTTTAACCTGATAACTTTAGCCTGTTAATAATTGATAACCTATTGTTAACCTGATAATTTAACTTGCTAATTATTGATAACCTAGTGTTGAACTTGAAATAATAACCTAGAAATTGTTAACCTAATATGTTTTAAATATAACCTGGTTTTCTAAAAACTGTAAATTCCTAAATTTCCCACATTGGGAAATTGTATAACTATTAAGACTTAGGGAAATGATTTTTCCTATGTGTTCAAGCCCTGAACCTTGATTTTCTTTATTGTGATTTAAATAAAATTGGTAACCGTGTCATCTCTGTTGACCGGTTATTCTTTGATTGCGAGGACGCAATCCTCTTAAGGGGGGGTATATTGTAATCCCCCTGATTTTCAAAGAATTTTAATTTTGATTCTTCTGGAATTTTCTGAAATTTTCTTGAATTTTCCTGTAATTAAATACCAGTGTTTTAATTATTAAAATTTTTTTAAATGTTAATAAATAATAATAAAATATTATGAAAATAATATTTTATGGAGTAAAATGAAAATCTAGACATAGGGTAATTTTTCTAGAATTTATTGGGCCTGAACCTATTTTTAAAACCCATATAAATAATTAATTATTTAATGTTATTGAATTATTTACTTATTTTTTTATAAATAAACCCACCAGACCGGCCCAAGCCCATCCGGCCCAACCCATCTAAACCAGCCCGTTGGGCTAACGGGTCGGGTCGGGTCCGTCAGACCCGAACCCGCAGAACCCGACCCGTTCCCTCTCTCTTCCCCAACTGATCTTCCCCGACCGGTTGGCCTCCCCTCCGGCCGGCTGCTCATCTTCCGCCGTCGCCGCCTGGTCTCCCGTCCCCTCCTCTTCCTCTCCCCACAATCGGCGTCCCCTCCGCTCCAGCTTCCCCTCGCCGGCCACCGGTCCCTCTCCCCATCTCCGTCTATATATACCCTCTTCCCCCGCCTCGTGTTCTCCTCCTCCGCCCGTCCTCCGGTGACCCCGACCTCGCCGTCGACTAGTCCCCAGCCGCCCGTCTCCCTTACTCTTCTCCCCTGGCCGCCCTCGCTGCACTCCACCCTCCGCCATCGCCCTCGGCTCCAGCGCCACCCCGCAGGCCGTCGCCTCTCGCCGCAGAACCCCTCATCAGCCCGCCTCCTCCGGTGACTCCTCGACTCAGACTCCGGCGACGCCACCCGCAGCGGGCCGCCCCCAGTCAACTCCGGCGTGCCGCGGACTCGACACAGAGCAGTGTCAGTTGGACACAGGAGCCTCGGACGCGGGCACAGTAAGCCCTAAACCCTAGGCGTGTCGGACACGAGGACACGAGATATCTCGTATTTTTCAGACTATATTTAGGTACCCGTAACTTTTTGCTCGTAGTTCGGATTTCGATTCCGTAAATTGCATCGCGTAGCCTGTATGACCCTCTCGGTGCCCGGACAAACCGCTCGGGGCATCGCGTCCTGTGGTGATCGCACACTGCGATCCAAAAATATGAAAAAACCAGACCCTGATTCACCCCAAAATCGAGTACGCCCCGCCAAACGGGACGACTTGGTCGCGTGCGGTCTTTACCGATACGTGCGCGTCGTTGATACGGACGTGCGGGATTTCGCAGAAGCTGATTCGGATGTGCGTGCACATCGAAATCAGTGCGTATCCGCGGACAACGTCCCGTATCCGTACTTTCTGATTCTCGCTGTAACTTAGTGTGTACACGTCGGATCGAGACGAAACTTGTGCCATCGGACTCGTAGCAATACGCTGGTCCTGTGAGCCAAGTTTGGTTCGATTCTGAGAACGTTGACAAAATCGTGTGTCGTGGGCCCCACAGGCTCCACCCGACGGGCAATTTTGAGAACGGCTCATCGGAATCCAATTCTGGAAGTTCCGTTGGGTTCGTGTCATCGTTCTGACCTGTTGACACTAAGTTGGACTATTTTTGGAGACCTTTGACCCTGACGCGTTTTTTGGTGCAAGACGGCCCACATCTGGACCCCGCCTTGACCCAAAAATGACGTTTTTGCCCTTGACTCCAAATTGGACTCAAGGACAGGCGTTTCTAGCTGATTAATATTTTTTGGACCTGATGGTGATGTCTGTTTCAGTAACCGGAGTACTGTCTGCAAACCCCGCTGAAGTCAGAGCTACAATTGGAGACAGAACCCAGGCAAGTATACCTTGCCAAATCCTGCAGTTTTGCTACTTATCTCTTGGTTTACTTTTCATTGTCGTGTAAGATATTTGTACAATGGTTGCATGATTCCAGTTGTTACTTTCCTGTCATATATAGTTCTTGATGCTTGCTGATTTATTCCTGCTGCTCTAGTCATATTTTCTCTGTTTGCGTGCATGTACATTATTTGCTCTTTTTCCTTGGATTACTACTTGACATATTGTGATGGTATATGTGTACTCTACATTCCTGGAGTTGACTTGACTGATTCTTAGTTCCTAGATGACTGTTATTGGACATTGACTACACTTGAGCAAATCTCGATCGTGAGTACCCATTGTACTGCGATAGAGACTTGTTCATTTGACTACCTCCTTCGTGAGCTCCCATTGGGCTGCGAAAGAGCTACACTATAGATTGTGAGTCCCCGTTGGACTGCTTTCTATAGGATCGTGATCTCCCATTGAGATGCGGTTACCCCGATTACTTGTAGTCATATTTGATAGCATCACTGGCATGCCACGGTCTTAGATATAGTGTTATCTCTTGTCTTAATTGCTTGTGTTTACTTTCTTCTCTATCTTGCATGTTCATTTACTGTATTTGGCTCGTATTCTTTTGTATCTTGCTATGTCCCCTGAGGACCTGGTTTTGTTCTCCAGATTTAGCAGACGAGGAGTACCGCAGCTTACGGACCATCATCAGACGAGAGATTGATAGCAGTTGAGAGCCCTGCCTCTTAGTTACTTTCTAGCATATTTTCTTGTCTGTATTCTCTTGTTTATCGGTAGTGGATTTGTCTCCACCCGATTTAGTACTATTTCTGGCTGAATCTTCGACAGTAACTTTACTTTCAGCATTTATTTCATGGTTGATATTTTTATGTTGTTTTGTGGATGAAATTAGTAAACCCTGGACAATGTAATACAGCTTAAGTATGCCCGATGGATCCATTAAATTAGGTTTGTCCATCGGTGCATGCTGCTGGCCATTATCACGCATCCAGTCCCTCGGTATTTTGGGACTGGGGCGTGACAGGTGAAGAGTTTATCTAGACCGACGAGTGTCAGGCGGCTTTCAATGAGCTGAAGAAGCGTCTGACATCAGCACCAATTTTGATACTACCTTCAGGATCAGGAGGATTTGTAGTGTACAGTGATGCGTCAGGGAGCGGATTAGGGTGTGTGCTGATGCAACACGGCAAGGTGATAGCCTACGTATCGAGACAGCTGAGAGTTCATGAGAAGAACTATCCGACGCATGACTTGGAGCTAGCTGCAGTGATATTTGCACTAAAGCTATGGAGACATTACCTTTATGGTGAGCGTGTTGAGATTTACACAGATCATAAAAGCCTGAAGTACATCTACATGCAGAAGGAGCTCAATATGAGGCAGAGACGCTGGCTAGAATTGATGACAGATTATGACATTGAGTTATAGTACCACCCTGGCAAGGCGAATATCGTAGCAGATGCCTTAAGCAGGAAGCCCATGGCATACTTTTTGATGACGCAGCGACAATTGCTAGAGGATCTCCAGGAGCTTGGGATAGAGATCGTATTGCCAGGCATGGATGGACAGTTGGCCAGTCTTGAGGTTTAGTCTACTTTGATTGAGAGGATCAAGACAGCATTGCCTACAGATGCAAGATTTCGACGTCTACGAGAGAGGACAGAGGCCGGCATGCAGACGGGACTCAGGATTCATGAAGACGGAACGTTGAGGTGCGGAGATCGCCTATATGTTTCGAGTGGCGAGCTACGCCAAGAGTTGATGACCGAGGCACATAGCTCAATTTATTCCATTCATCCCGGGGGTACGAAGATGTACCGAGACTTGAGACAGCATTTCTGGTGGCATGGGATGAAGAGAGAAATTGCAAGATTCGTGACGAAGTATTTAGTTTGTCAGCAAGTCAAGGCTGAACATCAGAGGACTGCAGGATTATTGCAGCCACTTCCCATTCCCGAGTCGAAGTAGGAACACATTACTTCGTCACAGGATTCCCGCGGAGCCCTAGCGGGAATGATGAAGTGGGAACACATTACTCACCAAGTCTGCATACTTCTTGTCCTTCAGAGTTGGACAGTCCACAGAGATACTAGCTGACATGTATATGAGACAGATAGTACGATTACATGGAGTGTCTGTCAGCATCGTATCGGATCGTGATTCCAGATTTACGTCACATTTTTGGCGGAGTATGCAGGAGAGCCTAGGAACTCGTCTCAAGTTCAGCACTGCATATCATCCACAGACTGATGGTCAGTCAGAGCGCACGATACAGATATTAGAGGATATGTTGAGAGCGTGCATGATTGATTTTGGAGGATCTTGGGAGGACCACCTACACTTGGTGGAATTCTCCTACAATAACAGTTACCAGGCCAGCATACAGATGGCACCTTATGAGGCACTATACGGCAGAAAATATAGGTTGTCAGTTTGTTGGAGTGACGTGGGAGAGCGTCAGATACTTGGTCCAGAGTTGGTGACACAGACAGTGGAGAAGGTCAAGCAGATTCAGAGCCACCTGCGTGCAGCACAGGACAGACAGAAATACTGGACAGATGCGCACCGCAGACCATTGGAGTTCAAGGAGGGTGAGTTCGAGGTACATCGGACCTTTTGACATCTTGGAACGAGTTGGCGAAGTGGCTTACCGTCTTGCATTACCTCCATCATTAGAGGGAGTACATGACGTATTTCACGTATCGCAGTTGAGGAGATATGTTGCAGACCCTAGCCACGTGCTTGATCATTCGGAGATTACAGTCGGACCCAGTCTGTCTTACGTAGAGCAGCCAGTCGAGATTCTCGATCGCAGCGAGAAAACTTTGAGAGGGCAGACGATTCGAGTAGTCAGAGTGACATGGAAGCACCATTCACCAGGCGAGTCTACTTGGGAGCGCGAGGATTCTATTCGACAGCAGTTTCCGTACTTATTTGAGAGCCAAGGTACGATTTTACGTACGGTATTTGAATACTAGTTGTTTTTAAATTCTCTTAGCTATTATCGTGCTTTACTTTTAATTTCGGGGACAAAATTTTTCTAAGTTGGAAAGAATGTAAACCCCCTCGATTAAATCTATAGATAGTCAGATTTTGATTGGGAAAATTTTGGATTTAGCAGCAGATGTTGAGGTTTAGAGTAGAGTTAAGTTTGTATGGTATTTTAATTTATTTAATTAAAACCCTTGGTGCGTCCTATCACTGTTTAATTATTCGGAGCCCAATATCAACCCATAAATTCTATCGGATTATTGTACTTCTGACTTGACTCGCCAAATTAGGCAGTGGACTTTTCCGTCACTCAAAATCAGATTTTGTTGTGCTCTAAATTAATTGCACAATTTTTCGAAACCGTAATCCATATATTAATTCCGTGTCGGACACCTGTGTCTTTATCCTCAATTTTGAGATACCAACTTAACCCTTTGAGCCGAACAACTAAAGGGTCCAAGACTGACTCCAAGCCCCCACCATTTTTGACATTTGTGTCATTTCCGAATTTTGACCCCAAGTG
Organism: Iris macrosiphon; assembly: GCA_036927795.1. Classification (NCBI taxonomy): domain Eukaryota; kingdom Viridiplantae; phylum Streptophyta; class Magnoliopsida; order Asparagales; family Iridaceae; genus Iris; species Iris macrosiphon. Next base: position 21,634,479 of record JAYESA010000019.1, on the reverse strand, counting down.
CCCCCATTTAATTTAAAAGCGCGGGACACTTTAATTCTATTTAAATCGGGGATACCATTTTGCCTAATCCTATTTTAATCCTTAATTAATCCCGATGGCCATTAAATTAAACTCGTGCCAAACCCCAAACACCCTCTCGCCATGCAAATCATCAACCGCAATTTTTTCTACAATTTTTGCGTCATTTTATGTGTTCGTGCAATTTTCCGAATTTAAGGGGCTAAGTTGCAATTGAGTGATTTTAGGTGCCCTCACCCCATTGGCCAAGACCAAATGGAGAGGTTACAAACTTTGGACCGAATGCAACATCTTCCCCCTCCATTTCTCATGAAGAAATGATTCTTACTCATGTGAAATCCTAGCCCTCTATTTTAAATGGGAACATCTCCACCCTCCATCAAATGCACCCCTCCCTATAAAACCATCACCATCACCCTCACAACTCCCCAAGCAGGCCCTAATCCCTAGGCATTGAAAACTCTCCCCTCTCTTTCTCTCTCCTCCCTCCTCCATTTATTCTTTATGCAAAGAAAACAACTTCTTCTTCTTCCTTCATTCTTCTTCATCCTTTATTCTCCCTGAAGGAGTTACTCCGGCCGGCCACTGTGCTTCCCCGACCGCCGGCCTGTGCTCCCCCGACCGCCGGCCTGTGCTCTCCCGATCGCACTCGACCGAACTGAGCAGCCTCCCCGACCGTCGGCAGTGCTTCCCCGACCACGGTGCAAACTTCAGCCCCGACCGGACTGAGGAGTTCCCGCCGGACTGAGCAGCCCCCGACCCCTGTCGGCTTGTGTTTCCCGACTGCCGACCGGACTGAGCAGTCCCTGCCGGATTATGCAGACTTCACCCCGCGGCTACCCCCCGACCGGACTGAGGAGTTCCCGCCGGACTGAGCAGCCCCCGACCCCTGCCGGCCTGTGTTTCCCGACCCCCGACCGGACTGTGCTGTCTTCCCCCGCTCTGGCCCGACTCTCCCCCCCCCGACCGGCAGTACAGTGGCTGACCGCCGACTGTGCAGCTCCCTTCGACAGTGCCGCTCCGGCCTCCTCCCCGTCCGACTTCAGCATCACCATCACCACCATTAGCTTTCACCATCATCATCACTACTACCACCCCGCGGCCACCCCCACCGGCCGTGCTCCGGCATCATCGGCGAGGTCGACTCTCCCCTCTCTTGTTTTAATTCCAGAATTTAATATTGCTTTAAATATGATGTTTATATATATATGGAGTGGTGTTGGCTAGGGTTAAGTATAGATGTTTATATAGATTGTAAGTGTTTCAAGGATATATGTAGATATAGTTGTTAGGGTTTAATGAATATATATTGTTGGCATATATATGGTTAGTATAGTATAGTACTTGAACAATGTTGTTTAAGATGAATGATAATTATAATGACTTGAGGTTAAGGTCTAATGGTGAACTTGGGGGTTTATTCGTCATCGGTATATTAATATGGATTGGAATGAGAGACATCGAGCTTTAGGGTTTAACATATTTATTTATGTGCATGGTAATCTGTAGGGTTGAGCAGTGATTGTGGGTGAGATGATCCTGAGGGTTGAGGAAGACCTAATATTTAATAAGTAAATACGGTCAGGGAGTGAGCATACCTGAACTACTGAACCACGTGATGAATATGGTCAGAATGAGGATTTGTCGAGGAGAGTGTACAGAGGACTAGTTGATTGACTATCGTACTGATAGTCAACTATGGTCAACCCCCTAGTGTCTTGTCCCTGTGAGTCGTAGCGGAGACTGAGTTTGAGTGTAGTTGTGTCGTATCCCTGCTTGACGTAGAATAGATTATTAATTTTGGTTTGTATCTATCTCTAGGTACTGCGGGACCTGAGGACTTAGACGTGGTACCGGATCCCCGTCATCAGCAGCCGGACGCAGGCAAGTGTATCTTGCCACCCTGTATTTCAGTTTACAGATATTTGTTGTTCTTTATGTACATTATGTGCATAATTTTGTTGACGTTCGATACTTGGCGTCCGGATCACAACCGGGTGCTGACATTCGACGTAACGTCTTAGAATAATTGATAGATAATTTATAGCACCTCGATGCACGTACCTGAGTACATCGACACCCCAGGACATACTTACACACTGTGATCGTACCAGATTCCTGTATCCTGATACTGACATCATGACCAGAGACTGGGACGACCTTAGGGTCGCGTCTGTTGTATTAATTCCGTGTTTCGAGACTGTAGTTAGAGGTTCAGGTTCGGCGCACAATCATTGATCGCTTGGGAAGGGGAAGACAGTTACTAGACGCTTGGGCTCCTCTCCACGCGCTTATATATGTATATGTAGTGATACTATATTATAGTGTAGTGGTATCATCCGTGTGACTCTGTGCTCGGAGCTACGGTACGCCCCGTGTGTCTCTTTGTTCGGAGCTACAATTTTATTTTGGACAGCCCACACGTCGAACATTGTCTTTAAACTGTGTCACACTTGTTTGGTTATGATAGAGTACCCTGTTGTTGTACTTGTACTTTTTTGTTTACCTGGCATGTTGTATTTTTGTACCTTGTTACGTCCCTCTGAGGACCTGGTTCCCTTCCAGGTGTAGGCTACGAGGATTACCCGGAGGAGTACGGACCGGGCATCTATCCAGCAGCTGTACTCACTGCCAAGGACGAGGTCATTCCTGAGGACTTCGCCTGATCGCTGGTAGTGACTCTTTCCTTGGGACGGTATCATTACCTAGTTACCTGCTGCCATCCCAAGTTATCTTATTGCTTACTTTCATTCCAGTATATTTGTACTAGCGAGTTTGTTCTCGTGTGACTACTCTAGTATTTGTACTTGATACTTATGTTGGACTTTTCCTTTCTGCACATTAGTTGTTGTATTTACTTCTATTGTGCTCTTATATTGTTGCCTATGGATGAGATTTAGATTGAGTATATTTGTGTTATGTGATGGATTATTCATTGTACTTTACAACTTAAGTGTACTCCGACGGGCCCATTAGATTGGAATGTCCGCCGAAGTACGCTGCTGGCCATTGCCACGTGTCTCGGTTCCTTATCCATGGAACCGGGGCATGACACTCATTCTCCTCAGTATGGGTATTCATAATGCATGGGTGGGCTCCTAATGGTCAATCTCACAATAAAAATAGAATTTAAAGAGGGATTTCAGAATTTTACCTATTGGGAGATGGATTCCCAATGCAAAACTAAAGAGTTCCTAGCAAAATTTCTTATTCTCCAATGCTCCTTGAAATCTAAGCTTCTAGGCCTCTTAGATGATGAAAATGAGAGGAATTTGGATTAATTTGGAGAAATTTGGTGGAGGAATGGATTACTTTGGGGAAGAACTCAACTTAGAATTTTCATGAACAAATGAATGAACTAGAGGGAGGCTCCCCTCTCCTATATAGGCCGACCACCTTAGTCTAGGTCTTGGTTAATGTAGAATGTCCACAATGCTCCCCTATGGTTTGTCATGAAGGGTTATTTAGCTAATGTAAGCTTCTATCCTAATTAAAGCTTAATCTAATTTCTAATTAATGAAGATGGGTGACTTAAGTTGGGTCCAAAAGCGACTAGTCTAAATGTTGAGTCCATGGTCATGTCAAGCCTAGTCTACTAACCAATATTATTAATAATTACAATATATACAATAACATTATATATAAACTATAACACAATATATATATATATATATATATATATATATATATATATATATATATATATATATATATATATATATATATATATATATATATATTGCAATTGACAAAAATGTTCCAATTTTAGAAATGTGGTAGTGACAAATCCTGACAAAAAGGATTTTTTGAACGCCTCGAAAGATGTGAGCATACTAAGCGATAAGAAGCTCTCGTCAGACTAATAATAACTTCTGACAATTGTGCAATGCCACGTGTACGGGGCCTCATGTGGCACAGACTCCATGCGCTCCATTCGTCTCTGGACTCATGCATCCCAGACTCCATGCGCTCCATGCGACTCTGGCCCTATGCGTTCCAGACTCAATGTGTTTCGTGCGTCTCTGGCCCCATGCGTCCCATATTTCACGCATCCCATGTGCCTCTGGCCCCATGCGTTCCAGACATCATGCGTCTCAGACGCCTCAGACTCCAAACATCCAATGTGGCAAGGTTCATTGAGAAAAAATCTTTTTGTTGCGATTCTCTCCAACTAAATGCGGACCACGTGTCAAGCTGACCAAGTCACACAAACGAAAGACGAGAACTGCCAGAATCTCTCGCAAATAACAAATTCCAACATAACATCCACGTGCCACCGTGCCCTGGACTCAACCCATACTATGCGTCCATAGTTGCAACCGTATTATGTTGAAGGAGTTCCCTGTGGATACCAAACAGAAGCACATATGGCACCTATAGCCTATCAACATGATGGCTATAAATAGAGACAACTTGGACGTCCCAAATGGGAGCTTTTTCTGCTTCAAAGTGACCATACCCCTCCAGACGAGCTACGTACGTGCACACAAGCTCAAGAGAGAGAAAGAGAGAGAGAAAAAAAGAGAGCATCCCACATTCACTCGTCGGACCATCAACGGAGTAAAAGAGTCGCTGCAGTACTCGATCTCCATCGTCACACTACCCATATAAAAAATATTATACTTAGATTGTCTGTCTAGGATTTTTTTATACTCTTTTTGTTTGTTATTAAACAAATATTTTCCAAACCAACTGTAATGACGAACATTCGTATGTGAAGCGAACAAGTTGTGGTGTAGTACCACTGAACTATAAGATTGTGGTTTGGTGCCACGAGACCACGGGATGATCGATATGCTTGTCCTATGGGTTACCAATTGGAACATTAAATGAGTATGTTGATAGCGCGCAAATGATCATTTGTACGGGTAGAACTATAGATTGCTTTATGTTTTCTATACCATGCATATATTTATAGTTAAATTGTTCATGCATTTGCATGTTCATGGACAATTTTTTCACAAGGTTTAGCTTTTCTCAAACGATCGTCGGGACACCGAAATTGTGTCGGCCTAGGAGAAATTTATATGAAACGTGCTTCAGAGCACGAGGTATTATGAAACCTTCATTGAGGCTAGCTAATTGTTCTGAAAGGACGCATCACAATACCACGTAATGTCTTTTGTGGTGTCGATTCACCAATGACCTCATATAGACATGATGCATTCTAAAGTATGTCTTATGTAGGGGTGGTAAGTGTTCACTTCTGTCTTAAGTAGGAACGGATACATCAGATGTGGTAAGAAGTCACTAATAAGTGACAGTCTATATGCTTCATGCTTTTCACTTATGCTATTAATATGATATGGTTTAATGCTTCCTATTTCATTATATGCCAAGGATATGAATTGTAAATCAATTTAGTTCTAGATAGCAAGTTCATTTTATAAATTGTATGATTCACATAAATAGCAATGTTGGTTTAGACGAGTGGGTTATCCCACTTACCAGTACACGACAATGTACTGATTACTCAACTCCCTAGGTACGAAGATTTGCTTGGAAGTGTTGAGACGTCGGATCTCGGATGTGCAACATTGAAGATGTTCGACCGAAGATGATTTCTTGTATATAGATGCCATAATGTATGGAACGATGTAATCCTTTATGAGCAATAGTGAAACATGTATGTTGTAAGCCAAGTTGGCATATTCAGTTGGCTATTGAGAGCCTTTGTATTTCCGCTATAAGACTTTGTATTCCGCTACATTATCAATAAAATAGATTTTTTTTGTATGTTATGTTGTGACTCCAATATGACTATGTTTATTCCGCTGCAACATCTTTGTTTCGAGAGATGCCATTAAATATAAATCTTCATGTCTTGTACAAGTGCAATATAGACATGTACGATATCACACCCAGTGGCCACTTTTTGGTTCTGCGAAATCGAAGACAATATCAACTTGAAAATATTCAATAGTTGAAGGTAGTGATTAGTATAATATTAAACTTTATGGTATAAAGTTAAAAAACTTGAATAGGTGAGGATATCAAGTTGAAATTAAGCATTTTCTTTATTGTACACAAGGAACTAAAGGAATGTAGTTTGGACCCCGTGGTATCAAATCCTGCACGGGATCTTCTAAGAAAAACAAAAAAATCATGTAAGTGATACATAAGTCCCTAAGACACTAGTCTAGTGGTAGTGCGGGATGACACCCATGGGTAGGTCCTGGGTTCGAATTTTCTGGATGGCTGTGTGGCTTATATAGCCACGATCCGATTTGGAGAAAGGACACCACAAAAAAATATTAAAAAATAATAAGTGATACATAAGCAAGAGTGGGTTGCTGGGACGTCATTCTTAAGTGGCGTGTCACACGTGTCACTACCGACCAATATCAATGTAAATAATTTCAAGTGGAAAAGGACAGAATAAGGCATACCTAGAAGTAACACTCCCAGTTGTGACCCAAATGTGAGTGTTGAATAGGCAATAAATAGGAAGCAAGTCCATTTTTTTTCACCCACCAGAACTATAGTAGATGTTCACTCTTCTAATTAAAGTTTGTTACGTGTCAAACTAGTGGTAAAAACTAATGTGGATGTTCATCAAACCACTTCTAAAGTAATTTTAGATTAGATAAAAATAACACGTAACTTTTGAGTGGAACTCTAAATATTGGTAAGCCACGTATAGTGGATGTCCATGATGTTTTAGACTTTACCACAGACTTGTCGATGGGAACTTTGTACGGACGATGTATAGAGATATAAAAGAAATAGCTCAATGGTGAATCAAAGACGTCTTTGGGACTGAAACATGACACTATTAGAGCATCTCCACCCCTGTTGTGAGTTTGGAAAAAACGATTGCCACATAGAAATCACAACTTCTTATTTTAAAATTTATTCTCCAATACAAATGTGAAATAAATTGTGAAGTTGACATGACAATGACATGTCAAAGACAATGCGAAGTTGGTTGTCTAAATATAGACAATGGATTTCACAATGCTTTACTTACACATCATCAATTATAAATAAAAATATTTATAAAAAAAAATTATCTTGAAAGTAAAAAAAAAAAAAAAATTATTGTGTTCTCAGTAATTTTGCATACAACACAAAGAAGAAGATATGATTGGAGATGCTCTTAACCGACGGTCCACACAACATATAATTCTCTACCAACAAATTGCAATATTCTTCCCTTTTATTTTCTTCCCCTTTTTTTTCCCTCTCTTTTCTTCTAAATGGCTAATTTTATCATTTTCTCTATCAATTCCTTCGCTCCGTCGATCCGTAAACCCTAGAATTTCACTGTTCCAGATCCGATCCCTAAAAAAATTTCACGGATTGCAACGCGCAATTCCGGAGAAATTAGGGCTTCCGCGATGCATTCGAGATCGGGATATTCTTCGTACCGGGACCGGACGCAGGAGTTCCAAACAGTCGTTGAGAGATTGAAGAAGTCCTTCTCCTCCGCACCGGATGCTCAGATCAGCATCGGACCCGACCGCGGCGCGGCCACCAGACCGGAGCAGGGCCCGCGGTCGGCGGTCTCGGTCCAGTCGGAATTCAACAAGAGGGCTTCCTCGATCGGGCTCGGGATCCACCAGACCTCCCAGAAGCTCGCGAAGCTCGCCAAATGTGAGTTGAAACCCCACTGATAATTCCGCTTGGTTTGTCAATATTACAAAGTGCTATTAAGTGAATTGGGCAGAAAATAAAAATAAAAATAAATAAATTCTATTACTCGGAAATCAGAATTGGTGGTGGAATAGAAATTGCATAATGCATTTTTCGATTAGAGGCCTAGCCAATTGGTGACCGAAAGATGAATTGAGAAGCTTAGTCAATTTAAGCGATTTCACTAGAGTGAAAGACAACGAGATGCATCGAGAAGATTCTTTGAGACATCGTTTCGGGTGCTTTTTGATGGTTGAGCAGTAAGATATTAGTTGAAGGAGTTGCTAAGTAGGGGTAGGCCTAAGCAAACTTGGGTTGACGTTGTAAAGAAGGATACGGTTTTGTTGATGTTACAGACAACACAAAAGGATGGAATAGATATGCACCGTCATTAGTTTTTTTTGTAATAGGCTACCTTAGACTAGGAACAAGAAATCGAATTTGTGTTTGTGGATGGAATCATGGGTTCAACATGAAGGAAATTTCACATTATGCATTTTACATCATAGGCACCAAGGTTGCAAATGGAGGATTAGTTGTGGTGAGCCAAAAGGCACATAGGCCGCTAGTATAATAATTGTTGATTCATCTCTCAATTTGTCAATGTGCAATAACCGGAGGGATATCTTCATTTCTAGAAGGGATCTTCCCAAGGGTTGTTTGCTATGCAAAGCAGGTTGCGAGAGAGGAAGAGATTGTTGTATATTTTAATCACTTTATTATACCTCCTACCTTACCTAGTAATGAAGTTGCTTGAAGGAGTGGCACTTTTTAAGAATGGCTTGGAAAGTTTGGTATTCATTGATTGCTAGTATTGTTGTCATTTCAAAAATGAAATGAGATATTGCCTTAATAGATTTTTTATATATTAGCATGAAAATATCAAATTAAATCATCTGCATCCAACTTATATTAAATTTTAAAACTGTATTGTATGATTTAAAACGGTTACATTCAATTTTTTTATTTATAACTGTTTTTTATGATTTGATCTAAAACTTTTTATGATTTATATTATTTAAAACTGTTTTTATGATTTAATTTGGTCCAAAAATGTTTTTAATTTGTTTAACCTGTTTTAATTTATTTTCTGATGTTAAAACTGTTTTTATATATTTCCTTGATTTTAAAATTGTTTTTGTTTATTTCTTTCATTTTGAAACTTTTTTAGTTATTTCTTTGTTTTTCAAAACTGTTTTTAATTATTATTTTTATTATAAAAATTGTTTTAAATTATTTCTTTAGTTTTGAAACTGATTTTGGTGATAATAGTTGATTTATAATTTTTATTATTATTACTCTTATTTTAGTTGTTTAGAATCATTTCTTTACTTTAAACGGGTTTTTATGATTTTGCTGAATTAATTTTTATTTTTGTTGTATAAAACTGTTTTTAATAATTTTATTTGATTTAAACTGTTCCTTATTGATTTTATAGGGTTAAAAGCTGTTTCTAGTGATTTTATGGGACTAATATTTTTATGATTTTATTTAATACAAAAATGTGTTAATGATTTTTATTAATTTTAAAACTGTTTTTATTCATCTTTTCTTTGGTTAAAATCTATTTTTTCTATGTATTTTTGATTTAGACTGTTTTTATCAATTTCATTTGACCTAAAATTTGTTTTGTTGTTTTATATTTGATAAAGACAATTCTTATTATTTTTATTCATTTTAAATGTTTTCTTTGTTTTATTTTGATTAGATACTGTTCTTTATTGTCTTTATTAAATTTTATTTTATCAATTTCTTTTGAAACTTTTTTATTTTATTTTATAATCTATTGAAACTGTTTTTATGATTTATTTTGAATTAAAACTATTTTATATTTTCTTTTTATTAAAACTGTTTTCATAAGTTGTATATTTTAATTAAAATTGTTTTATTATTAAAACTGTTTATATTGTTTTAATTAATTTTAATCATTTTTCCCTATTTATTTTATTTAATATGCTATATTTTGTTTGATATTAAATAGTTTTGTATCATTTACTTCAGATTGAAATCTGTCTTATACTATTCTTTTGATTAGTAAATTGTCTTTATTATTTTATTCTATTTAAAACAGTTTTTTAATCAATTTTTTGGTTAAAAAACTGTTTTTCTAATTTGTGTAAGAATATTTTTAATCAGTAATTTGGTTATAGAAATTGGTTTTGTTGTTTTGATTAGTTTAATTTTTTTAATCATTGTTTTTTTATTAGTTTAAAACTGTTTAATCATTATTTTGATTTAAAAACTTTTATTGCTTTAATGGGTTTATAATTGTTTTTCAATCATTATTTTCATTATGAAAACTGTTTTATTACTTTAGTTGGTTTAAACTGTTTTTAGTCTTTATTTTTGATTAACTAAAGAAAACAATGCAATGAATAGAAGAAAATCTTTATTTTCATTATAAAAACTGTTTTTTTCCATCTTATTATTACTGTTTTGTTTCCAATATCTTCAAGGGAAACAACACCAAAATAGTGTTTGTATGACAACCATGCTTTGATTCTACGAGTACACATGGATTGTTAATGGAAGTCATTGCAAAAGATTATGAAGAAAAGGAAATGAAGAAAACTTAGAGATAACGAGATTGACATGGCTTATGAAGTGGTTTTTTTTATAACAAATAAAAATAGTTGGGAGAGTAACTGATTACTAGATCACCATGTCACACAAAATAATTTTCATTAAAACAATTGAGAGATTATAGATCACAATGTTGCATGTTATTTAAGATGATTTTTATTAAAATAATAGATATATTAATAGATCACAAGATTGTTACTGACATACCTTAAAATGAACTATCAAGTCTATCATGAATAATTATCTATGTCTACTATAAATTATCTAACTATGATCTTAAGCCTTAACATTAATATGATAAACACAATTACTAACACTTAAAAGATCATGATTGAAAAATGGAAATTAACAATAAAATTACAGATTTAATCAAAGAAATTGGTAGAAGTTTTTTTTCGCAGTTATAATATCAAAGTCATTTTACATGGCCTAGATCAAAAGAATAAAATACCTGTCTTTCTTTTGAAGAGAAAATAAATGATGAAGGGAAGAATTCTTTTTTCCTCCGCTTCTCCTGCTTTTGTCAGATTTTTATGCTTCTCGAGTATATAGGACAACTCTAGGAATATATACCATTTTTTTCTTCTGATTTTTTCTTCTTCTCAATTTTTAAAAAATTGGAACAAATCTATAAATTAAATCCAAAAAGCAAAAACTTAACAACTCGCGGGCCCACATGTCAGCATGGTACAGACGTCGGCTGCAGGGAACTAGTACCGCTAGGTGGGCCAATGGGGAGGGCAAATGTCAGCCACAAGAGCTCCCTCTCTCTCCTTTGCTTTTTCGGGAAAGATAGAGGGGGTGGGGGTGGGCTACCTGCATTCCTCCTCCCATGTACAAACTTTTGTAGCTGTTGACGCGTGAGCCACAAGTATATATTTTTTTATGTTTTTCCGTGCTCTACCATTTTGGCGATGTTGCTCGAAACTCCAATTGAGGCATGGTTCGCATCAGCGTGATCCTTGCAGCGGCCTCTTTCGCTTTTTGCACTTGGTTCGTCCTTCGGCTTCCGTTGATTTTTGGCACCTTTTAGGTGCCAACATGGTTACCTTTCAATTGCTTCTTGTACCGTTCATGTGGATTACAGCCTAATACATCAATTTCCATCTAAAACTATATATACAATTTTACATAAGAATGTCTACGATTTCTTGTATATTTCAAATAAGACTCTTAGCGTTAATTACAATTTTGTAACTTTTTTTCCAAGTGATATAAGTAACTTATATATTTTTAGTTATATAAGACCATATGTGGCTTACATCAAGGATCATCAATAAGTCCATTCTCCTTTTTGCGCTAGTTATCTATGCAATTACTAGACATATCTAGGTAGAGGTTCCATGGTGCATGAGAGTTGCTGATAATATTGTGTTGGTCCATAAGAGTGGACATGGGTTAGATGCTCTGGAATCTAAGGTTTTAAAATTAGTATGATAAAAACAGAATATACGAAATGTAACTTCAACCAACATGCGAAGAGAAATGAGCGGGGAGTATATATAGATGGACCAAAAATACCTATGAGTGATACCTTGTTGTTGGTACACTTATGCCTTTATTTAAAATTCTAGCTTAGCTGATCTGTAAATGAATTTGTGCTATAGTTCTTTCTTCTTCTTCTTCTTGTTCTTGCTATAGTTCTAATTATAAAAAGAATTCAAAAACATTCACAAGGTTCTAAATTATAAAAAAATACTTTAGTAAAGTACATTTGAGTTGGGTATTAAGTAGTATAGTCAAATGTGCGTCTCATCGCAAGGCACACGAGTTGTACCTCACAACTCACTAGGCGAGGCACCTTTCTCCAGGGAAGCCCAAAACGTACGGAAGGCGCGCCTCGCAGTAAGGTATCAACAAGTAAATGTGTCTTATTTATTTGCTCTTTATTTTGGCTCTATGGGCTCACCGGGAAGAGAATGATATTGATGGAAGTATTGGTCGTGATGATGATTTGATGGAGTTTGATGAAGAATAATTATTTTATTGGTTCTGCTTTTATTTTACAATTTGTGTTCTTTTTATTTTGTTATGTTTTGTTAGAATTCTTGTTAGTTCCGTTGACTACTACTCCACTTGGTTATGTTTTAACATGTTTTTGTTGGTTTTAATATGTTATTTGGTTTTATTGCTTACATTACTAATTTATTTATTTATTTATGTATATTTTATTATATTTTATTTTTGTTCCTCGTTTCGTTTTTATTTTTGTTCCTCGTTTCGTTCGTGCGTGCGCTTTAAATATGCCTTGTGCCTCGGATGATATGGATCATTTGCGCCTCGAGCGCGCCTTCGACTACCTTGATATTAAGTTTTTAATGGAAATATCATTGAAAAATATTGTTTCTGCCAGAAATGCTATTTAACATTAGAATAATTCTTTTTTAAACCAAAAAATGTGGTTGACAAGTTGTGGATGTGACAAATGGACAGATTTAGGAAGATTATGGTTTAGTTCAGAATCTAGGGTTAGCATTGATTCCAAGTCCGGCCCAACCAGCCTAGCACTCTTGGAAGTGGGCTTGGCCCAAACTTCCATCACAAAACTTGAGCTAACTTTTGATGCCTGACTATGAAACGCATCAGGTCCAGGCCTATGATATCTCAACCATTAGGCCCATGGGAGTTATTAATTATTGGGGCTTAGTTTAGTTGTTGTACTATATTAGATCTATGTTTCTCGCTGTGTGTTATTCATTATATTCCTTGCACATGAAAAATTAGAGGAGATTGTAAAGCTTTCTTATTACCGTTGGCTTACGTCAACATTAACTCCATATCTTTTTGCACTAACTATGGATACAATTACTATGTTGATTATATTGTGTTTGTTGATGAGGGTAGAGAAGGATTAGAAGCTTGAATAAAAGTACGAAGAGAAACTTTAAACAAAGTATATGAATGTAACTTCAACCAAAAGACTTCAACCAAAAGATAGATAAATGAAGGGGGAGTACATTTAGATGGACAAAAGATACCTACGATAATAGTTTTTGGTATTTAGGATAAATCTTTTATCATGATAGAAAGATTGAGAATGATCTTATGCATAAGATTAAAACAAGATGATTACAATGGAGTACTTCTATAGTGATTTGTGATTAAACGATGCATTTGAAGTTGAAAGAATTTTTTTATAAGATGGCTATAAGACCTGCTATGATTTTACGGAATAGAGTGTTTGGCAATTAAGAAACATGTCCAAAATTTAGTGTAGCAGATTTGAGTATGCTAAAATGGACGAGTGACATTACATTGAAAGGTGGAAAAAAATATGTACAGATTCGTCGGAAGTTAGAGGTAACACCAACTTAGGATAAGACGAGACAAAGCTTTTTAGATAGTTTGGACATGTGCAATGTAGACCCCAATAGATGCACCGATAATAAGGAACGGTAATATATTAGTTAAAGGAGCCGCTAGGACTAGAGGTTGGCCTAAGGAACATGGATTGAAGTTTTAAAGAAGTATATGCTTTTTGTTGAGATTAGAGGGATCATGGCCCATCAATGGAAGAAAATGATTCCTCCACTTGTATATGTACTCGGGATTTGATAGTTTTAAAGTAGGATGTCTTTTTGTAAGGTTAATGAGGACATGGGACATGGCCCTTATGAGAGTTGAATGGAAGAAAGGATTCCAATTACTCGGGATTTGGTGGGATGCACACGGGTAACAGTATTAAAGTGGGTACATGGCAAAATATTTCTAAATAGTGGAATTCTATCTAGAAAAGGGTGTCATCTATGGATGTCCAATATTTTTACATATCACACATATATCATCCGATGCCCCCAAGCCAATATGCCAAACCCTAACTCTACACGAATACAATGTTATATCATTGTCATCATTGAAGACCAGGGCCGGCCCTGATCTCATGGGGGTCCGAGACGAACTTTCAAAATGAGGCCCCCATATATAATGTAACAAAGAATGAAACAAAAGTAAAATAAAAAAAATATCTCCACCAATATTTGAACTAGAAACCTCTTGTGTGCTAGTCTAATATAATAACCACTACACCACAATTTCTTTGTGGCAAAAAGGGCCCATGTTACATACTATTTCTATTTTCGGTACAAAATTATTTATATATTTAAACTGGAAAAAAAAAATTGGGCCCTCCTGGCCCATGGGCCCCCTGGGCGGTTGCCCTGGCTGCCCTCGGCCAGGGCCTGCCCTGTTGAAGACTAGGATGGTTCAGGATTACTCTTCTATGTTATTAGTGATATCAGAAGCCCGTTCTGGAGTACATCTATCTAATTGTGTTTGAATCTTGCTTGCCATTATTGTAAATAGAAAATTTATATGTGATGTTTCTTCTGATGAGCTGTTAATATTTATTGCTTATATATTTTAAGATAGGTGAGAATGTAAACTAAGAAGCACTTTCTGATACGTTTCTTATCATTTCTTTTGAGCTAACTAGATCCTCTTAGCAAGATTTCTAGATATAGTTGCGCCTATTTCTTTACTTGAAGCAGTAGCAAAAATTCAACATGATCTCTTTCCATTGTGGAATGGTGTCTTCCCTTGTGGTATATATAGGTGATGTATAACTATTAAATTGCTGAGAAAAATTCATGAATGTAGACAATACGATTATTTTTCTCTCTTGGATCGATGTACTTCTGTTGACCCTAAATAGTTGGAGTGAGATGGTTATGACTAAGATAATCAAACTAAAAAATTATTCTTTTGAAGCACATTTGTCTATTTAACTATTTTCTTGTGATATTGATTGGGCGAGTCTCTTGCCTGTTCTCTGTAGTGTAGATAGTTAAGTTGTAATTTGAGAATGAAGCTTTCTTTTCTTTCTTTTTTAACTTGTGCAGTAGCAAAGAGAACTTCAGTTTTTGATGATCCCACCATTGAGATACAAGAACTGACTTCAGTTATCAAGCAGGATATCACTGCTCTCAATTCTGCAGTTGTAGACCTGCAACTGGTCTGCAATGCACATAATGAGAGTGGCAATATATCCAGAGATACGACCAGCCATTCAACGACTGTAGTTGATAATTTGAAGAACCGTCTAATGAGCGCAACTAAGGAATTTAAAGAAGTTTTAACAATGAGGACAGAGGTAAGATGATATTTTGCATCTCACCAGGTCTCCTTAACAATTTGCATTTTATTTTCAAGGCTACAATTCATGAATTCATATGAAATCTGATCACGGTATAATCAAACCTACAGAACTTGAAGGTTCATGAGAATAGAAGGCAGCTGTTTTCTTCATCGTCATCAAAAGATGCAACCAATCCTTTCATCAGACAACGTCCTTTGGCTTCAAGGGGGGCTCATGACTCAGCTGTACCACCCGCTCCTTGGGCAAATGACTCGGCATCTTCATCTCAACTGTTCCCACCCAGGTAACCTGAATATACAAGAATGATATGAGAAAACTTTTGAATGAATTATTGTCTTGGACATATGGCTCTATTTTAACATTTACCGAAGGCTTTGTCTTCAACTTATGCAGTAATGTTTCCCTAGAGGCAAGCATAAGCGTTGTATCTTTTATTCTTCTAGCAGATAGAACATACTTTATGGTAAAAAGTTTTATTTTAATATAGACTACAAAGGTGGTGTTACTTTTGTCATTTCATGACATCGTGGTATCATATTGTGAAATAATTTAAAAGAGGAAGATAATTCGATGTAGGGTTTATGTTGGAATGGGGGTTTTGCGTGTTCTTGAAAAGTTAAAATAATAGAACATCCATATTAGGTTCCTTAAATGCATACCTTGTATATAATTATTGATAAAAATGATCTATCTGCACTATCACAAATATTTTGAATGTCCTAGATAGCCTAAATAATTTTTATATATAAGGATTTATGAATTTATTTGACAATCTTGTAGTAAGAAAGCATTGAGTCAATAGAATAAAGAATTTACTTATCTATATATCAAGATAGTATTATTGAGAGTAGAGCTCAACCCAATGGGGTGATCTTATTAGATGGATTAGTACATATTTGAAGTAGAGGAAAATACCTTATTTTGGTGGCTATCCAATGTTGGACTAAGAGACTACTAAGTTAATATTGAAAGACATTAGAGATTATCTTCATACTAAGAAATTAAGTAAATTATAAAAACAGAAAATTTACTGTAGCGAAATAAATTTATATTAAATTCATGCAAACGAAACAAGTTTGCAAAATTTAGAAAAAAAGACATAGTCCGCCAACAGTGTTGGCGGAAAACACAACTGCTGTATACGTACGCAGAAAAAAAAAATTAATGTGGACCCCACAATCAAATTTTCGCCAACTGAGTTGGCTGAAATTGGTGGGGGGCCAATTTCAGCCAACTACGTTGGCGGAAATTGGCTGTGGGCTGGTTTTGTTTGGTTTGGTTTGATTGGTTTGTTTGGTTGGTTTATTTTAATTAGTTATGTTTTGGTTTTATTTATTTAGTTTTGTTTTGTAATTAGATTTAAGAAAATTTATTTTAACGAAATAAAATTAAAATAAATTAATTGTAAAGAAAAATTTAGAAATATTTTTTTTGGAAATTTGTTTCCAAAGCATCAAAATTTGTATAAATTCATTCCATCTAAAGCATAAAAGTTTAAAAAATAACGAAAAAATATCAATATCAATTGGACGTTTATATTTATAAATATTATATTTTTATCGTTAATTTTTTCGTCGTTAACAGACGTTAAAAAAATAATAATAATAAAAATCTGTCGTAAGAATATTACGTCTGCCGTCGAGCAGACTTCGAGCGGCCATAACTACTTGTTTTGAAATCGTTTTTTGTTAAATAATAAGTCGATTTGTATGTTTTCGACGAGAGTAACACAAATCGTGTAGAAAAAAAAATTTATCCGAAGCAAGACGCACATGTTACAGACAAAAATTTAAAATTTAAAACTTTAAAGTATCATAACTTTTGACTGAGAGATCGAAACAAGCTCTAGTTTGTGCCAAAATGACCGTATCAAAAAGTACTACGGGATAAACGGTTTCACCGTTTTACGGACTTAGAAAAATTTCAGAATTGCAAAAAAACGATGTTTCGACCTCCAAATTTTACTTTCAGTCTTTTTTTTCGAATATTTAAAATTTACTGTAGCGAAATTAATTTATATTCGGTGTGGGGGCCCACGGATTTAAAACGATGTTTCGACCTCCAAAAAAAAATTAGGAAAATTTAAATTAATTATTTTATGTCTACTATGAAAAAACCTAATAAAACAAAATAAATAATCAAACTAAACCAACCAAAGCAACCAAAACAAACCAACCAAAACCACCCAACCGAACCCGTGGGCCCCCCACCCAATTTCAGCCAACATAGTTGGCGGAAATTGGGTGTGGGGCCCACGGGTTCGGTTGGGTGGTTTTGATTGTTTTGTTTTGGTTTGCTTTGGTTGGTTTTGTTTGATTATTTGGTTTTTTATTTAGTTTTTTTTATTTTGTTTTGGTTTCATATAAAAAAAAAACTAAACCATTAAAATAAACAAAAAAAATAGAGGACACAAATAAATATAAATACTAGTTTTTATTTTATTTTTTTCTTCTTTATTTACTTTTTTTTTTCTTATCAAACATTGCAATAGCCGTTTTTTTCTTTAAGTAACATTTTTTTTACAATTTTCTAAATAAATCAAACCTTTTTTTTAAATTTTTTTCTAATTTTTCTTTACAATTAAGTTATTTTAAATTTATTTCGTTAAAATAAATTTTCTTAAATCTAATTACAAAACAAAACTAAATAAATTAAACCAAAACATAACTAATTAAAATAAACTAAACAAAACCAACCCACAACCAATTTCCGCCAACGTAGTTGGCTGAAATTGGCCCCCCACCAATTTCAGCCAACTCAGTTGGCGGAAATTTGATTGTGGGGTCCACATTAAATTTTTATTTTATTTTTTTGCTGCATACGTGTACAGCAGTTGTGTTTTTCGCCAACACTGTTGGCGGACTATGTCTTTTTTTCTAAATTTTGCAAACTTGTTTCGTTTGCATAAATTTAGTATAAATTTATTTCGCTACAGTAAATTTTCTGTTATAAAAATCTACTTATTTATCTAATTAAGAAAGAAAGAGCACGATTATAAGTAAGAAAGAAGAATACTAAAAATCACATACCAGCTTAGGAAACCATATTTGGATGTGTATGTCAAAAACTTGGTCACATTTCTAATGTAACTATTCCTTAAGCTCTTGATTGTAGCTTGTTAACTATTTGTGTACAGAGCAATGGAACTCCGCCTTTCTTCATAATATTCTTAATGCATCCATATGAAAACAAGTGACTTTGATGTTTGTAGTGTACTGTCTAAGCTTGAAAACTGTTATTATTTATAAGATATAGAAAATGAGTACTATTATTTGTCAAATACTACCATAGCTTCACCCTACCATACTATATATATTAGGTATATATATATGACACAATTATACTATTTTGGTTTAACCAGAACTAAGCAGTATATATTTGCATATAATTCAGCTTAAGCCTGTTTGGCTTGGTGTAGTTAGGTCAGCTTGTTTAACATCGAGCAAGATTAAGTTTGATATTGGCTCGGTATTTTATATAAGAGTTATTTGTATTTATCCCCCCTCACCCCACCCCACCCCCAACTCCACCCCCACCCCACCAAAAAAAATGCCTAATTTTTAACCAACATGTAGGAGAGGTATAGAAATGAGAATTTCAGCCCTAAATTTGCCTAATCCTACACTTTCCCATATTTTTTTGTCGTAAAATTTTTTTTTTTTTTTTTGTAAGTCTTGAGGAAAAGCGGTGGGTAGCAACCTCCTGATTTTCATTAAAGAGGGGTTATGTCTTGTGATAAAGTTGCCATGTCATGTAGAACCTCTCTTTTGTGTGCATCATAGTCGTCTAATTTCTTATATGTGCTGCTAGTAATGTTTTTTTTCTGGTTTGCCAGGAAAAAGATGAATGGAGATCCTTCCTCATCCTCCCAGCCTTTGCTACAGCTACAGCAACAGCAACAGCAACAGCAACAAATGATTCCAATACAGGATACATACATGCAGAGCAGAGCAGAGGCTCTTCAAAATGTTGAATCAACCATTCATGAGCTTGGCAACATCTTCACACAACTAGCTACAATGGTTTCACAACAAGGAGAACTTGCTATTAGGTTTGTTACTTCTCCCAATGAGAATTAAAAATGTTGTTCAAGTTATTTGCAGCTATAATATTAACTCTTAAAATCCAATCATGATCATCTCATGCAATGGTAGTAGGGAGTTGAGATCCTTGCATTTAGGGAATTGTTTGTATCCAATCTTCATAATAATGTATGCATGGACCAACTTTGGTCATAGAAAGCAAGGGTCAAGATGGATTAATTTCTTATTACACTTCACTAGTTGGCAGTTCCTATGTTGGTTGACTGTCATTATGCACACATGCGTAAATTGTCAAAGTAGGCTTTATTTTTCCTCATTTAATTAGATTCATTGGAGGAACTTGATCAAGTGAAAAATACGAATCAGAAAATCTGATCTTGATCATCTCTTGCCATGGCAGTTGAGATTCTTGCATTTTAGCGAATTGTTTATATCCAATCTTCATAATATTGTATGCATATACCAAGTTAGGTCATTGAAACCAAGGGTCGAGATGGACTAGTTTCTTACTATACAAGTTGGCAGTCCTGTGTTGGTTGATATTGTCAAATTAGGCATTATTTTTTTTTAACTAATCGAAATAGATTCATTGCCAACCCCAAAAAATTGGGATAAATGCTTTGTTGTTGTTGTTGTTGTTGTTGTTGTTGTATTTAATTAGATTCATTGGAGGAACTTGATCAAGTGAAAGAAGATGAGGAATTAGTATGTTGCTATATTCCATGCTAAATTGTTAATTGCATTGGTAGCTTGACAAGGCTCAAGATCAAATATATACCTCTCTTCACCCCAGGCTTTGTATGAAATATTGTCTCTTGCAGTTTGTTTTCAATGATCACCCGGCACAATTTTTTGCTTCCTATCAGTGTGATTTTCTGGGTTTTAGATGTTTGTACTCTGTTATTTCCCTTTGATTTAATGAACTGTTGCTTGTTTGGTTCCAACGAGAAGATTTTATTTCATCTAGCATGATGCATATTACAGGATAGATGAGAATATGGATGACACATTAGCAAACGTGGAGGGAGCGCAAGGGGCTCTGCTGAAGTACCTTAATGGCATATCCTCCAACCGATGGCTGATGATAAAGATATTCTTTGTACTCATGGTTTTCCTTATGATATTTCTGTTTTTTGTTGCATAATTTCAATACAAATTCACTATACATTCTTATATCTGACTCCTTTGTGTGGTGATTTACATTTATCAGTTATATTCATGCGGATACTGATCATCTTGTAACATCTATAATATGGTTCTGCTTGCTTTGAAGTGGGGAAGCATGAGGAGCATGCTTAGTAATACCTACATGGTTCATAACCTACACATGGCTATCAAATTTCCATGTTTCTCAAATGAAAGGCAGGTGATGGCCATCTTGACATCAATCTTGTATTTGAGCTGCAGAGTATCTGTATGTTTATGGATTAACCCCTTTTGTCATCTATATAAAGTGTGCTTACTTTATATTTCGAGAGGAAGTTTTGGTGGAGGCTATTTTCCTGTCATTATCACGATTATTTCAATTTATCTTATGTTTTTATACAAGCAGGTGCAGATGTGTTCTTTATACGGATACAAGTGCTGGTTCAACTATTTCATGGTAAATTTAGCTTGTTTCGGCTATTAAATCGTTTGGATAAAAGGGCTTGTGTCCTTTGGCATGCCTTAGGTTTTAGGCCTCGAGGAAAGGAAAGGTCTTGGTATTTTTTTTACTATGAAAAATTGCAATTTTCATTGATTTTCTTTTCCGGTGTCTGGAAATACCAAAAAAATTGGGAGTGAAAGTGATTACTTAATGTGGGAAAGTGAATCCTTAGATGGGTGGAGGGAACAACTTTTTTCACTAATTTTTTTTCTTTTCTGTTGGGAATTATTTTTCTTTTTTCTTTTTCTCTTCCATTCCTTTGGTATCCAAACATAAGAAAAGAATGAATTTCCTTTCCTAGCATCATGATTACGTGAACCAAACAAGGCCAGAGCATCTACAACCCTGTTGTAACTTTAGAAAAAAGTTGTTGCCGCATAGGAATGACAAAATTTTATTTAAAAATCCTTCTCGGATACAATTGTCGAGTAAATTGTGAATCTTACATCGCAAAAGTTATAAAAGACATTGTGAAGTTGATTGTTACTTTTAAACAATGTATTTGACAATATCTTCATCTTCATGTCATCAATTATGAATAAAAAATATTTAGAAAGAAGGAAGAAAATGAGTTGTCCGTGAAGTTGAAAAAAATTAAGAATCAAAATACTTTTGCATTGAAGAGGACTATTCTATTTCATTGTTTTATTTAATATAGTGTTACCTAAAAATAACAGTCTTGTGTTTTCCATAAATACTTTTTTATGTTTTTATTATTTAAATTTACATGTTTGGATAGAAGTTAAAATTTTGAAAGTAAAATGAGGATGTTATTGTCCAAACAAAATTTTCAATTAACATTTCTAGAAAAATAAAACTATTTCCAAAGAGGACATTGGGAATTATTTTTCCACAATCGCAGAAATATGAAATCTCTCTTATTTCTCCTTAATTTTTAATTCTAACCATATCAAAAGAGGGTAAAAAATCTAAAATTTATTTTTAAGTCTTGAACCAAACAGGAGATGCTCAAAGTTATTTTCTAGCACCATATGCACCAACCAGAGTGGCAGAGCCGGCAGTGTCCATTTTCTTTAATTTTGTGAGACCAGGTTAGGTGGTCTCAAGCTGTCAGTAGACCTGTTCAAATCAACCGTCCGCAATTGATCTCAAGAATTACTTTAGGGCTGCCTGTTGTTGCTTTTAGGCAGTGTTGTTGCAACATTTACAGTATTTTCAGTGCTTGCTTTGTTACACAATTTTTTGTTCTCTTCATTCCATGTTACAATTCCCAACTAAATAATACTATTATATATAAGTATGTGCTTTGCATGCATTCTTTTAATTTTTAGTACTGAGAAGAACAAATAACAAATTTTTTTTTAATTTACTTTTAGGGAAGAAAAAAACAAGAAACAAATTTATATATCTCATTTGCCATCACATCTTGTTAGATTTTTTTTTTTTTTGTCGGATGTGCCATTTCGTGGGCATCCAAAAAACAAACATATATATATATATATATATATATATATATATATATATATATATATATATATATATATCATTCGAGTATGGAGTCGGAATTTATAGCATTGGTAACTATAAGAGATATTTTAGCAAATGTCCCTATCCAAAATGTCAAAACTAGCATATACTCCAGTAAAAAAAAACTAACAAATGTCTCTAAAATAAAAAAAATCGGTTAAAAGAGTGAGGATATATCTTAAAATTTTACTTGATCCGTACAAAGAATAAAACATTTGCTAGTTATTTTTTTGTGTGGAAGTATATGTTAGTTTTAACATTTTGTTTGAGGGTATTTGCTAAAATAAATAAGAAGGCTGATTGAATTAGTAATTTGTTATTCGACATTAACCTAAACCAACTCCTATTTTCATTCATTGTGATTGTCAAGTCACCCTATCAAGAACATATAGTAGCATTTACAATGACAAGTCTAGACATATAAGTCTAAGCATGAGTCTGTGAGACAATTGATATTGGATTGAATGATCATAATAATGTACGTAAATACTAGTAAGAATTTGCTAGATCCTTTTACTAAGGGTCTAACTAGAAAAGTTGTAAAAAGAATATCCAAAGAAATGAGATAAAACGTCTTATTAATCACAAACAATGGTAATCCAATCTTAGATAAACCAATTAGTACGAGGTTTAATGGGTAAAAATAAGTAAATTTGAAGTGATTAAGATACACAGATTGAAAAATAAAGCTCAATTGATTAATGACCGTGACAGAATCAGTGTGACCACTACGGTAATGAGAGTGGTATTTGCTCTTAATGGAGTTAAATAAATACCTGAGTGGTGGGGGTATATAAATTAACTTTACCTATGTGAATGTAAAAGTGGTGCCGCTCCTCACGAGAGTTTAGAGATTTATTCTTTGGAACAGTCACGATACCAATAAACTAGCACATGCCCATAAAAGTGCTAAAACGAAGTTTAAAATTCTTCTAATCATGATGTTGTTATGTGTATGATACCTCCAGATTTATTGTAAAAAGTATTTGGTTAAAAGTTAAGCTACCAATAATTACTTTAATAAAATTTTGATGTACATATTTGTACTAATTGAAGGTTTAAGTTATAAACATCTTCTTGTATTCACTATAATATCATTTCATGTTATGTTTGACAGGCTAAATTATTATACAATCAAAGTGGATGATCAAAAATGGAAGTTTGATTGAACAATCGAAGTAGAGGATTGTTAAAAATTTAAGTATGATTGTACAAAGACAAATTTTCTATTTCAGATTCATTGGGTTTGAAAAAAAATTTAGATTCATTGGGTTTGAACGGATCTTCAGATTCATTTGAGTTTGAACAAATCCTCAGATTCATTAGGTTGAACAAATTTTTAGATTCATTCGATTTTGGTTGTGACTGTTCGAAGGAGTTGCGACTATTCATTTAGATTTGTTCACTTTCATATTCGTTCTGGATGTTGGAAGAGAGATATATATTCATGAAAAGCCATGAGAATTTCTATAAATATTAAAGTGTACCCAAGTCTCAAACATCACCAACACAACCAAAATTAACACTATTCATCAATTTATGAATAAATTCAAATTTGATGTCTGCATTCTTTTGCTTAAGATTTTGTTGTATCCTGAAAAAATTATATGTTTGAAACCATCAACAATTTTTTTTTTTTTTTTTTTTTTTAATGAGAGCAAATAACTTTCTAAAGACAATACCGACATACTGATATGTCTCAAATCCATTCTATTCTCTCTCTCTCTCTCTCTCTCTCTCTGTATGTTTCCGAGTCTCCGGTTTAAATGGCTTATAATAAGATTAAGGTTATGAATGAATCAGGAATAAGAAAGATTTATCTTTTTTTTTTTTTATTATTATTATTATTATTTTAACTCATGACCAACATCCTCGAGCTTCACGGATGTAGTTTAATTAGTTCTATTGCAACATGTAGAACATGTATAGAAATTCTAAACATATAATTAAAGAAAATTACTAAGAGCACCACTAAAGTGATATGGACTATTACATGATATGTGTCATCACTCTTAAGTTATAAAAGTGATATGACAACATAATTTAATAGAAAATAATCCACAATTTTAAACACCAAATTTTTTTTTTCTCTCACATAACTTTTTTTCCTCTTCCTCTTCCTCTTGCAACATCTTCTCTATCGAATATTATTATTGATGGTTTTGAATTCCATTGCAGGAATTTGGAAGTTTTAGAAATTGTGGCAGTCGAGTTGGGGATAATGAATCCTTCGATTCTCTCCTTCCGTTTTCTTTATTTTCGTTCTCTCCCTCTTTGGTATTTTTTTTTTTCGATTTCCCTCGAGTATGTCCCCATCTTTCTTTTTTTTTCCGGATTCTGTTGTCTTCTTCCCTCTTTTTTTAGTGGTGCTCCTCACGTAACCCTCCATCTCTTTCCTCCCTTTTTTTTTCTGTTCTCCTCCACGACATATTGGCATTTAGAGACGATTAAATTTGGAACTCTTCTATTATTTTCTGCAACCGGAGACGAGATTGGCATTCAGAGACGACTGAATTTGGAGCTCTTCTATTATTTTCTGCAATCGGAAAGGAACCGTTGGGAATCAAGTCTGCTGAATGGGGACAGAGTTCGGTCCGAACTCGGTTCCGAGTTCGGACGAACTCGGTTCCAAGTTCGACCGAACTCGGTGTGGTGTTCCAGAACCTTTGAACCGAACTCGGTCCGAGTTCGGTGTCGACGGCGGCTGCTCGGATTTTAAAAAATTTATGTTATATTTTGGATCGTTAGATGCTAGTGGACGACTGTATCTTATGATTGGATATTTTTAGGGTTTCCTAACCCCCTAAAATAGGTTTTTCATCCTATAAAGGGAGGAGGGTGGAGGCACAAAGAAGAAGCAAAAGTTAGAGATTCGGGGTGCTCGTCCACAGTAAATCTAAGAGAAAGTCTGTACTTTGCTCTTAGGACTTCGCGACAGAAGGAAGAAGGAGATCTAATCGAGGAGTCATCAACTTCGGTTAGGGAGATTGTTACGCGTTGGTGAGTTATTTCAATTGTAATCTTCTGCTTTTCTTCTTGAGTGTGGTGAGAAGGTTGAACCTATTGGGACAAAGTGTTTCAACATTAGTTTTTTGCAATGTTGTAATTTTATCCGAGTTATAAAGGCTGGAATTTGTCACGTAGTCACGGCCATATACTTGTCTTCATCTGTGCTTGGTGTTCGTAGATTGGTTTGGTCATCTCAGGTGGATTGGCAAAACGCTTCCGCATCAGAGCACACGTGTTACCAACAATGAGGACCTGTCATTATTTACTTTTTATTTATTTATTTATTTATTTATTTATTTATTCAGACTGTTTAATTTTTTTTGCATTATTCTAGTTTTTATTGTCTAGTTTTTTTTTTGCATTTTCCAAAATAAATCAACTAAGCATTTGCCTTTGTTTTGCCTATAGATTGGCCTACGTATGCAATAGAACTAACAATTTTTCTCTACTCGATTATAATCCTATTTAACTATTAAACGTTGACTTTAATGAGAAGAAAATTGAGTCCATGAATAATCGTTTCTAGTTTAATGAGGCCACCCAATGTTTATGTATATTCACATTAATGTTCTCCTGCACATTTTAGCAACATCTATATTTTGGCTTCAGAGAATTTCTTTCAACTAGTCTTTCAAAATTGTTCTGCAATGTGTCGATATTTTAGCAACATCCATGTTTATGTATATTATCTAATGAATATAGACATATATAAAACTAAAATTAAATTATAGCCCATTTTCAATATAAAAAACATCTATTTTCATTGGTATTTTCAATAAAAATTATATAGTCTAATATAAATCATAGACTTTATTTGCCCATATAAAATATATACATTTCAATTCCTTTGACCAACAAAATATTCTTCAATGTTAAATTCTTCTGTTACGTTTAACAATGTCAATTTTGGTTTAACATAGAACGATGGATGAAAGTTCAACCTCTAAAGAAGTTGAAAGAGAACCTTTGTCAATTTTTTGGCTTCTGAGAAAAGAGGTCCAACAATTTATCAAATCTATCGGAGGTAATTCTTTTTTGTAACGCAAAGATGTTAGTTTATCATATGACAAAAAAACTTAATATTATTTCATGCAATTTTGATTTTTTTAGGTTCAACCTTATAATGAGTTGGAAATTGAACTAGTTAACACATCAAGTTCTTCGGAGATAATTATCTACTTTTAAAATGAGGCTATTTAATCTTATAAAATATAAGTTATTGGTTAGTACATTTAACTTAAAATTCTTCTTTGCATTTTTTTTTTTAGGTTCAGACATCATTTTTTGTATAATGTTGATGGCAAATTGATATCAAACTCGGAATGTGTTTTGACTTATTGGAAAGTGGTGAACGAGTTTATTATGCATATGCTAAGACTGTGTTTTTTGATGTTAGAAAATTTGACACTAATTATGGTGAGAAAACAAAAAAATTATAGCAAATACTTATGTTTGCTCAAAGGAGGGATATCACAAGCTGAAAGTCATTGATTCAAAAGTTGTGGAAGATAATCCTTCTAGACCAAAGGTACAAAAATTTAAAATTTGGCTCATTTGATATCCTGAATACATATCGTTTTATAGTAAATATTATTACTAACTTTCTTTAAACAATATTCTAAAATTTGGCTCATTTGATTTCAATTGAGATAAGATCCAAAGGCTAATATTTCATTTGCTCATTTACACTTTGTGTTCATTGGATAGGCATTCTCCAAGCATCTCCATGATCATAACGATTGTGTCTTATTTTAGTATATAATCTTAACCATTGATTTGAATGTTCAAATCAATGGTTGAGATTATATGACTTAAACAAGATCCAACTGTTGTGAAAGAGAGAATATTAGGGGATGCAAAAATGAGGGGATCCCAATCCCTCCCACTCTATGTCCTAGTAACAACAGTAAGGCTGTCAGAATCCTGACAGTCACTCATTATTTTCGATCCAACTGTCATGATTTTTAAAATTTTCAAACCTCTATAATGAAGTTATAAACCAACAATAATTGTGTTCGAAAGAGGAAGAAAAAGCTAGGTTGAAAGAAGAGGAGGTTGTGTGAGCGTCCCTTTTTTGAAGGATAAAGTGATAAATATGGTCATTTTTTGATATCCAAATTGTGGTTTTCTAGTAATTTTCTAATATAAACCAAAAGTGAGGTAAAAAGAAAAAAAGTATTTTTTGTTCACCCATCAAAACTAATAAAATTTTTTATCCTTCCACTTAAGAGTTGTCACGTATCAAACTAATGGTCAAAACTAGTATGCATTTTTACCAATCTATTTTTAAAGTAATTTTAAGTTGGATGAAAATGATACATACAAGAAAAAAATACTCTGAAAAAAGGGTATGGCCAGTCATTTGAACAAGAGTCATGTACTTTACGATAACTTCTATGAAATTGAGATATTCTTTATTTGGAAAGCCATTCTTCCATGTTCTCATAATAAAGGCATCTTTGTCCGTGGGGTCGTGACTTGTTGGTTTCGATGGAGGGCTTCCGTGGAGATATGTACGGTTCGAATTCTTCCTTGAAAACTTAGTTCCTAATCCGTTGGAAAGAATATATCAAAAAAAAAAAATTTAATAAATGCATCTTTGTTAAACCAAATTTACATCCCAAAATATTAAGAATTTTTTTGACTTACCCCACACTTTTTTTATCAGTAAATTTACTGTACCGATAATAATTTTATATTAATTAAGTATAACGATAGAAATTTAAAAAAAATTGAACTTCCGATACATATCGAGTGCTCGATTTTCGCCAACCGAGTTGGCAAAAATTAGGAGTGCTCGATTTTCGCCAACCCAGTTGGCAAAATACAACGAAAACCGCCGTGGCAAATTTTGGACGGGAATGGTTGGATTTTCGCCAACCGAGTTGGCAAAAATTTGGTTGCCCAAATTTTTGCCAACTGAGTTGACGAAAATGTGCTCGGGTGATTTTTTTTTGTTTGTTTTTTGGTTTTATGTTTAGGGTTTGATTTGGTTTGATTTTTTGTGTTGGATTTTTTTGTTGATTTTTTTTGTTATTTTTTTGTTGGTTTATTTTCTGGGTATGTTTATATTGTAACGTTCATATTTTTACAACGACTCTTTTTTTCTCATATCTATAAATTGCTTTCATTCTTCTCCTATTCATTTCTTACTCAACCCACGTATACTTTCAAAAAAAAATTCTTCTATTCATTTCTCACTCAGCAGAAGTTCATCTCTTACTCAACAGAAGCTACTTCAGCTCACTCACTGTATTTAGAAGCTCATTCTCTTGTCATGGATAAAAGTCTAACAATATTATGTTCGGTTGGAGGTGTGCTAAATGGGTTTGTTTATGAAGGAGGTTTAACTGAATTTTTTTTTAATTGATCGAAATATTTCGTTCGATAGTTTATGTAATCAAATTGTTGATCAATGTTCTATTGATTATAAATTTACATTGGTTCATGTTTATTTAACTAATTGTATAAAGTTAGTTAGTGAACAAGCATAAAAATTTATTCTAGAAGTTAATGTATAAGCAACGTACATTAATATTTATGTAACTTCACCACCACCTAGAAATAATATTGTAAGTAGTATACGTGCTTCTAATCAAGTTAATACTGCTCTTAATTTTTCTCATTGAGTTATTTCATTTACTAAATAAGAACATATAGTAGATGACGGTAATAACGACGATGAAAACAGTGATGATTTAATTAAAAATTTAGATGATGAATTTGATGGTAATGTTGATAGTGTTAGCATTTCTGGATTAATCATTGAAAGAAAATTTGATAATCGTTCTGAATTTAGATATTTTATTAGTGATATAGCAATTGCACATAATTTTACTTGTCATGCTACTTTAAACAATGCTAGTGGGATTGTTTATAAATGTAGCGATTCAAGTTGTAATTGGAGAATATACGCTAAAGCAAGTGGTAAAGGTGAAGGTTTTGTTATTACTACGCTAAAAAACGTACATTCTTGTTTAGGGAGACTTACAACAGGTTCTCATCCATTAGCTACTACTATATGGGCTAAAAATAAGATTATTGATAAAATTCGAGATAATCAGTCGTATAGTCCATCACATGTTGTAAATGATATATATAGAGAACACAAAATATATATTAAATATTGTAAAGCTTGGAAAGCTAGAAAATTTGCTCTATCCGAAATAAATGGTAGTTATATTGATGCATATAGTAGTCTTGAAGAATATGGTTTTAGAATTATTGAGACAAATTCAGGTAGCCAATATTTTATATAGACTACAGAAGACAATAGATTTACAAGAATTTTTATTTGTTTTAAGACATGCATTGATGGATTTTTAAGGAAATGTTTACTTGTGGTTAGTACTGATACTTCTTTCCTTTCCTCTAGATATCAAGGTATTTTATTTATTGCTTGTGCTCATGATCCAAATTATCAATTATATCCAATTGCTTATGATGTTGCTGAGAGTGAAAATACTAATTCTTGGACTTGGTTTGTAAATGGTTTGAGAACATCTTTTGAAAAATATTTTGATGCATGTAATACAATTTCTTTTATATCAGATAAACAAAAAGGATTGATAAGGGCTATGCATGATATCTTTCCAGAATCACCTCTCTTTTTTTTTGTATTCAACATTTTAAACAAAATTTGAAAAAAGTCTTCAGATTTTCACATTTTCAACATAGTTTAGATTATCTTGCTAGATGCTATAATGAAACAGATGCAAACTATTGTTTGAAAAAAAAATAAAGTTGAAAACATAGATGTTTACAACTGGCTTATTCTCCTTGTTCCAGATTAGGTATTCCACATTTTTTTTGTGGAATAAAGTTGAAAACATATGCGAACATATTTTTACATTTTTTTTGTATTCAACTGGCTTATTTTCAACATAGTTTCATCATGATGGTGTGAATAACAGCTTATTCTCCTTGTTCCAGATGAAGATTCTACCATCATGATAAAACTCGTATTTTTTCACACTGGATAACAGCTTATTCTCCTTGTTCCAGATTATGTATTCACACGTCGAATCTTGTTGAATGCTTCAATAACTGGGTAAAAAATTTACGTGATAAACCAATAACGATACTACTTGATGAAATTCGAGCCAAAATTATAACACTTCAGGACAAGAACATGCAAAAAACTGAAAATCTTCATACTGATTATTGTCCGAAGATGTTACAAACTATGGCTCTTATCATAAAAAAAATTACCGGCTGCAAACATTGAATATAGTTAGATATTTGTTTAAAATATTAGATTGTAAAATAAATAGAACATATGTTGTAGACTTAGATGAAAAATCTTGTTTATGTTTAAAGTGGTATCATACTTTGCTTCCATGTGTACATGCATGCTATGCGTGTAAGTCTAAAAATATTAGCATCGAGAGTTTTTATCCAAGTATTTTCTCTAAGGAAGCATTAAGAAGCGTATATGAGCCACATCTGGAGCCAATTCCACTCCCTTACAACCTCCAAAATATATTGATTAGAGGTCACATTGGAGTACCAGATGTACGACAGCAAGCCGGGAAGACCAAAGAAGAATCGGATCAAAGCGAATGATTAAGCTTCAAGAGATCTTCGATGTAGTAACTGCAATGGTTAGGACACAATAGAAGGAGATGTACAAACCAACCAAGAGAATGAAGGCATTGTCGTTGATTTTTAAATAGTTTTATTTTATGAGAACAATATGTAATTTTATTGAAATAAAAGAAAGTTACATTCAAATAAAGTTGATACTAATATAACAATTTTATCGACCTCTCTTGGCTAATTCCCGATAGTTCGGACGATCAATCTCTCTTAGAGTGAGTCGGTCCCTCTTTTTTCGTGTATTCTCTGGGGCCGCATCATCACCACCTCCTTGATTGTCCTTCACTTGAGATGGCATCGGTGCTGATGGAGTTGTCAAGATATGTGTATAGTTGGTAACTCCGGGGACGAATAGGCTATCCCACTGAGAATCTCCCTCGGGGGCCCACTGAGTAGTGCCAGCACCGGCCGTCGCCTGAGAAGTGCCCCAGTCAGGCCAATGAGAAGTGCCCTCACCAGCCCACTGAGTAGTGCCCGCACCAGCCCACTGAGTAGTGCCCGCATCGGCCGTCGCCTGAGAAGTGCCCTAGTCAGGCCAATGAGAAGTGCCCTCACCAGCCCACTGAGTAGTGCCCGTACCAGCCATCGCCTGAGAAGTGGCCTCACCAGCCCACTGAGAGACATCGTCATCTTGTAGTGATAGATTATCATCCTGATACCAAACCGATGTATACTTCCTAGGGGGCATGCTTGTCGTTGTGCAACAAGACCCTGAGGATAATCTCCTGGAATAAGTAAGGGAGGGTTCGGAGGAGTCGGTCCTCGTTGCATAGCAGCCAAAAATTTGTCAACAGTTGTGCGCAACGGGTCGCCCACTGGATGACTTCGGTATGCGGTATTTAAATTTGGAAGCAGAAATATTAAATAGAATTAAATAGAGGATATAAATAAGTATTACAAAGATAGACATTTTCATATAAAAATAACGTACCAACCCTTCTACATAATCATAATAGCCACAGAGACTATAATCATCTATGGCTCGATGTTGGAATCGAAACTCCTCATAGTGGTAGGCTCTGTTGCTGATAAGAGGAGCTCCCCACCAAGATCTATATGTATCATCACCGTAGGCTGCACCATTACAAATTATGAGCATATGATTTCTTATAATTTTTGAAGTAAATTTTGTTAAACTTTTGGAATAACTTACCATCATCAATAGAGGACATCATTTGAGACAAATGTCCCATCTTATGTGTCTCAAATTTAGAATTCCATCCAGGAATCAATCTGCGTGCTCTGGTAGTTGCATTGCCTTTACCACGATTGAAACATGGTGGCTCATCAGGAATGTGTTGTATCATCCAAAACTGTCGCATAACACGATCAACTGGATGATACATGATGTTATCGTGGAATATTATGAAAAAATCTATGTAGACTCAATCCAAAGACTGTTGTTTGTAACTGAAGAGGATTCTGCCCAAGCCGGTACGGTAAAAAATTACATATTTCATGTCAAAAAAATTATAAGATAATAAACATATTAACTGTATGAAAAAAAAATATAAGAGACTATAAAATTTTTACCTCGTTAAACCTTAGTGAATCGAATTGACCCCGATATACTGCGATATCCTTGTGAGCACATCGAGTTGGATCAGCTGCAACGTCATCCAGCGTAAAGCTGATGGGAAGACACCATCTTCAGTATCAATAAGGAGACTGACCTACCAATACATAAGTGCTCGTAGGACCAAACCTAAAAAAAAATATCATGTAAGTGTACATATTTCTTTAGTAAATAAAATTATATGAAAATTTTATACCTGTAATAATGTCATACATCCATTCAAATTTTTCTGTCTTTTATCTACTGAAGTAAAATGCACAAAATTTGACATGGAGTTGTACAGATATGCCAACACAGAAGCTCCCCATACATGACGGGTAGGTTCTGTCAGATTTTGCAGAAAAGGTAAAAAACGTAAATTTCCCTAAATTCGGAGTTTGAAAATAAAATTTCGTTGATTAGACCTAGTAAGTAAGCCCTGGTGCAAGTAGTAACCTGAACATATAATAAAAAATAAATATCAGTTAAACTAAATAAAAAATATACATTACATAAATAATAACATTAAATGTTATACTTACTCGTGCGTCATCCACTGAGATTTCTACCTCATCAATACGATCTAGATGTATAAAGTTGTGACGGAGCCACGAAAGCGTCACGAAACTTTTATCATATATGGTAGGCGGCTCCACGCCTAAGTACTTCCTAATCAAAAATTTGCCGCAAAATGATTCATCATTTTCAAATATTACAGGTTCACCCGCAATAGATAATCCTAATATATTTGCCACATCTACTATCAAAATGGTCATTTCTCCGAATGGTAACTGAAAGGTTTTTCTTCCGGGCCACCACCGCTCAACTAACTGAAGATCAAATCTTTGTCGTGACGTAAAAATGTATCTGATCAATATGATCAAATCAAAATACGTTCACCATACCATGTTGTTATTCAGTCAACATCCAGTACCCAACGTCGTCCTCATAACGCCATACGACATGCTCTTCTGCTCGAAACGTATCAGGATAATCGTATTGTTATATATGAGATATATAAACGATGTTATTATTAAACATGTAAAAAATATAAATTATATTGACTAAAATAATTTAATTTTAATATACCTGTCCAGAAAATACTAAACTAGAAATGTGCGACTCACGCAGCTGGATAATCATATCTGTGGTAGGACCTCCCGGAATACGTCCATCGTTTTGGGTATCCATCTACAATATTTAATACTTAGTGTTAAAATATGTAATCAAATATTTAGTGTTAGCATGGCTACTATCATGAGGATTACAATTATAATAGTTAAAATAGTAATCGTTACTAGAATGACATGATTACAATTATAATTATGATAGTATTAGAATTAATATTATTTAACCAAATTACAAAAATAAAAATAAAAATATTACAAACATTTCTTCTCGTTCTCGTTCTCATTCTCTTCTCCTATATTCTCTTCTCTGCTTACTTCCCCATTCTCTTCTCTGCTTACTTCCCCATTCTCTTCTCTGCTTACTTATGTTCTTCTTCTTGATTTACTTCCTACGTCATTTCTTCTTCCCTTCCTCTTCTTATACTAAGAACACACCAACACCTACCAACCATATTAAACCAACCACCGTATTAAACCAACTACCCACATTTAAACCGACCATTGACTAAACCAACCACATTTTAATCGACCACAAACAAAAAAACAACCACCCCAACTTAAACCTACCCACCCACCCAAACCGGATAGAGCATATTTCCGCCAACTCAATTGGCAAAAATTCAACCGTTCCCGTCCAAAATTTGCCATGTCGGATTCCACGTCGATTTTCGTCGAATTTTTACCAACTGGGTTGGCGAAAACCGAGCACTCCAAATTTTTGCCACCTAGGTTGGCGATATGTATCATAATTTTAATTTTTTTAAACTTCTATCGTTATACTTAATTAATATAAAATTATTATCGGTACAGTAATTTTTTTATTTTTTTATCCATATTTATGGTGCACCCCACAGTTTTTCCATAGTGTACAAGTCGTCTATTCGTAACGGTCAACTCGGTTGACTAATATTTTTGAACGAAAATACCCCCGTCTTCCCCCCTCCCTCCCTCCTCGCCGCAGGCCCCGCTCCCCCCCTCCCCGTCGCTCGAAACCCCTCTCCAACTCCCCGCTACCGCCCCCTCCCTTAGCCCGAACCCGACCCGGCCGCCCGCCGACCCGATCCCCCCCGCGTGGCCCTCGTCCAACGCCGCATCCGGCGGCCAGCCCCCCACGTCGTCGCCTCCGCCATTTCCGACGCCACGCCCCGTCCTCCGCCTTATACGCCTGAGCCCGCCCTATAAGAAGCCAGACCCCCTCGACCCCGGCATCCCCCTCGCCTGAGCTCGCCACCCTAGCGCCGTCCCTAGCCGCCGTGCCGCTCCGCCGACGCCGCCACCGCAGCCCGCCTCCCCGCTGCAGCGCCGGCTCCCCTCCTCCTCCGTCGAGCACCGCCGCTCGACAGCAGTAGCTCGAGCAGCAGCACCGGCGTCTCCGTCCGGCCGGCCAGCAGCGCCACCCCGCCGCGCCGCCGTCCCCGCACGCCCCTCTCTCCGGCGAGCCGCCCTCGGCCTTTCCGCCGCCGTGCCGACCACCGGAGCCCGCCGCAGCGTCCCCAAAACCCTAACCCTATTTCGGTCCCTGTGTCCGACACGAGTCGGACACGTGTCGGACACGGTTCGAACCCGGTTTTTGGGTTCCCTTCAGGTGCTTGTATCTTTTTGCTCGTAACTCCGTTTTTGATTCCGTAAATTGCTTTGTGAAGCCTGTATGACCCTCTCGGTGTCCGGACAAACTGTTCGGGGCATCGCGTCCTGTGGTGATCGCACACCGCGATCCAAAAACAGGAAAAACCAAACCCTGTTTCACCCCGGAACTGAGTCCGCCCCGCCAAACGGGACGACTTGGTCGCGTGCGGTCTTCACAGATACGTACGCATCGTCGATACGGACGTGTGAGTTTTTGTGGAAGCTGATTCGGGTGTGCGTGCACACCGGAATCAACGCGTATCCGCGGACATCGTCCCGTATCCGCCTTTTCGGCAATTTATCCTAACTTCGTACACACACGTCGGATCGAGACGAAACTTGCGCCATCAGACTCGTAGCGATACGCTGGTCCTGTGGGTCAAGTTTGGTTCGATTCTGAGAACGTTGACGAAATCGCGTGTCGTGGGCCCCACAGGCCCCGCTCGACGGGCGATTTTGTGTTCGGCTCATCGGAATCCAAATCTGGAAGTTCCGTTGGGTTCGTATCAGCGTTCCTGACCTGTTGACACTAAGTTTGGTAAATTTGGAGACCTTTGACCCGGACACGTTTTTCGGTGCAAAGCGGGCCCACCGGCGGACCCCGTTTTGACCCGAAACTGTCGTTTTTGCCCTTGTCTCCAAATTGGACCCAAGGACAGGCGTTTCTAGCTATTTGACATCTTCTGAGCATGATGGTAATGTCTATTTCAGCATCCGGACTCATTTCTGAAAATTTTCCCGAGACACCAAACTATAATTGGATCCAAACATCAGGCAAGTACCTGCACTTCAAGTTTAACCTTTATATTGTGATAAATAAATTCCCTGCTTTATTAGTACCATTGGTGATTATATGTAGAGTTAGAACACTGGATTTCATGTCTTGAACAATGTATTTCGTGTCTTGCTTTTCGTGTCGGGCGGAAGAATACTAGGAGGCATGTAGTTTACCCTTTCCCCCTGTAATCACTGTGTGCCAGCTGTTGGTACGCGATTGTACCATCAACCTTATACTTGATTATTCCCGTAATCATTGTGTACTAGTCGTCTATGACGGCCCTATTAGCCTTATAAACCCCTACATGCCAACTAGGTATTCTAAATACACAAGTTCACGCACATAAGTTCCTGTCTTGTTACAGTTATATTTCTTGTCACATTTTATTCCTGTTTTACTCGAATTTCTGGTTTATAGCAATCAATCATATTTTACTTCTAGTCTTGTTTTATAGCATTATTTCTCAGTTAATTTCACTACTTACTTACGCATTTCTCAACATAATGCTTAGTCAGTTATTTTCTACCTGTCACAAATATTTAGTTTAAATCTTGTTGTGCATTGTGTACTTTGCTCCTTTCCTGACTGGATCCGTTGTTTAGGCGATGACGAGAACCTTACCCTCACCTATTATGGACCCTCTGAGACAGCAGGTGATACAGTTGCAGAGCCGGTTCCCACCCAGGAGACTACTCCTGCAGAGTAGTTAGCCTTAGTTATTTATTTTCCTTTCTTCTTAGTAATCGGGTTTGTCCCCGATATAATCTATGGTTCTGTAATAAACTCTGGATCTGATTATCATATTCTGGTTATAAAATCTTAGCATTCTTTTCCTGCTATTTTTTCCTTGCCTATTTAATTATTGTGAATGAGCTAGATTTATCACCTGTGATCATGCCCTAGACAGCGTACTACCGCCGACACTGCGACGTAGGCTGGACGTACCCACGCACTCGTGCCCGAATTTCCGAGTGCGGATCGTGACACTTATCCACTGAGATTGTGGGGGGGGGGGGGGGGGGTGGAGGTGGCGGCAGGGGAGGGGATGAGAGGAAAGAGAAATGAGAGAGATATTTTGGTACAAAAAATTTGATTAAAGCAGTTGGCCCCGATGGTTTCTGTCAAAAGTGAAAAAAAAATTACATTATGAAAAAACTGTAAGGTGTACCCTGAATATGGGTAAAAAAAAGTGGTGGTAAATCAAAATTTCTCAAATATTAATGTATTACAAATCGGACGGCTAAGATCCACCACACGGCCTCATTGGAATTTTGGAGCACAACTTAAACGCGCACATGATTACGGGTACATGTTAATCATGGTCGAACCGCACGGACAATATAAGAAGCTTCTATCGCATAGATTTATATTTTTATATAGGAAGAGCAAAACTATAATATAAAAACATCAAAACGAAAATAAAATAAAATCCAAACTAACAGTCTCTCTACTGTGTCGTGTCCCTCTCCTCTTTCTACGTTATCCTCTCTATCAGAAACCCTAATTCCGAATCGGAGCCCTAATTTTCTTC
Organism: Iris macrosiphon; assembly: GCA_036927795.1. Lineage (NCBI taxonomy): Eukaryota > Viridiplantae > Streptophyta > Magnoliopsida > Asparagales > Iridaceae > Iris > Iris macrosiphon. The sequence goes on along the minus strand of JAYESA010000019.1, from coordinate 21,596,742 downwards.
GGATTCCGACATCCCTAATAAATCCCAAAGCTTTTTTATATTCATCTCAAATTTCTCCCAAACCCCCTAGAAATTGTTTGAGAGTTGTAAAGATTTGATAGGTCGATCTTTAGCGGTGGCAAACAATCAAGATCGAGAGTTTCGGTGATGGCCGGAGGCGGAAGCAGGAGGGACGACGCGCCATTGAAGATCAGGAGCACCAACGGGTTCGCGGTCCTCGAGAGCCTGAAGAAAAAGAAGAAGTCGGACTCGAAGAGCAGATCTTCTTCTTCTTCGAAGGGCCAGGCCAAGGAGAAAGAGCCGGTGGTGTACTACCAGCCGAAGCCGCTCGTCCACAAGTCCTGGGCCGACGTCGAGGACGACGAGGACGATGACTACCTGGAGACCACGGAGCCTCTGGAGCCCATCTGGGGCGCGGCGGGGACGAGCAGGAAGAAAGAGATCGAGGCGGTGATCGAAGAGGAGGCGGTGGAGGTATCGATGTTATTAGTTTTTGTTCTATGATATATTAGGAGGCATATTGGAACTTGATTTGCTCTATGCTCTATTAATGTATGTTGCATGGACACAAATGTGTTAAACATAGTATGGACATGAGGACGCGGCCATTCCTACCGTATTTTGGAGTGAATGTGTCTGACACGACACGACGCCACACTAGTAACACCTTATTTTGTGGTGTCTGTGCTTCCTAGGTTGATAATCAATGGTTCAGAAACTGTATTTAGAAAGTAGAGATTTGGAGATTTATGTGTGTAGGAGCACATTGGACTCATTTTCAATAGAAGAAATTCATCTGCAAGTTGGAAATGAGAATGTAGATGAGTGGAGTCAAGTTGAGCTTGACTTGTTCAGGCCTCGATTGAGAACTGTGTTTTGGAAAAGAAAAGTGGGTTTCTTCGAGCTAGCCCTCGAACTTCAAATAAATCAACTGTCTTTGGATGTTTCTTTGGAGTAGGATGAAACTCTATTTTTTCTTCTTCTTTTTTTTGCAAAAACTCCAATACTCTCTCAAACTCCCATGCCTCCTTAACTTAAGATATAAGTTCAATTTTATTGATAAGGTGCCAATCTTTTCAAACCCAACTTCTAAACCTCCAAACTCCAAAATAAGCCTACCTACAATTTAGCAAACCATGTACCCTATGTTGCACTTACAGACATGAAGACGAATAAGAACACGATACATGTACGGGATACAAACATTCTCAGATAGGTAATATAGTCAAGTATGGTGCACAATACGGTCACAGATGTGGGTAAGGATAAAGACAGGATAAACAAGCAAACATGAGCTAAGTGAGTTTAATCATGTTGAATTGAACAAAAATGGCAGCTAACTTTTTTACTTATCCATAAATTGCTTCATTTAAGGGTGTCGCCTGGCACGAAGATAGGCTTGCTGCTTGCACCCTGGAGGATGCAGGTTCAAGTCAAGGAAACCGTATCTCCATATAGATGAGTGTAAGACTGCGTACATTTTTTACCCTCCCCATGTCTTGCTTAAACAAGAGCCTGGTGGCCACACTGGGACGCCCGTTTTAGAAATTACTTTTTTCTCACAAATTCATATTTTAAGTATTGATGCGCCCCACTCTAGAAACTTCTTTTCTTTAATGATAAAATTAAATACTTAGTACTTTGAGTCTATCTGATTAGTGAGATGTTTCCATGGCTGCCCCTTTCTTTATTTGTTTGTTTGTTTTGTTTGACAAGTTTGTATATTGTTTTAAGTATGATATTTATGGCTAATTATTTATTGTGTCTGTTTGATTTGATATATGCTAATTAACTTGTGTTATTTTACAATTCACAGTTTCTCATAAGGGCCATATTACTGATTTTCTTTTATATAGTCCCTCATTTGTTGTAACTTTGTGAAGTCTATTTATTAGGAATGGAGATCCATAGGGTATATTAAGAAAATCTATCACTTGAATAGAAGACTTAGTAATCTTTTTATTTATTCCATATATCTAGATATGCAAATGTATAGGGAGACGAGAAAGTTCTCCTTTTATGGATTCATACATAGGTATCATAGTGCATATTCCTTTCTTCTTTGGCAATCATGATGCAGGGGTACAAGTCGGGTGTGCACTCTAACTGCAAAACTAACTGACCCGAATTAGACTATTTGGTTCAGTTTTGGGGGAGGCGGTTCAGTTTGTGGTTTTGGACTTGTAAATTTGTAGTTTTCGCACTATGTTTTGTGGTTTTGGGTAGGGATTTCGCCAAACCGCAAAACATTATATATATATATATATATATATATATATAACCTAACTCTAAACGTAAATCTACCACACTCATACCTGCCCTCTATCATGTGCTTTCCTGACTCTTGAATCTCCTCTCCAGTAGCATGTTTTGGAGTATGACTCAACTTTCAGTTTTTTTATACTATTTTCATCATTTTTTTTTGCGTAATATGCATATTTTAAGGTTGTTTTACGCATAAATAAGTTGTAGAACAAAGATTTTTGAATTTTGAGTCTTGTAAAAGTGAAGCATAGGTCCATAATGGTTGCAAAACTGTTTTTCCAAAACATCTGGTCAAATATTGCTTTGCCTACACCGCCTCGCCTTCACCTACGTTGTCAAATCTCCGTTGACTGCCTGATCCACTGCTAACTAGGGGTGAGCGTTCGGCTTATTCAGTTTCAACCGAACCGAAATAGTCAAAACCGAATAAACTGAATTTCTAAAAATCCAAAACTGAACTCGGACCGAAATTAGCCATAACCGAGATCGAACCGAACCGATAATAAATTTGGTTTATTCGGTTTATTCGTTTGGGCTATTTTTATTGTTTAATGGACTGGACCCAAAGTTGGAATTGTGGTTAAATTATATTATAAAATATAATTTTTATACATATGTTTGTTGTATTTCAAAGTTGGGCCCAATGTTAGACCAGTTGTTAAATTTATTAAAGTTGGACTTTTTAAAACACATACATAGAATTATTGTTTTCAAAATATACACATTTTTAATAATAAAATATACATAAAATAGATGATATTATATAATTGTGCAAGTCTTATTCAGTTTTTGGTTTTGGACCGAAACCGAAATCCAAAACCGAAACCAAATAAGGAATTTTGGTATTTTTAAACTGGAACCGAACTGATTTTGTTGTATATGTCAATATTATTGAAATTTATAGAGCCTATGTAACATGGGATATATCTTTTGGATTGTATTATTAATTCCACAATATAGTTCCTGTTATATTTATAGTAGTGTTATGTATATACTTCAGAATTTTTGCACTGAACTCATTACTTATTTATTTCGTTAGATCTCTCTCGATTCAGTCATTATCTTTAGATGAATAGGTCCCACTTTCTCTAACGTTAGTTCTCTATCGTAGTAACTCGCTCATTATACTGTGAATTCATCATGTTTGAACTTCATTGTATTTGATAGAACTAGGAATGTATCCTTGAGTGAATCTTCTAAGCATAATTGTCTCTCTTTATTTCTTGATGTCTCTCTCCAAAATTTTCTTGAGGTTTATGCAGTAGTTGTACTATAGTGAAAAGAAACAAAATAAGGAGTATCTTGTGTGATTCTTGGAAGATGGCATGGCATGGCATGTCACACAAATTAGTACTGAATAACCAATAGGCAAGAATACAGCTACCTGTTTCCCTTTTTACCTATGTTGCACGAATACACACACAGGTGCGGACAAGGACATAGTATGGGCACGGCATAAGCAAGGGCAGAACGTGGTGTGGAGGTGGGGTCAAGGAGGTGTAGTTGCCCCCCTTGGCCCAGTGAAATTCAATTAATCCTTAGGATTTCTAAATTTTTCCATACTCCAATGTAGACTTCCCCATCCTGGCTCCGCCTCTGGGGATAAGAATATTTTCAGACGGATACAATAAGTATTCGATGTTCCACTGGTACAGATACGGATATGGAGACAATTTTCCCATGTCTGTGAAACATGGCTTTTTTTAGAAATCAGATCTGTTTATTTAATTTCTAAACCTATTCTTCTTTCCCCTATATTTCTGATGCTGTCTAAATTTATGCACTGCTATCGGCCCCTGCCTCCTTGGTTTGCTGTTTTGTTCTTCTGTATCTAGCCATTGTAGGTTCCATTTTCTCTTGTATTGATCTGAATGTCAATCTATGTAGTCATTAGTCATTGCAGGTTTTTCTTCCAAACAGAATAGTTACAATAAGTATTTAATTAGTACTTTTTGAATGATATGTAGAGTTTAGTATAATTATGCTATGTTGTTGCAGTTGTTGCTTAACTAGACTTTATAACTTTGCAATTATCCTATGAAGTTCTGATGGTTATCATACTGTTTACCAAATGTTGGATATTGGAATTTACTCTTGGTTCCATTCATAGTCATAGTAGTTTAATTAGTTTAGGCGAGTCATTGGTAGTTATCTTAACACGAGAGACTTGAAAGATTTTTGTTACCATTATACAGCTTGTTGATGTTAAATACATAAGCAGTTTCATCGTGACCTGTAGACTATGCTTGATCTCATGTGATTAAACAGGTAGGTCCAGTTACTCTTCATGGTTAGATAGCACAGAGTAAGTCTTATTTTCGGTTTTTAGGTGAACAAGAGAAGGGATTGCAAGATAATTATAGAATCTACGTAATATTTCTTAATAGATATACTCTCTATTCAGATTACTGAAGTTACTGAGTAAGAAAAACCTCTTTGGGATAGTTAATTGAGTATTAACTAAGGAGGCTTGAGACTTCAACATATTTGAAACTAGATGAATTGTTGGGGACGTTGCAAGTTTAGACAAACTTTATGATGAATTCACGTTGTCTGTGGGACTTGCTTCTGTCCTACAAACTGCTTATTGTGTAAATAATTCACAAGACGTTGGGGCCTCATTGTAAAACAAAAATTTGCACCTAATTTTTCCCCTATCCCTACAAAAGCTTGACAACAACGATAGCACAGAGTAAGTCTTATTTTCGGTTTTTAGGTGAACAAGAGAAGGGATTGCAAGATAATTATAGAATCTACGTAATATTTCTTAATAGATATACTCTCTATTCAGATTACTGAAGTTACTGAGTAAGAAAAACCTCTTTAGGATAGTTAATTGAGTATTAACTAAGGAGGCTTGGGACTTCAACATATTTGAAACTAGATGAATTGTTGGGGACGTTGCAAGTTTAGACAAACTTTATGATGAATTCACGTTGTCTGTGGGACTTGCTTCTGTCCTACAAACTGCTTATTGTGTAAATAATTCACAAGACGTTGGGGCCTCATTGTAAGCCTTTATCCAAAGTTTTTTCTATTAACTATCAGTTATCACAACCTGTAGCATTGCTATTACGATGTTGATACAAGAATGGTTTGGTTCGATAAAACTTAAAACAACTTGACCCAATGTATAAAAAGCATAATTTCTATGAAATTACAGCATGATAGAAGCATATTTTACAGATAAAAGGTACTTAAAACTTGAAAAAGAATGTAGAACCTAATCAAGTGCACATTTTGGTTAGTCAGTAAAAATTTAGAAAGTTTTGGACAATTTTGGCTTTGTTCTGTAAGTTTCTATTGTAGGACCTAACTTGTGAAGCAGTTGGCAAGTTTCTATAGTTTCAGCCATTTTTGGGCCATTGCAGACATTAAACTGACTAGAACATTCCAAAGTTATCCTAATAATGAAGTTATATTATACCACTTTTATCATGCACTCTGTTGGTGCAGCTTAAAAGTCAAATCCATTAATATATGATGGATGCGTGAGGTTGAATTAGAGAACCAGGTGCAAACCATGTCCAAGAAACAAACACTAATTACAAGTAAGTTTAACTGCAGAAAGCACCCACCTAAGTTAAATCAACAGCTGCCTACCAACATGCAAAGTTTTGTTCACTACTTCCACCTTTATTTATGTCTGTTGGTCATAAATATAAATAAACACCGACAAGGTTCACATTTTCACTCTTTTTACTGCCTTATTGGTCGATCCAAACTTCAGATAGTTGTTATTTAGAGGAAAAGTAACCTAAACTATGATTACTAATCTTAATTATTGACACCAAGTACTCTTATCTCCATTTATTTGATCCTCAGGCAATGTCATTGTACTATGAGGTCCTACACACAGAGTTATCTTAAATGAAGCATAAGTTTAGATTAAGAAACTATTGCGCGTGTGTCTTGTCAAATACAAAGATGTCAGTATGTCACAAATTGTGTTCACTATCTGTCAGGCATATTTTGCTGGACTTTTAATTTTCTTTGTGTGTGTGTAAAGATGTGGAAGTGGGGGCGGGGAGGAGGTGTGGGTGTTACTGCATGAAAAAAGACTGAAGGGACAAAAGTGAGTGAAAATTGGAGGGCTTTTGCAATTTCCCTATTAGGGGGACCACATGATACAAATTTTGTTCACGTATTATGGATTATATATATATTAGAGATTTTCATTCCTCCTATGTAATTTCAGTATTAGTAATCAAAATTTTATCGTTTCTAAGACCGACTATTATCTGATTATTTTGGAAGCTATAAATGTAGGCTGTAAGTATTTGGAAATATGTATCAATGAAAGAGCATAAAAATGATAATTTCTTTTTATGTTATTTTGATGCCTTTAAGATGACAGCCAACATGTACGGGTTTATGAGGCTTCTTTTTTTAGTTTGTTTTTACTTCTTATAAGTGAATACATTCAGGTTCAGCTAATTCTTCATTGGATTTACTGCTGATTTTACTGAAAAGTACTACTAATGATTATAGTGATAATTAATCCATTCACATGTGATTCTGGATGTCTGAACTATGTTGGGTTTATCTTTTTTGTAGATAGATATATTTATTTCTTAATTATACTAGATGATAATTGGGTTTATTTGATTTGTAATTGTGTTTGCTGCAGGAAAGTGAAAGTGAAGACGGTCTTGATGATGATGATATCGAGGAAGAACATGGCCAGGAAATTGTTCATCCTATTACAGGTGAGCCACTGGAAAAGAGAACTCCTTCGGTTTCCTCGGCACCGAAGGACACTGAAAGGCAACTATCCAAGAAAGAGCGGAAGAAAAAGGGTATTGAAGAACTGGATGCTATTCTTGCTGAGCTGGGTATCACTGGAAACAATGACAGAGGCCAGGAACAATCTACTGGTATTGAAAATGTATTTTAAATGCTATGGAAGCATTGTATTGTTTATCCTCTTCCTCTTACATTTGCTTGACTGTGTTACATGCTTTCATTTTTTTTTTTCAGAAGAGAGGAAAGTAAAGGAAGAAAATGAAAATGGAGGGAAGAAGGAGAATGCACCAGTAGCTACGGAGAGTAAAAGTTCAAAGAAAAAGAAGGCAAAGAAAGACAAGTCTTCAAAGGAGGCTAAAGTTTCTCAGGAAGAGCAGCAGCTAAATGGTAGTCATACAAGTCCAGATGATGCGAATAACGACGAGGAGGCACCTGTAGTTGATGTTAAGGAGCGACTGAAGAAAGCTGCTGTTTCCGTGAGGAAGAAGAAATCATCTAAGGAAGTGGCTGCAGCTGCCAAAGTCGTTGCGCAGGAGGCTGCAGCAAGAAATGCTAGATTGGCTGCTGCAAAGAAGAAAGAGAAGAACCACTATAATCAGCAACCTGTTCGGTAAACTTTAGTCTTATAGAGGCTTACGATCCTGTCCATTGAGGTCAATATCACTTGTTCTTTTGTCGAATGCCAAATAAACAATGCCCTGTCTCACAGATATTGCCCTTAGTTTCCTCTTTTGAAGAAGTTTCACAGGATTTAAAGTCTGTTGAAATTATGCCAATGCGTTTGAGTGGATATTGTTCCGTAGTTTGGCATCAAGATGTTGGTTTACAAATTTTATCTCGTGCCATTAATCTCTCTCCTATACTTGTGCTGGTTCTATCCTCATTTTCTACTAGGCCCCTGCTCCTCCTTGTGGATATCAACTAGGAGAGGACATGTTTTGTGACCTTGGTGAATGTCTCGGAAATCCAAGTTAGTTTGCATCATCAATCAGATGAGCTCATGTGTTTATTCATAATTGGTGGTTTCTGATAACTAAACTCTTTGATGTTTTTGCCAGTGTATACTAATTTTGCTTTTGTCAGCTGCACTTTAAAGTTTGTGCTGCAGTGGATAGTATCTTGGTTAGGAGGGAGGGGATCGGGATCCCCGTTTTAAAGTATCTTCGTATATTTTCCGAAATAATAGCTGTTGTATTGTCTTTTTTGACCATATAGATTATATTTTTAAATTATCTATTTTTTTGCGAGATTTTGATCTTAATTTGAACGGTCAAAAAAGATAATTCAACGACGGATATTTCGAAAAACATAGAGGGATGCGGAAGGACGGGGATACCGGTGAGGAAGGTCAGAAGCTGGGCTGATGAGACTCTTGCCACTGCTGATCTGCTTCATTGAGCATATTGTGCAGTTCACTGTTTGACTGTTATGCTATACTCTGCTAATGTGGTTGATGAGATTGTTGCCACTCCTGATCTGCTTCGTTGCTTTCTCTTAGTATGCCTGGAGAGGCACCAGCCCTAGTTCTTAAATGTTCCCTCCCTTCAAAGCAAACATACATGGATAGTTGGTCCATCCTTGATCTTTGGAGACATTAGTCCTCCCAAAATACTTGTTTGTTTATTTATTTATTTATTTATTTGCGACGAGGACTTCCCACTAAAGGCCCACTTGTGTCTGGCTCTGTAAGAGAAGACAATGATCGAAATAGCCAGCACACACGGATTACATAAAAAAAAAAAAAAATACAAATTGGGAAAAAAAATTACTGGTAGAACGAAATCACTACTAATAACCAATGAAGACGAGAAAGAACATAAAAGCACCCAAAAAATCCCCAAAAGCCTACGGATGATCTCCTAAAGCAAAACCTTATCTTATGTATACATGCAAACAACTGTTACAACTCAAAACATGAATTGGCTTCTACTTACGAATTAAAATCAATTTTTGTGCTTCATTAGAATGTATCGTACCCCAACCAAGTCTGTGCACCATTCCATCATGGTTCTTAAATTCTAATACCCCTTGAACGAGTTATCACCCAAGGTACCGTTTCTTCTTCTTCTTCCTTTTTTTTTTTTTTTTTTTTTTTAAGACAAAAAATTATATATATATAGTAAATGCACGTACGTTGTACATAAAATAAAATTTTCTAATATTATTATAAAATACTTAGATATTTAAATATATTTTAATTATAATTTATTATGGATATATTTCTATTTTTCGTAAAAAATCTTAAAAATACTAACCATCTAAGCTGTACGTATATCATCACGTAATTAAAAAATAAAAAATAAATAAATTTTAACTAATTGTTTAACTACATAATATTATATAATTATAATCAAACACCTCTTCTAGCTCATGTGGTTAAGGTGGTAGGCATGGTTCTTGGTTGGTCAAATTTGATTCCCCATGAAATTATTTATAACAAATTTTTTTTTAACAAATTTTTTTACGTAATATTAAATTTTTAAATAAATAATTGAGTATTTACAAACGACTTAGACTGCTCACTTTTGAGTTGTTTTGAAACATCGTTATAAGAGTAGAGATAGAGATATAGTCGTTGAATTTTGATTAAGTTATCTAATCTTAACCGTTGATTTGAACCATTCAAATCAATAACTAAAATTAGATAAAAATATTTAAAAAATACAAAATTAAAAAACTCTCCATCACTTCTCTTTATATATATATAGAGAGAGAGAGAGAATAAGGGAGGTGGGATGGCACATTACTCTAAAAACAAGGGTGGCGGTGACGTGGCACAATCCCAACCACACATTTCATAATTGGCAATTTGCACTTAACCCCCTCCCCTCGTTTGTGTGGTTGGGATTGTGCCACGTCACCGTCACCCTTGTTTTTAGAGTGAGCTGATATATATAGAGAGAGAGAATAAGAAAGGTATATATATATATATATATATATATATATATATATATATATATATATATATATATATATATATATATATATATAGAGAGAGAGAGAGAGAGAGATCGCGCGCGCTATATATATAGAGAGAGAGAGATCGCGCGCGCTATATATAGAGAGAGATCGCGCGCGCTCGCGCGCGCTACAAAAATATAATTCCTAATTAGAAGCAACAACTTTACCCTGAGAGATCCTAAGCAGATCTTCCTAATTGTTCCCAACACTTTGTAAACAATTTCTTCTTATCTGGCCAACCATTTTTTTTCAAAGACAATATTAAGTTCCATCTTTTATTGTCCAACAATTCATTATGTGCTCGTCACAGCAGTTTTTTTATTTTTCCGACAAAACTTTGTGAAAGTTTTCATCAACTATGACTTGTATTTGTCTTTGTACAATAATAATATTGATAGATAGTCCCTTAAAGATACGTTAATTTCATTCCCTCAACACATGTCACACCACTGTACCTAAAATCATCCGTAGTCGCATATATGCTCCTGATCTTTTATTTTTTTTTGAGTTCTGACCTCGTTTAAGACTAACAATAGGTCCCTATTCTGCGTAGTCGAAAGTCCAGAACATCTGCAAAGTTTATTCCAAATCTCCAAAACAAAATCACAGCAAAAAAAAATGTTGTCCGCATTTCTTATTCGGACAGTTCCCATCAAACCTGCTCAGACGGTATCTAGTAAGTAGTCGGTTACGGATCATCTTATATATAGACATAGGAAGTTCTTAACCGAATATATATATATATATATATATATATATATATATATATAGTCAGTTTTGTAATTTTGTAATTTAAGTCATTTCACTTCTTCCTTAATTCTTAGACTCTACAATACACACAAGACCTCAAATTCTTCAATCCCTATTATCTACCGACTCTAAAACTCATATTTATAATCATACAAAATATCTAGAATTTATCAAAGATCTTGCTCTGACCGGTGGGTTGTCTATCATCTCTAAGCGGTTCAATTGCTATTTTATTTCTAAAGTTCCCTCAATTGTTAGATGAATTTATTTTTTACAATAAAGATATGACGTGGGTTTTATTTTCTACAATAATGATCAGATTTCTTTTATTTTTATAATTTAGGAATTTGGATATGCAAGCCTAGTTTTTATTTAAGAAACATTGATGTGTAGACATATTTTTTATTTATACAATTTAACGGTCAATACGTATTCTATCTAAAATATCTTTATTATACTATGTAAGGTGCTTGAATATAGATAATTTGAGCTCTGGTTATTTTGTTTAGGCTGTTGATAAGGACACTACTAAATTTACTCGGGGGCAGCCCAAATGTTTACCATTGATAATTACAAGTTTGCCACTCCCAAAATTTACTCGGGGCTGCCCGTTCTTGATTTTTCTTTATAATCAGGACTGTCAAAATTTTGACAGTCCTACCAATTGTTAGGACTGTCAAAATTTTGACAGTCCTAAAAAATCAACATATATTTTTAGGACTGTCAAACTTTTGACAGACTACCAATTGGAAGGACTATCAAAATTTTGACAGTCCTAAAAAATCAACATATATTTTTAGGACTGTCAAAATTTTGACAGTCCTAACAATTGGTAGGACTGTTAAAATTTTGACAGTCCTTATTATAAAAAAAAATCAAGAGTGGACAGTCCCGAGTAAATTTTGGAAATGACAAACTTGTAATTATCAATGGTAAACATTTGGGCTGCCCCGAGTAAATTTAATAGTGCCCTTATCAACAGCCTCTGTTTAGTACAATATATAGATTCAGTTATAATATACAATCAAGAACATTTTCAAAAAAATTGATAAAACAAAAAATAATTTCTTTAAATAATATAAATAAATAAATTTAGGACTTATTTTAAAATTTGTAGTAGGATCTACAATTATTTAGGACCGGCCATAATGCCATACCAGGCAAGCTGTTAAAAGTATTTGACAAGATCCACTACCACAGCTTCTTGACCAATCCAATCCAATCCAACATAAAACACATAAGAGCACGAAGACAGTTACTTGGCGATTAGTCCCAAGCTAGCTAGATATTTTTTTATTTTTTTTTAGTCTCAACCTATTATTTGTCCTGAAAACATTGGGATGACCACCAAAGCTTTTTTAAGTCCCATCCAATATATATATATATATATATATATATATATATATATATATATACACACACACACACGTGCGGGAGGACATACATAGGAACAAGTGGAGGCAGTTGTCCATATTGAATTTTTTTTCCCAGTTAAATATTTCTGTTCTTTTAAATAATAAAAAAATTCATCAATTTTATGTTTTGTTCTCTCCGAAATTTGTAATTTTCAATCTCTGTATACATACTTACATCAATATTTACTCTTTCTTTTATAATTCTTATTTTTAACAAAATTTTAATTTATTAAATTTATTTAACAAAATTTTGAATTTTTTTTTTAGATTTTAGATTGACCTCCTCTTTTAAATAAATAAATAAATAAATAAATAAATATATATATATATATATATATATATATATATATATATATATATATATATATATATATTGTGTTGTTGTTGTTGTTGTTGTTAATTAAACCTGCTCCAATTTACTAATTAATATTGCAGATCATTTGCAACCCAGCATTCCATAGCAACATTAATTTGTCTTGATGAGAAGGCTTATGCTTGTACTTGTGGTTGGTAGTAGTTATTGATGAGAGGATGCATCTGGTAGGGCCGTCAAGTGGGCCGGGCTGGGTTTACCCGGCAAAAAAATTTAGGCAGGTTGGGTCGCACCCCTTGGGCCTATGCATTGTAGCGGACCGAATAAGGCCTAAGGATAAAATTTCAGTCCAGTTCAACACGTGGCTCACGTATGGTGGGTTCAGATTATTAATCAGACCTCTGTTGGGTCGGGTCGGATCTGGACCAAATAAAATAAAATCAACCAATAAAAAAAACTAATTTTCACTATAACTTGAAAATTATATTATTATTATTCACTATGTCTAGATAATTAATTAGTTTCTCTAGGAAAAAATTAACACTTTAACTTGAAAATATTTATTTTTACTATAATCTAGGTGATTAATTGATTAATAAACAAATATTGGTCAATATAAAAAATGATTTGAGGTCCAGCATGTCCCGATATACTGGATTTGAGGTCCAGCACGTCCAGATATAAAAAAATTCTAATTATCTATACTTGTCGTCAGTTGTTGCTTCAAATGCAAAAATTCAAGTTCTCCACATCTTTAGTCCCATTTCGGATGGGAAGGAAGGTGTGAGGGTGCTTATATTATTTTCCTCCCTTTGCTCTATTGTGAACTTGTGTAGGGAGCTCTATGGGCCACGCGTGCGTCGCCGCCGTCAACCGGCCCAGTTCGACGTTCGTAACGGGTACTTACAAACCGCACGGGTACTTACGGTTTAATGGCGTTAGTCTCTCAGGATATAACAGTATTTTTCCTCCGGTAGCAGTATTTCAAATCGCAAAAACTTGTCGAAGCAATGGAGATAGTCTCTCTCTCTCTCTTGAACTTACTCGAGTGTATGAATGAGTTGTTTAAATCATTGAATCAAATACTCATAAGACTATGCTTTTATAAGGGATGAAGAGACGCAACATGTGAATAGACACAACGTTTGGAAGGGACACACATATTCCAATAACACAACCATTGAAAATATTCATTCAAATATTTTCAACATCCATCTACGTGTGTGCCGAATGGCGATCCAATTTTCTCTTTGGATTCGGATTGAGACCGTAAAAAAAATTCTCATTTTACGATAATATATCGCTCGTTCTTCTCTCCACCTTCACCAACAGTTCTTTGATTCATTGCTTTGAGCAGAGCCAAGTTCGGATCAATTTTTTTGAATTATGTGCAACGAAGAGAAGCCGGTAGTCCAGAGGTTTTATCTAGGAGTATTAAAAAAACGTCTAAAAATAGACTCGGATCAACTCTCAGAACAGTCTATTTTTGCACGATTTCTCCAAAGGTCGATAACTTTAACTTTGTTTGTTTTGTTTAATCTTTCTAACAATACGCACCATATGTATGAATGCATGTGAGGTCTAATTCCAAGTCTTCGATCTTATCTGTACGTTATGTTGTGATAATTGATTGATTGATTCATTTGTCCTTGCGTGATCATGATCTTGAGATCTGGATTACAAACTTTGGCTTGACTTCTTGGCAAGTCGATCTCATGGGTGGAGCAACCTTAATCAAAAGGAGTTATTGCAAGCTGTTTGACTTTGCAGTTTTGCTAATAATCTTGCTTTCGTAATCAATAAGCTATACTTATTTTTAACTCCTATACTTGCAAGTTGATACTTGTAGCGCAAGTAATACTTGATGTTAGTACTGATCATGCTTCGCTAGCTAGGAAGATTATTCAAATAAACAAATGTCAGCTTCATTATTTTAGTTCCAACACTTTGGCGGCTAGAACTATTAGCATTCACGGTTTTCTATTAGACTTTTCTTATGGGAAAAATATATTTTTAAGAAGATATTGACCCGTACGTTTGGGGAGAGGGAAAAAAAGAAAAGAAAAAGTAAGATGACGAAATTCAGCAATTCTAAGAAGAACTAATATTGTTACGTGTGCTTATATCTAGTGATTAGTTTGGAGACATAAAATTCGAATGGACGGTATTCGAATTCCAGTAAAAATAATCGTGGACAATGTTGGTATTTTTATCTTTGGACTATAAAAGATAGTCCAATATTGACTACACCACAAAGTGAGTATCTTAATATAATGATTTGCTTGTGTTGAAGTGTGCACATGGAGTATGGTAAAGCACATTTGTGCTATGTTGGAGTATTTTATTAGAATGAAGAAGGATTAACTCCTTAATGAAAGCATTTATGCTTTTTGTCATTCTCTTGGAATTTATTTCATAGGAGCTAACTCGGATTCGGGCTCAAGGGCGCAAAGTGCCGCTTTGTTGGCGCAATTTGCACTTTGCACTTCAGCATCGGCGCATGGCACTTGTGCGCATTTGATGCGCTCGGTTATGCGCGAGTTGCATGCGCTGCATGGCGCTTGTGCGCATTTGATGCGCTCGGTTATGCGCGAGTTGCGTGCGACGGCCGCATGAGCGGGCTGAGCATGAACGGTTGCATGCGGGTCCACTACTATCAGGTAGATTTAATTAATTATGGAAAGATTGAGTCATTAATTTAAATTCGATATTTGTGGGATTTGAATTTAATTCATTCCAACCATGTAGGATTTAAATCATTCATGTGGGATTTGAATTTAATTCATTTCAATCATGTAGGATTTAAATTTATTCATGTGGGATTTGAATTTAATTCAAATCAATCATATGGGATTTAAATTTAGTTCATTCCAATCCTGTGGGATATGAATTAAATTTATTCCAATCTTTTTGTAACTAATGGGCGGCCATGCTCTCTTCGTGCATACATTGAGGACTTACTTCGAAATAGAGGAGACGAAGAGATGCAACAGCCGTCATTGCAGTCCAAGAAGTTCATGCAACTTCTAGAAGTTCTACGTGAACTTGCTGGTTCCTGAGAGCAGATCGTTTCTACGTGAACTTGCTGGTTCCTGAGAGCAGATCGTGTAGGACGAATCTTGCTTTGAGCAACAGTGATTTTCATTACCCCAACAAGCAGAGTTTATTATTCTTCTTCTTCTCTTTTGCAAGTTGTAAACTCTGTTCTGTCTGCAACTGCGATTGCAAAGAAGGACGAGAAGATAGTTTTCTCTGATTTTTTTTGTTATCTTGTTTCAAGTTGTAATTAGAACCTATATATATTTTCTTGTTGGATCAAGAGATATCAGGAAGGAAACTCTTGTGTGAACTCCTGATCTCGACTTCAACTCAGATTCTACCATATTTGATTAAGACTTGAAAATAACAGATAATTATCTCTTTTATATATATATATATATATATATATATATATATATATATATATATATATATATATATATATATATTGCATTAATAAAAGTTTAATTTTTTTCACATTTGTCTAGGTCAAACATGGCTTACCACCACTGCATAAACATAAGCAAATATTGACAACATTTTTTTATATTGTTATCAATCAAAATTGATTATCAAAGTTTTTTTTTTTGTTATAATTATCTATCAAAGATTTTGAAGTAATGTTCTTTTATACTTTGTCTGTCTCTTTTGTCAAGATCTCTTCTTAATAAAATCTCATATTAAATTATATATATATATATATATATATATATATATATATATATATATTAGATATGGTGAAGCAAGCATGTTTAGTGATCTAAGATGATAAGATGACGGGACTTAATTAATGAATTAATTATTACAATTAAAACAAATAGAAAACCGCAACTAAGTATAGGGTGATCATAGCATTTAAGATTAATAAGAGTAAGAAATTAAAGTCATCTCGCAAAGCAAACTCTTGAAAAAGACTGCTATATCCAAGTGATGTCGGTATATGAGTCAATTTTTTTTCCATCTACCAAAACTATAATATATGTTCATTTTCCAATTAAATCTTGTCACATGTAAAAATAGAAGTCAAATTAAACCACTTTAAATGTTCACAAAACTATTTTTAAAATAGTTTTAGGTTGCATGCAAATGTTACGTTGCAAGAATTGATTGGAAAATGAACATATATTCTAATTTTGATGGATGAAAAAAAATAAACTCGCCGATATGTACATCGAAAGCCAAAGTCTACGCTCCTGACCTCAAGATGAACACAGCCATGATGGCCAGGGGTTAATTTGATGATGCATGCAGGAAATTGATACTTAACAAAGTCGCAACATCATAAATGTCCAGGTCCGATTAATGTGTATAAAAACCCACCACCATACAGTATACATAATTAATCGTGACTTCATATATACATCAATTTTAAAATCCTAATTAAGACACCATTATATATATATATATATTTGCACATTTCATGATGTATGTATTCACAGTATAGTAGCATATTATCTTCTTTCAAATGAGACTTAGTAATTAACATGTGCTGATTTTCAGATCATTAATTAGGTCATGTTGAAGCCCTGTCATCTCTATTAATACATAAATATTCAATGTGATATTAAGAAAGGCCATTGATAAAAGCATACTAAAAAAATATTAAGGGGACATCACAACTTTGACGGTCATCAAAAAATTAGAAGTCCTAAAAGAATAAAAACTGCCAAAATTGTGTCTTCTAAAAAATTTGTACGTGTCTTTATGGAAGACTTTAAGAAATCATCCCACTTCTTAATTCATGAAGAAAAACAGTAAATCATATTTAATTATTTTTACGTCTTATTTGATTGTCTATTTAGACTGGAATAAATGAACCTTCGGTTACTTTTTAACTTTTTTTCGTTCCTTCAAGAGTCAGCACGTATCTTAACAATAGGTGTCGATCAAGGTTCGTAAGTTTAATGATGATATACAAGAGAGAAAAAAGTGTGTGCAGTCTTGCTAGATCATATGAGAAGACGAGACAGAGATAGTTCTCGACTTTTATTGACTCTCTTTAAAGTCATACATGTCAAGTCGAATATCATATGCCTAGTGGTTCAATTACACTTCGGATCTCTCTGCGTTTTCAATATTGAAGTATGATCAGCAGTTCTACACAGACCGCTGATTGAATCGAAATGCGGCCACTTCTTAGCTTTCTATTGGTGGAATTTTTTTGTTGCCTAAATTTTAGAGTTTCTTTTATAAAATTTGGGAATATCCTAGGTCCATGTGTACATTGTCTAACTTTGGAGTCGTTAGGTGCATGGTAACTGAAGAAGAAATATATATATATATATATATATATATATATATATATATATACAGAAAATTTACTGTAGTAAAATAAATTTATATTAAATTCATGCAAACGAAACAAATTTGTAAAATTTTAAAATACAGACAGAGTCCGCCAACAGTGTTGGCAGAAAACACAATAGGCGTACACGTAGGCAAAAAAAAAAAAAAAAAAATTGATCCCACAAGCCAATTTTCGCCAACACTGTTGGCTGAAATTGGGGGGGCCCAATTTCAGCCAACTGTGTTGGTGAAAATTGGGTGTGGGGGCCCACGGGTTCGGTTGGGTTTGTTTGATTGGTTTAGTTTGGTTGGTTTAGTTTGTTTTAATTAGTTATGTTTTGATTTTATTTATTTAGTTTTGTTTTTGTAATTAGATTTAATAAAATTAAAATAAATTAATTGTAAGAAAAATTTAGAAATTTTTTTTCGAAATTTTTTATCCAGAGCATCAGAATTTGTATAAATTTCATCTAAAGCATCAAAGTTTAAAAAATTATAAAAAAAAAATATCAAAACGTTCTTTTGGCGTTTATATTTTTTAATATTATATTCCTATCGTTAATTTTTCTTTCGTTAACATACCTTAAAAATAATAATAATAATAATAATAATAATAATCTGTCGTAAGAATATTACGTCTGCCGTCAAGCAGATTTCGAGCGGCCATAACTATTTATTTTGAAATCGTTTTTGTTAAACAATAAGTCGATTTGTATGTTTTCGACGAGAGTAAGACAAATCGTGTAGGAATTTTTTTTATCCGAAGCAAGACGCACATGTTACAGACAAAAATATAAAATTTAAAACTTTAAAGTATCATAACTTTTGACTGAGAGATCGAAATAAGGTCAAGTTTGTGCCAAAATGACCGTATAGAAAAGTATTACGGGATAAACTGTTTCATAGTTTGACGGACTTCTAAAAATTTTAGAGTCGCAAAAGAACGATGTTTCGACCTCAAAATTTTACTTTTGGTAATTTTATTTTCGAATATTTAAAAATTACTGTAGCAAAATAAATTTATAAAACGATGTTTCGACCTCCAAAAAAAATTAGGAAAAAATTTAGAAAGAAAAAATTTAAATTAATTGTTTTAAATCCGTGAGGCAAAAATACTGGACATAAAACATGTGCGAAAAAATATTTCAAAATTTTTCTTTACATTAATTTATTTTAATTTTATTTCGTTAAAATATATTTTCTTAAATTAAATTTCAAAACTAAATTAAATAAAAAAAACTAAAACATAACTAATTGAAACCAAACAAACCAAACCAAACCAAACCAACCAAACAAAACCCAACCACCCAAACCAACTTGCGGGCCCCACAAGACAAAATTTTGTCAACATTGTTGGCTAACAGTATTGGCAGAATTTTGCCTAGTGTGGTCCACTTTTGACTTTTTTTTGCCTACGTGTTATTTTTTTTTTTCGTCAACACTGTTGGCGGACTCTGTCTCTATTTCAAATTTATCCAAACTTGTTTCGTCTGCATAAATTTAATATACATTTATTTCGCTACAATAAATTATATATATATATATATATATATATATATATATATATATATATATATATATATATGGTCGAATAGGACTACTATCAAAATATGCTGATTTGTGGGTATAATTTATCCGACTTGTATGCTTTAGCAACAAATTTGGCATATCAAAATATCCGTTGCAAACATGTTTGTAGTGGGCAGTAAGTGAATATAACTATCAATATGATAATATGGCCAGAGCACGGAATTCAAGATAAGTAACGTCAAGATTTTACAAGAGAAAGGATGGGATCAGGTAGGCCCCGATCAGAGAATTAATGTTACCACCGTAATTTTTAATTAATAATTTATATATATAAATTAATATGGATTAGGATTTTTCGTTTTTAAGCTTTTCGAAATAAATAGTAGTTGGATTGTTCTTTTTTTTATATGAGTCAGTTCAGACTTAGCTCACAATAGTCTATTCCAATTATTTTTTATATGAGTCAGCTCACACTTAGTCCACTATAGTCTATTCCAACTTGAATCTCTAATTCACCTCTTTATAAAAAAATAAAACGAGAAATGCCTTACAATTTGTTAAATCGAATCAAATTTATATATCATATTAGAAAGAAAGCTTAAGAAGTTTGTAAAGTTACTAAGAGAATATAACTTTGAAATAAATATAGAAATTCTAAAAAAAACTCGTTGGATTCTCGGAAATAAGTTCTCTCTAAGTAGAATTCCGTTGTTGTTGTTGTTGTTGTTGTTTTTTTTTTTTTTTCCTCCTTCCAAAGGACTGCATGGAACTAAATTTACTATTTGACCTAAACCAAAATTTCAATCAAGACTTACTATGTGTCCATACACCGCACTTGACCCGCCCCACCAGTCAACGAGACAGCGTACACATACGACACAAAAGAAAGCTACAGCAAGAGCTACTAGAATAAAACCATAGTGGTACAAGAAAATAATATTAAATTTATGATGAGACTCTGGATAAACCAGCTTTTTTTTTTTTTTTTTTCCCGCTACAATGTCTAATGATTATTCGAACATGGGAACGCAAAGTTGTAGGCCACTTGCTAGCCTGATTTTGCAAACATTGAAGTGCTTTAAAATCCAGACCGGATCGGCTGGTTGAACCGGTTCATCCGAACCGCTAGTTTTTTTCCAGACCGGATCAATGTTGACTTATTATTTTATAAAAAATTGGTTATAAATAACTAGTAAATTCACATGCAACGTACGTAAAATATTTTTTCTTCCTTCTAAAATTAATATAAAATTATTTAATATTTACATATATTTAAATTAAGATATATTATTATTTTTTCTATTTTAATTAGAATTTGTTATATATTTAATTATATTTTAATTTTAATTAGTTATGTATATATTTCTACTTTTTATAATGAGTCTTGAAACGGTTAGCTACATAATATTATCTAATTATAAACAAACATCTGTTGTTGTTAAGGTGTGAGGTATTTTCTCAGGTTGGCTGAGTTCGAATCCTTGCAATGTTATAACAAATTTAATTTTTTCAATAATTGTTTACGTAATATTAATTTTTTAAAATAATTAATTGATGATGATATACATAGGATTTAGACGACTCACTTTTGAGCCATTTTGAAGCCTCATTATATAATAG
This sequence comes from Iris macrosiphon, assembly GCA_036927795.1. Classification (NCBI taxonomy): domain Eukaryota; kingdom Viridiplantae; phylum Streptophyta; class Magnoliopsida; order Asparagales; family Iridaceae; genus Iris; species Iris macrosiphon. Next base: position 21,575,817 of record JAYESA010000019.1, on the reverse strand, counting down.
AATATTATTTTTATAAAAATCAATATCTAAAAAGAATTGAACTTGGACCACTTAGATTAACTTATGATTGAATCACTGATTGAACCAATTGATTAAACCGATTTGAACTGACCCAATATCCTATCCGGATCGGTCTCCGGTCCGATTTTTAAAACTCAAAGAACTACAAGAGAAAACATGGTCTTTTCAGGTCATGGTTGGTCCGATTTTGAAGAAAATGGTAGCTCATGTTAAGCAAGACAAACTAAATTTAATAAGTTGCTAATAAAAAAAACAAATTATATTAGCAAATTTAAAAAACTTTTAAAACTTAAAGGTATTGAAATGTAAATCATCATCCACCATATTTTATTTCTTAATTAAAAATTCAAAAAAATAGGATGTTGTTATTGACACTCTAAAATGTCATACTATACTAAAATATCATCCTGCACTATTTAATTTCTATCATTCAAATTTCAAATATGTCTCTACATTAAATATGACATTAATTTGTGAATGCATGCACGAATGATATTTTAGGAGTGCTAATAACGGCTTTCTAGGATATCGTTATCGACATTCCTAAAATGTCATCATGCACTCCTAATGCAGAAACATATTTAAAGTTTGAATAATAAAAAAAATTAAAGAAGGATACATTATGACAATTTAAGAGTATCGATAAAGGCACCAAAAAATTCTGATTATTAACTAATACAAAGCTATCACTAACATCTCCATTACCTATTATAAAATAATTTTAAGACTAGTTTGTAACCAAATAGTATGAACAACTATAAAAAAGAAGAGGATTTTGCTAAGAATAATGATATTCATCTATCCAAAGTGTTCCAACAAATCATAAATACTTATATGACAACTAACGTGACGATTAATGTAACAGTTGACATGACAAATTTAAAAATAAAAATTAACATTAATATTAATATTAAAAGTAACATTGAAATTAACATTAATTTTTTTTGACAAGTAATTTTTTTTATTAAAATTTGTTATGTGAGCTGCCATGGTTCCACATAATGCTATTTAGAATGCTACGTCAGATGTTCCATAAGAATGAATAGTTTTGATAAATAATTTGGAGGGATGAATAGCATTACTTTTTTGCTAAGATGGTAACCATCTTGAAAAAATGGTGGATGGAGGGAGGGATGGATGTTGCAACAGTAAATGTAGGGAGGGAGTAGGGCAAAAAATTGTACTATAAATAGTATCTTCTTTTTCCCTTTCTTTCTCTTCACATAAATTGAAACCAATAACATGTCATATATTTTTATGGTAGAAACACTTTTTAGAAGGAAAAAAACTTCTCTCAATAGAAATTTCTATCCAAATTTCCATCTTACGTGGCGCTAACGTAGAATGAAAAAAAAAACTTCTCTCAAAAGAGATTTCTATAAGGATGTCACGCCCCAGTCTCAAATTGTCGAGGGACTGAGCACGTGAGCAATGGCCAGCAGCACGCACTGATGGACAGCCCAATTTAATGGATCCATCAGGGCATGCTTAAGCTGTAGTCTAGCAGTACTATGTTACAAGTCTCAGGTATTTCTAATCTCATCCACAGAATAAACACAGATTAATTGCCAGAAATAATGCAATGGAAATAAATAAGCAATATCAAATAAGTGTCTCGGAAAACAAATCCGAGAATTATTCTGTTACATTTAAGGAAAAGACAGGAAATAAAATGCTGGAAAAATGGAAATACTGAGTAGATGAAGCCGGTGCTCAGGAGAAATCTTCGGCCACTATCTCGTCTTCGGTTCCTGGTTCTGTTTTGAGAAGTGCTCCGGTTCCGTACACCTCTGGGTAGTTTTCTTCAGCTGTACCTGGGGACATCATCCATTCCAGGTCCTCAGAGGACATAACAAGGTATAGAAAATACAAGCCAAAATATATGGAGTGCAGCGATAAATGAAACAACAGGGTAAACTATATAACCAGCTAAGTGATATGCAATATGAGAGCAGCACTAGAACTCAGGCTGAAGCCACTACAAGCTCTGTGTCGGGGAGCCGGTAGCGGCAATAACTATGAATTATACTCTGAAATATACTATGTTTTATATATATAATATCAGCCTGTAGTCTGTATGTCTCTCCCCACCCAATGTAATCCCACGTCTCATGTCCACGATGCCTCATGTCCACGTCACGCACGATTATAACTAATGCAGCAAGTCTGATAGCTATGAATCAAATGTCTAAGAATGTAAAGTCTATGTCATATAATATGCATCCTATACAGAATCACCTTGAATATCTCCGGAAGACTCTGTCTCATGAAATAGTGTCAAGTGTCCTGGGTTCTGGTGTACTTGATAAGACAAGTACGAGAATTATCGGGTCTCGATATCCATGTCTATGTGACGTTACACAACTCCGCGTACGGAGTTGGCACCCGACTATGATCGGACACTAAGCACGTCACCCGTTTCCTAGGTTAAGCGGTTAAAACAAGTTTACAATTAATTCCACAAAAAATCAAGTAAAATACTATATCAAGAATTACTGAGATTTGCTAAGCTTTACTTGCCCACTAATGCATAATTAAGTCCAGAAAATAATTAGCAAGCCGCAGGATTTGGCAAGGTACACTTGCCTGTGGTTCCGGCTCTGTTTGCAGTTCTGACTTCAGTAGGAATTGCAGGCGGTACTCCGGTTGCTGAAATAAACATCACCATCAGATCCAGAAAATATCAATCAGCTAGAAACGCCATTCCTTGGGTCCAATTTGGAGACAAGGGCAAAAACGGTAATTTCGGGCCAAAACGGGGTCCACCGGTGGGCCCGCTTTGCACCGAAAAACGTGTCCGGGTCAAAGGTCTCCAAATTCATCAAACTTAGTGTCAACAGGTCAGGAACAATGATACGAACCCAACGGAACTTCTAGAATTGGATTCCGATGAGCCGAACACAAAATCGCCCGTCGAGCGGGGCCTATGGGGCCTACGACACGCGATTTCGTCAACGTTCTCAGATTCGAACCAAACTTGGCCCACAGGACCAGCGTATCGCTACGAGTCCGATGGCGCAAGTTTCGTCTCGATCCGACGTGTGTACACAAAGTTAGGGTAAATTGCAGAAAGTACGGATACGGACGATGTCCGCGGATACGCGTTGATTCCGGTGTGCACGCACACCCGAATCGACTTCTGCGAAATCTCACACGTCCGTATCGACGACGCGCACGTATCTGTGAAGACCGCGCGCGACCAAGTCGTCCCGTTTGACGGGACGTACGCAGTTCCGGGATAAAACAGGGTCTGGTTTTTTTCCTGTTTTTGGATTGCGGTGTGCGATCACCACAGGACGCGATGCCCTGAACGGTTTGTCCGGGCACCGAGAGGGTCATACAGGCTTCGCAACGCAATTTGCGGAATCGAAATCCGAGCTACGAGCAAAAAGTTACACGCACCTGAAGGGGACCCGAAAACCAGGGTCGAATCGTGTCCGACTCGTGTCGGACACAGGGATTTCGAATTAGGGTTAGGGTTTCGGATGCGGCTGAGCTCCGGTGGCTCTGCGGCGGCTCAGGGCGGGGGAGGCCGGCCGGGGGTGCTGAGGCGGAGGGCGGCGCGGCGCTCGGGCGGAGGCGGCGGCGCGGGGGCGCTCGGGGACGTCGGCTGGGAGGGCCTGCGGTGGAGGAGAGTAGAGAGGGGGCTGGGCAGGGGGCGGCGAGGCGAGGGAGGCGGAGCCGGTGGTCAGGGCGTCGACGGCGAGCTGGGAACGGTCGGGGGCGGCGGCGTGCGGTGGCTAGGGCTGGCGGTGGGGGAAAACGAAGGAGGAGATAGGGTTTTTATAGGGGTGGCCGGAGGCTGGGGGGGCCGAGAGAGGCGGGGCGACGTGGGTGGCATCGTGGGTGAGGTGGCCGGAGGACGCGGCGGGCGGCCCGGGCGGAGCGGCGCCGGACTCAGGCAGAGGAGAGGGTCGTGGGGGAGAGAGTGGGGGCCGGGTCGGGTTCGGGCGGGCGGATCCGACCCGACCCGCTAGGCAGGGTCTGGGCCGGGTGGGGCTGGGCCGGGCCGGCCCAACGGGCCGCGGGCTGGGTTTGGGTATAAAATAGTAATAATAATAATAATATTAATAAATATTAAATAAACAGTAATTAATTAATAAATAAATTTAAATAAATAAATAGTTCTAGATGTTTTAAAAATAGGTCCGGGGTCCGATAAATTCCAGAAAAATTGTCCTAAGTCCAGTTTTTCATTTTACACCCAAAAATATTATTTCCATAATATTTTAATATCATTTATTATCATTTAAAAATTATTTAATAAATAAAACCCTGTTTTTAAATTACAGAAAATTCCCAGAAAATTTCAGAAAATTGTGGAAAATCCAGTTTTTAAAATTTTGAAAAATCAGGGGGTTTACAAAGGATTTCTGCATGTAGAAACTCTTATATAAATTCTTCATCTCCCATTACAATATATATTGTGTCGTACTTTCAAACTAAATCATTAAATTAGTTTTTTTATTTTTTGCCAAATAAGATAAAAATTAAAAATCATTGGAGAGTGTTAGTACAATTTTTATATAGAAACTCTGTTAATTAGAATTTGAATTTTTTAGTAAAATGTCAACTATGATAAAAACTCAATTTTTAAAATCTTCATCGAAGATAGTCGAATAATTTATTTATTTTTTAAGTTAACTATCTTTTATGATTTTAGTATTGTTACTTTGAAAGAAGATATAGTTTTGCGTGCCATATAAAAATCACATCACATTACACACGACAATTGAATTGGAGATGCTACGTGTCATGTGTGTGTCTCGCACGTGCACTGACATGTGGGCCCCAGTAAACTACCGTCACATGATTGAACGATATACCGGTTTGTACACTGACTAGCCAAAACAAAGCTAAAGCCAAATCCAAAGCCGCAGCTGCAAAATAACAACAGTGAGTGAGTACAAACACTCTATCCTTTTATATTTCAGATTTTTTCGTTTTAAGTAATAATTTATTATATAATTATATAAAATGGGATAAGTTATGGGTTATTGCGGGGGGGGGACCACTCGCCAACTCAGTTGGCGAGTTGCTGAGTTGGCGAGGGGCTCGCCAACTGAGTTGGCGGGGCACCCTCCTCGAGGGGCCGCTCGCCAACTCAGTTGGCGAGCCATGCAACGTTGCAACCGTTGGCCAACGGCTATAATCCAAACGGCTATAATCCCACATTCCTATAAATACACCCCCCACCCAACACTCCTCTCACAACATTCACATTCTCCTCCTACCCCAAACACTCCTTACACCAAATTCTCCTCCTCTTGATATTTACTGGCGATGGCTACCCGCAATGACGGTCGTATTCCTGGCGGACCGACTACCGAGCTTATTCTTAAGCAACTGAAGATCACATTTCTACTCAGATTTTTACTGGCGAGGTATTTTTTGAAATTACAAGTTGCTAACTTTATTAATGTATATATTTTTTAGAATGCCTATGTTTACTTTATTAATGCATATAATTTTTATAGTTATACGACCATGATAATGCTTTACGAACCCGGATCCACGTACATTGGCGGGCTGAAAGGAATTATCGTACGTGGGAGCTTAATCTAGCTCAAAAGGCTTTGGTGGAATCCTTTGGATTCCACTATATAGATCGTGTTAGATATTTAATTCACGATCTTCATTTAGTTGTAAGCCTTGCGGAGCGTTGGTGGCCAGAACGCAACACTTTTCAACTCCCATTCGGCGAGATGACGATCACTCTTTTTGATGTGGCGAATATACTAGGGTTACCTATTAAAGGTAACGCTATATATTTTGATCCGCACTTAAAGGGATCTGATCTGATCCGGAGTTATCTCGGTGTTAGCCCTCCTTCTGGTCTAAAAGATGGCAATTATGTAAAAAATTTATGGCTCCGTGGCAACTTTATAGACCTACATCAAACTATTGATGGGGTGGTTGATGTAGATGAAAATCGGGTATGTATTTTAATTAGTAAATTTGTTTATTACTTAATTTAGTGGTACAATTTAATAAATTTGTTTAACACTTAATAAATCCAGGTCATTTGTTGCACTAGAGCCTATCTGCTCTGTTTATGTGGTGCAATTTTATTTCCCGATGCATCGAAAAATATGGTAAATGTGCAGCTTTTACCATTCTTGGATGATCTGACCAAACCTACTGAGCATGTGTGGGGAGCTGCTACTCTTGCGTTTTTATACGCCAATTTGACAGAATTTGTGAGATGCAATCGCAAGAGTATTTGTGGATGTATTTCACTGATACAGGTATGAATGAAAGGCCCTAAAAAGTTAGAGTAATTTTATACGCAAATTTTGTTTGTACTAATGTCATATTTTTATTTTATAGTTCTGGTCCTACGAGCACTTCTATATTAGTAGGCCTGTTACCAGCATTCTCAGTGATGTTGGAGTATTTCCAGTTGCTATGCGCTGGCCTACAGATGTAGTGGATTATCAACACTACCAATACAGGACTGTATCACTATATCGAAGCCAATTTGATACACTGCGGTCTAATGAGGTAATTTTTAAATATGCAATAAATATCTTTAAATTATTTAAGTTTTGATCGTAGATAAACATCACATCTAATCTCTTAAAATATCTTTAAATAGGTAACCTGGTTACCGTACATATGTGAACCCGATGCTCCAGAAATCAAGATGACATCCTATGCATTTAGTTTACACAGATGTCATATTATATATGATCAGTTCACCATGTACCATCCGGCAGACCGTGTTCTTCGGCAATTCGAAATGGCCCCAATAATTCCCGATGATCCACCGACAGTCGGTTATCAGACATCAAATGCATTCCAACGAATCATTGGTCTCGTTGCTGACTGGAATAATCGGTTCGAGAATTATAGTGTGAGGGACATGTCTCCTAGACTAAATTCTCATGAGGAATGTAAGTTATAAGTTACTCATTATTCGTATTGATTTAGTGTAAATAGTTTGCTAAAATTTTGTTTATATTTTGCAGACATAGGTAGCCTAGACTACAGACAATGGTGGGGATGCCCTCTAATGAGCAACCGAGTATACCACTATGAGGAGCCCAGGTTCAAGACTAGATCCCTAGACGATTCTACTATGCGTGCTTTTATTGATGGAATGAATGATTTGGTATGACTTCATTATACTTTAACTTCATTATACTTTAAAAAATACATATACATAGATATGATAAATATTTTAATTTACATGTTTCAAATTTCAGAGTGGGGTATACGAGCAGCATTTACAACAACCTCATATGGAGGAACATGTGACTCGTCGTCTTATGGGGGAGCTTGTTACTCGTGTTCGGCATCTGGGTATTGGACCGGAACCGGAAATGCCTCCGGTACAATCCCGTCTTCTACCGGACTATCCGACCGGCTTCGTACGACAGAGACACTCTCATCGTCGTCGACGGGATACTGCTGGAGCGGGACCGAGTGACCAGTATCCTGGAGCGGGCCCGAGTGACCAGTATGCTGGAGCGGGCCCGAGTTACCAGTATGCTGGAGCGACCCCGAGTTACCAGTATCCTGGAGCGGGCCCGAGTTACCAGTATGCTGGAGCCTACCCGACTTACGAGAGTACTGGAGCGGGACCGAGTTACCAGACTCCTGGAGCCGGACCGAGTTACGAGACTGCTGGAGACTACCAGATATTCACACAATTTTTTTCGACTCCATCAGCACCGCTGCCTACCCAAACTCAACAAGACCAGGACGAGGAGTAGTAGAAAATTGTAAACATTGTATTATTGCAATTTTTGTATGATTTGTAATGGATTTTTACATAAATATTTGGGTATTGAACAATTACATTTTACTCTCTCGGTTGACTAGTACATCTTCTTCGGTTGTGTCCCATAGCACCACAATTACTGCATCGTAGATCTCTTGTCGATGATTCCCGGGGTTTGATGCGGTTCTTCTTTGGTCTTCCGGCTTTGCGTCTTACATCTGGCACCCCAATTTGTCCTCTTACCAAAGGACCTTGGATCTCGTAGGGAACTGGAATTGGCTCCATATTTTGCGCGTATACACTCCTCAAGGTAGCCGTCGAAAATACTGCAGGAAAAAAACTATCAATACTAATATTGCAATATCTACAAACAAAACATGCATGTATACATGGTATATAAGTATGGTACCATCTTAAACATGTACAAGATCTGTCAGTTATATTAACAATATAGGTTCTACTTGTTGCCCGGTCTATTATTTCAAACCTATAACTATCAATAGCTAATATTTCTAGGTGGTTCTTCTCTTTGATAATAGAAGCCATATTTTTTAACATCTTCGGACAATAATCTGTGTCAACATTTTCAGCAAACTTTCTACGATTGTCATGAAGTGTAATAATCTTGGCTCTAATACCATCGAGAAGTGTTGTTATTGGCTTATCTCGTAATTTCTTAATCCAGCTGTTGAAACATTCAGCAAGATTAGAAGTGTTAATATCTAATCTAGGACAAGTAGCATACGCTGTTATCCAATGTTCAAATCGACGACTTTCATCGTTTACACCAATAAGCCAATCGTACAACACTATGTTCTCGGCTTTAATTATATCAAACACACTCTCTGCATCCGTTTTATTATATGATCTAGCAAGCGAGTCTAACAAGCGTTGAAATACTGGTTCTTTTGTAACTTTTTTCATGTTTTGTTTAAAATGTTGAATACAAAAAAAATGAGAAGATGCAGGAAAAATAGCACGAACAGCATTTATTAAACCCTTTTGCTTGTCAGATATAAATGAAATTGAACTCCAATCATTAAAACAACTTTCAAAAGATATTTTAAGAGAATTTAAAAACCAAGACCAAGAATCACTATTCTCACCTTCAGCAATAGCATAAGCTATAGGATATAATTGATAGTTAGGATCGTGAGCACAAGCAATAAATAAGATACCTTGATATTTTGACGAAAGAAATGTAGCATCAGTACTAATAATTGGTAAACATCCACTTAAAAATCCATCAATACATGCTTTAAAACAAATAAAAATTCGTTGGAAGCTATTGTTTTCGGTAGTTTTAATAAAACATTTACTACCTGGATTTGTCTCCATAATTCTATAACAATACTCCTCAAGACTAGCGTATGCCTCATCATAACTACCATTAATTTTAGCTAATGTTGTCTCTCGGGCTCTCCATGCTTTGGAATAACTAACTTGTATACGGTGCTCCCTATATATATCTTTAACAATTTGTGATGGACTGTATGACTGGTTATCTCTAATAATGTCAATTATCATGGTCTTAATCCATGAAGCTGTAGCTAGTCGATGACGTCCTGTACTAAGTCTTCCTAAACAAGAATGACGATTTTCTAATGTACTAACTTTAACTATATCGCCATTTCCAATAGACTTTACATATACTCTCCAATTATAATTCGGTTGATCACAACTATATATAATTCCACGAGCATTATTCATATCACTAGCTGAACAACTAAAATTATATTTAATTGCTAAATTACTGATAAAGCTTCTAAAGTGAGAACGACTAGGAAATGATTGTCCCTTAAATAATTCATCAGTGATAGCTTTTACAACATCATCATCTACCCTATAATCTACATTTTCAACTAAATCATCACTATTTCCTTCGTCGTTGTCACTATCATCATCATGGTTAGATTCATCTGATGAATGACCTTCTTGGATAAATGAAACTATTTGTTGAGAAGAACTAGCACCTGAAGTAACATGCTGATATTCAGAAAAATATTCATTATTTCTACTATCTAAGGTTGCTGCTACTTTAATAACATATATTTTTATATACCGTGATTGTGAATTAATCTCAAGAATATAATTTCATGCATCTTCACTATCTATCAAAAAACAATTAGAACCAAAAATAAACTTCAAAATAAAATCATAATGAATAGAACAACGTTCAATAATATGATTACGTATATTTTCAAAACTAATATTCGGATAAGTTGAAAAAATTATACTTTCTCCTCCTTCGTAATTTAACCCATTTACTGTACCGCCGTGCGAGCATACAATTCTTACGCTACGATCCATGACGGTTGAGAACTTTGGCTACAGAAAACCTCAAATGAACTTTAGCTGCGGACAGACAGACAGAGAGAGTGTTGGAGACTTTGCTAGAGGGAAGAGAGAAAATAGAGGAAGTAGATTGAGTGTGAGATGAATGGGTTGAGATAGGTAATTTATAGAGGGAGATTGTAATAGCCGTTGTTGTTAATAGTTGTTTTGAAACGGATCCTTACTCGCCAACTCAGTTGGCGAGCAAACGAGCGTTGTGCAACGGGTCTAAGCCAACTCAGCATGCGGCCCGCCAACTGAGTTGGCGAGCGGCCCCTCGAGGAGGGTGCCCCGCCAACTAGGTTGGCGAGCCCCTCGCCAACTCAGCAACTCGCCAACTGAGTTGGCGAGTGGTCCCCCCGCAATTACCCATAACTTATCCCGTTTTATATAATTATATAATAAATTATTACTTAAAACGAAAAAATCCGTTTATATTTCCAGACAACAAGCAGCCTGTACATTGCCAGAATATTCTTCCGGCATCTCAATTTTATGCCACGTCAGATGACTCTTCTTCTTCCCGCCGTCGACGTCGGTAACGATTTCGAGCAGGTACGCCACCCGGCCCCCACCGCGACTTCCAGAGCCTACAAGAAGAAGCTTTCCTTGCCACGTCATCAGCTGCTTCGACACCGCAGCGTCTTCCGGTACCTCCGCCACTTCCTTCCACTTCCCACACTCCTCCACCACCACGTGTCCGGATCTGACCAAGTAGAAATTCCCACTACCGCCGTCGCCGTCGGCAACACACGTCATCGGACACGTGGCTTCCTCCAACCAGTCTTCCTCCACCGCTCCCCATTCCCACGTGGCCACGTCGAACGCCTCCGCAGATTTACAGAACTGCCCCTGCCTCTCGGTGGGGTAGCCTCCCACGACATGGAACCTTCCGTTGAGGAACGCCCCCTTGCACTCGTCCCTCTCCACGGCCATGTCCGGCAGCGGGGCCCACTCGTCGGCCGCCGCGTCGTACGCCATCGCGGACCGGAGCGCGTTCTTCTCCTCGTCGTGCCCGCCCGCGACGAACACCGTCGTCCCCGCGGGAGCTGAGGAGCAGGCGAAGAAGGACCGGCGCGGGCCGGGCATGCGGGCCCCGCGCCGCCACTTGTCGGAGAGGAGGTCGTAGACGTAGACCGAGTCGGACGCGGCCCACGTGTCAGGGTCCCACCCGCCGACGACGACTAGCTTCCTGTCGGCCGCGGCCAGCTGGCAGAAGAGGGGAAGGCCGCGGGGGAGGAGGCCGGGAACGGGAGGTAGAGTGCGCCACTCCCCGGCCGAGGGGTCGAGGACGGAGAGACGGTAGGAAAGAGGGGCGGCGGCGGCGGAGGAGGTGCGGGAGTACTTGTCGTCGTCGGCGGCCGATGCGACGGAGGGCTCCGCCTGCACGAAAGCGGCGAGGTTCCTGGTGAGCGATCGGGATCTCCTGATCCGGTGGAACGTCGCAGAGTCCAACTCCCGCTTCCAGAGCCTCGACACGGATCCGGCCACGCGGAAGAGTTTGTAGGACACGCGCACCAGACACTCGCGCGCGACCTCTTCTGGCAATCCGGGAATCAGTTCTTCATCCATCGGCTAGCACGTATGATTGAATCAATTTACTGGAAAGAAAGAATGAATAGTGATAGAGCAGCTCGATTGAGAATGAATATATATATTATATATATATATATATATATATATATATAATGGCGGGAAATAGCGAGAGAATGATGGAAAAGGTCGAAGAAGGAAGAAAACATACGGCGGTGGGATGGTGACAGACAGCTATGGATGGAATATATATCTAATTTGCAGTTTAGTGCTAATCGCTGTTCATCTTAATTAATTAATTAATTAAATTAATATATTGATATTGGGTCCAAATACTCGTCCTCTCTATCCAAGCACCGGCCGAGGTTTTAATTAACCCGAAGCTTCGGTGACTTTCTGTCCAAGTAAAAAACCGAGCAGTGCTATATGCACCGCACCCGCAAATGCTCCGCCGCCACGTGGCGGGTTTTTATTGGCCAGCATTTTTGAAGGTGGGGCCCGGACGCAGACCCAGGCAAATATGGGGGAGTGGACTGCTGGCGGCCGACGGGACATTTAGCAATTTCTCACCACGTGCTGTTTGCAAATACATAATTGCAGGAAGGAGTTGGAAAATTTGTCCTACCAACTTGCTAAATCTGTCTTCTACAGTTATCCACCGCTGCATATTATATTTTCTTAACAAAAACAGGAGCCGTTTGCTACTGTAGGTTTTCTATTTTTCTTTTCACGAAAAACTGCCGTCCGACCATTAAACTTCAAGTTTATTAAATAAAAAACATAATATTTAAGAAAAATGTACCAAGAGTATAAAATTATCAAAAAAATAGGACATAAGATATACTTACGCTCTAAAGAAGGACATAAGCACCCTCAAATATGCCAAATTTAATTACCCCTTAATCTGTTTGGTTAAATAAAAAAATTTATTATTTAATACTTCCACGTACTAAAGAAGGACGCAACTTGAGGACCTACGTCCTAATATAGGATGTAAGTTAATTTTTATTTTTTTATTTACTAACATATATATATATATATATATATACAACGACTTTTTCTTAATATATGCGGCGGGGATTAACGAAAATGTTAATTATATTTTTAGTAACTTACGCCATTTTTTAGGACGTAAGTTGGTAAGTTACGCCCTCTTTTAGGACGTAATATTTTTAATACCTTACGTCCTAATTTAGAATGATCATATGTTGTATATAGAAATAATATAAGCTTTATGCATTTTTTGATATAAACTTAAACTAGGATGCCTTTGATGCAATTTTTTGTTTTTTTTTCAAGACAAATTTAATGCGAAAATCTATTCCTATGTTTGGTAACTTTGATTTCAATTATAAAAATTTATTCTTAGGAATTATAAATATTTGGATAAAAAAATTGACCACAACATATGAAACTCTATACATGGTAAAAAAAAATAGAAAAAAAATTAGGTTGAAAACATATTCCAATGTTTGTTTAGGCTATAAAAATTTATTTTCGAAAATTACAAATACTTGTTAAATAATTTATCCATAAAACATGTCGCTTAAAAATTTGTGGGTATTTTTTTTTCTATTCTTAGTTACTTGTTGTGTTAAGTGTCAAGAAATACAACAAAATTTGTATTTGTATTAATTCAAATTATGTCTTTGCGATGGCTAGGCATGGTATAGCAAGAATAAGGACTGATCAGAAATTGTTTCAGATGTTATTCCCTGCCTAACCATCGAAGATCGAAATTGTCCTAGTTGAACTGCTACGTTCCTCGATTCAAGAAAGGAGATAGGAGGAGAATAAGAGAGTATCAACGTACGAACGATTTCCAAGCTAGTCATAAGAACTTAGGGTCCGTTTGGAAAGTCTTTCTGAATTTTGTTCTGAAAACAGTTTTTTGAAAGTAAGTTATAAAGTAGATTTTTGAATATAGGGATTTTGAGTTTGTGTTTGGTTACTTTTATCTCGAAAACAGTTTTCAGAAAAAAAATGTTAAAAATTCGGTTTGGTAAAAAAAATTAGAAAATAATATTCTTTCATAAAACTTTATAAAATATTGTTAGTTGTGTGAAAAGTTATAAAACAATTAAAAAAAAATTCTATTTTGGGCACCGTGTCCGATACAGTGACTGTTCCGAGGTCCTCGAGGAACAACGTCGTCGTGTCCTCGTGTCCTTGAGGTCCCAAAACCCTAACCCTAAGATGGTCGTCGTCCCAAAAATGTAAAACCTAACCCTAATTCGGAAATAGTCGTCGTGTGAGACTTGTCTCACTGTTCTAGTATACGTACCCGATATATGCATATACTACGTGTATAGCTTGCTTTATGTTTAATTGTTTACTTTATGCTTTATGTCATTCATGCATTGTCTAGGTTATTTTTGCAAGTTTTTCCTTAGTTGCTTGTTTTGGACCGTTCACTACCAGAATAATTCAAATTAGCGACGCCTGAAAACGTCGCTAAATGGCCTAAAAATGCCGCTAAAAAAATTAGTGACGTAATTAGCGACATTTTAATGAAGTCGCATTTAAGCTAGTCACTGACAGAAAAAATGTTGCAAAACGTCGCTATAGCGACGTTTTCTAGTGACGTATTTGCGTCGCTAATATTTTTCTTATTAGCGACGTTTAGCTACTCAACGTCGCTAATTTAGCGACATATTTTTTGTCGCTAAACGTCACAATTTTTTTTCTTTTTAGCGATGTTTTGTAACACATTTAGCGATATTTTATTGACCTGGCAAATACTGTCATGTTAGCAATTTAGCGACATTCAACGACGTATTTAGCAACGTATTCAGCGACGTATACAACGACGTATTTAGCGACGTATATAAATATCGCTAAACATCGCTAAATTTCTGTGAAAAAATAAAAAAATATAAAATGGTTTCCAAACCAATCTTTCTGCAGTTTATGATTTTCAATTTATATAAATAGACCCGGAGCAACCCTCCGTTGAATTCTCTGGGTTCGTCGACCCCTTCGGTGTAACACTCAACACCGGTAATTTAACATGCATTTAATATAAATAAAATAAATACACAGACTTATAATAGTTCATAAAAATAGACAGACCTGGAGCAACCCTCCGTTGAATTTTCTGCGTACGAAATATCATAAAAGTATATGAAATATCACAGTCATACAATAAACACAAACTAAAAGTATCACAGTCACACAAAAAGTACAATATAAAAGTATCACAGTCACACAATAACCACAATAAAAGTATCACAGTTACACCATAAGTCTTATCCAATTTTTCAATCTCGAGGATATCCAATACGCTGGGGCAGATACCAGTCCCTCAGATACTTCGCATAAACAGCGTCTATGTAATCAATCTCCGCTATAGGTACTGGGTGACTGGAACCCCCCCTCTTAGCTGGTGACTCCCCAACAGTAGGAGGCACCACTTCCTCCTTAACAGTAGAAGTTGCCACTTTTTTCTTAACAACCGCTTCCAATTTAACAGTAGGAGGTATCTCTTCCTCCTTAACATTCACTTCCTCCTTAACAGTTGGAGGTATCACTTCCTCCTTAACAGTAGGAGGTGCCTCTTCCTCCTTAACATTCACTTTCTCCTTACCAGTAGGAGGTATCACTTCCTCCTTAACAGTATGAGGTGCCTCTCTCAAGCGACGTGCACGTGCTCGGGTCATGGGTGCCATCTAGTAAGATAGATGAAAATAAAGAATATAATTGATAACAGATATAAATATATGTATCCATATAGTTAAAATAGATGTTACGTTCCACATTAAAAATACAGTACAAAATTCCTTAACTAATTCCTTAATTTGGAAAATACTAAATATTTTATAAACTATCTAAATACAAAATTATAAATACTTATTTATCGATATTGCGAACCCAACTTAATTTAGCATCACTCCATAAGCATGTTGCATACTGAGGTAGCCAAGGACTTGATAAAAATGTGCATCATTGGTAAAAATTTGTAGTTAATGGGAAGTAGTACATAATTCATGGATGGTTGCTTAGGTGTAGTCCATCTACATGGGGACTTGTACTGCTTCACTGCCTAATGGTTCTGGCTTCTATGGATTTTGCTAAGTTTGCTTGTATGGTGAACTTTATGTCTTATGGACCATTTTGTGATCCATAGTTTTCTTGTGCTACCAATATTCATGTTTTTGAATATAATATATAAGTTATATGATATACTTCTTTCTTTTTGTGAAAAAATATATTTTTAAAATTTCCATGTAATTAAGGAATTCTACAGGTATAATTTTATGTCGCCCTTTCAGTTGTTATATGTTCATGTTATTGTACTCATAGATAGTGTTTCTTGTTGCAATGATCATAATTTAGTTACGCTGCATGCTAACTAGAACAGTTATGTATGCTTGATTGATCATTAGCAGATACTATTCATATTGTGTATGTCAAGGCTAATCCTTGTTTTGTAGGGATACGACAAGTGGACTGTTGGTAAGAATCGCTAATAAGCGATATATAATATTTTTTACATATTCAATTTATACTGCTGATCCTATAACATACTTTCATTATGCTGTTGGATATCGTGATTACTGTGAAATAAATTTAGTTCCTAAATAGAAATATCACAATTCTAAATATTGTATATCTCACATAAATTTGTATATGATACATAAATTTGTCCCAATCCGTCTCCATCTTTGTCACTACTTATGGTGATTCTAAGCTGATAATCAGTTACATGTTTCTTCCCATATTAGAAGATTATGTGATAGTATAGAAATGGTATTGAGATAATGTTGGCATAACATGGAAGAAAGAAGGGTGAATAGCTTAGAGTTGGGAATGAGGACATATAGGGTTAGGGTTTTATTTTTTATTTCTTTTTATCATAATGGAGTTCTAGTTTAAATGGAGGATTGTGAGAGTTTAGTCTTGTAATGTATTATAATTCCAATGCATTATTATTCCTATATGACATGGGGTACAAGATAATATCTTTCCTATGTGAGAAGGCTATATTTACAAAATACAATAAAGTAGAAAAGTCTTCTCTTAAGCAAAAGTATTGATAAGTTTACTTTTTTTACTACTTCTCCCATTTCTTTCTTTTTTCTAAATATTTTTTATTAATAATTAATGACATGGAGGAGAAGACATCGTCAAGTGCTTTGTCTCTGGATAACCAACTTCACAATATCTTTACTAACTTTTACAACATTAATTTCACAATTACATGACAATTGCATTAATTTTTTTTAATAGAGATTACTAAATTAAGCAAGCGGTATAAAACAGGATTAGTAAATTAGTCAAAGGGGGTTAAGAAAATTTAATAATGTTCTTTAAATGTGGTTTTACTTGACAATTGTACCACTACTTGTAACTTCTTTGATGTGGTTTCAGATTTGACTGGATACACTAGTAACTATGTGTAAACCCCCAGATTTTCAGGAATTTAAAAATGAATTTTCGGATTTTTTTGTGATTTTTAACTAATTAAAATAAATATTTTCTGGTATTAAACAATTTTTATATTTTTACTAAATATTAAAATATTATAAAAATAATATTTTTGGGTGCTAAATAAATAATTAGACATAGCATAATTTTTTTGGATTTTATTGGACCACGGAACTATTTTTTAAAGACCCCAAAACTTATTTTTAAATAAACCAAAACAAACCGAGCTGAACCCAATCGATTTAATAAACCAAACCAAATCCTGAACCAAACCCAACCCAACCCAAACCAACCCCTAGCGGGTCGGATCCAGACCCATTAGCCGACCCGACCCGCTACGACCCGACCAGAACCCGCATACACAGTAAATCCTAAATCCCTAACCGCCCGAACCCGCATACACAGTAAATCCTAAATCCCTAACCGACCGAACCCCTCTTCTCTAGCCGCCCCGCGCCTCTCCGCCTCCTCCGCGGATAACCCCCGCCGCTTTGCCTCCGCAACAGCCGCCGCCAGCTCCTCCTCTCCCCACCAACGGCCGCCGGATCCCCTCCCCGCTCCTCCTATAAAACCCGACCCCCTCCAACACTCCACCACCACCACTCCATTGTACTCCGGCGATGCCTCTGCGAGAGCGACCCGACTCCGCCGCCGACGACTTCGCAGCTACCCCGGCGACCCCCAGTAGTCGCCGCACTCCGCCGCCGGCCGAGCTCCCCCCGTTCACGTCGCTTCGCCTCGCGTACGCCAAATTCAGTCGATACCTACCCCTGTTCAGGTGAGCATTTCTCGCTCCTCGTCGCCTCATTTTTTGTTCTGTCGAATCGTGCGCATACCCTGCGTAACCCTCTCGAACCCAGTGCAACTCGTTCGGGGTATCGCTTCATGTGGCGATCGCAAACCGCGACGCAAAATCAGAAAAATTTATCCTATTTCTGAAAAATCAAAAACTGGCCCGAACTCTCCAGTTAACAACCGTTTTGCTACCAACCTAATAAATGTTTTCAAAATTGGCTTGAACAGTAATTTAGACCACTTGACCAAGTTTTTAACCCTATTTTTAGTTTAATTAATCATGTTGTAATTTGTAATTTATTCGAGGGTCAAATTAGACAAAAATATGGTCTTTATAAAACTTTGATTTTCTCGGAACTGGGTGCGTCCTGTTAAACGAGGCGACTTGGTATTGTGCTAACTTTACCGAAAGGTGCGTGCCGTTAATACGGACGTGTTGGATTTCGTGGAAGTTGATTTGGATGTGCGTGCACACCGAAATCAACGCGTATCCGTTAACAACACCTCGTATCGGCCCTGTTCTAAAACTTGTTGTAATTTCGTGTATGCTTGTCGTATCAAAACAAAACTTGCGCTATCGGACTCGTAGCAATACGCTGGTCCCGTGATCCAAGTTTGGTTCGATTCTGAGAACGTTGACAAAATCCTGTATCGTGGGCCCTACGGCTCAACTTGATAGACGATTTTGTGATCGGCTCATCGGAATTCAGTTATGGATATTCCGTTGGGTTCGTATCATCGTTCTGGACTGGTGGACACTAAGTTTGACGAATTTGGAGAATATTGTCTCTGACACATTTTTCGGTGCGAAGTGGACCACATGTGGACTCCGACTTGACCAGAAACTGTCACTTTTGCCCCTGTGTCCAAATTAGACTCATGGACAGGCAATTCTAGCTATTTGATATCTTCTGAACCTGATGGTAACATTTATTTTAGCAACCCGAGGAGTACTGCAAATCCCGCTGATACCAGAGCAGCAGTTGGAGTCTGAACCCCATGCAAGTGTACCTTGCCAATCTTGCAGTTCTTGCACATAATATTCCTTTGATTTATTTATATGTTGTATCTGTTCAACCTAGGACCATGTGACATTACATAACGTCCGAACAAGATTCGGGCGTCAACGCCGTACGCGGAGTTGTGTAACGTCACCTAGAGATGGATATCGAGACCCTATACATATCTTCGTGCTTGCATTATCAAGTACATCATACCACATGATACCTGATACTATTCATGAAATAGAATCTTTCTGAGATATTCATGGTGATTCTGTATAGGTTACATGATTCGTGACTTAGATATTGCATGTGCTTAGCTATCATTATGACTTGCTGCATTAGATATGATCTTGCGTGACATGGACATGAGACGTCGTGGACATGAGACGTGTGATTATATTGGGTGGGGAGAGACACACAGGCTACAGGTAGATTATATTATTATGGTGCCATAGCCTTTTCGAGCTAGACTCCGACATGATATCACTGCTATCGGCTCCCCGACATAGAGCTTGTAGTAGTCTCAACCTGAGTTCTAGTGATGCTCTCATATTGCATATCACTTAGCTGGTTATATAGTTTGCCCTATTGATTCGTTTCATATACTGCACATATTTGGCTTGAGTTATTCTTGTACCTTGTTATGTCCTCTGAGGACCTGGAATCCGGATTATGTCCCCATGTTTAGCAGAGGAGTTCTACCCCGAGGTGTACGGGACATGGGCAGTCTTTGGAACAGTACCAGAATTTGAGGACAAGGTGATCGCTGAGGATTTCTCCTGAGTATCTGCTTATCTATACTCAGTTATTTTTGTTGTTTCCTGTTTATTGAACTATTGTATCAAACTCATTTATCGGGTTGTTCCCCGAGACTTTTTATTGAGATTTATTGAATATATTGATCTTGATTATTCTGACATTTATTTTGTGATTATCTGTTGTGGATAAGATTAGTAGCATTGACCTTTATTGTTGTTTTACAGCTTAAGTACACCATGATGGGTCCATTAAATTAGGTTTGTCCATTGGTGTGTGCTGCTGGCCATTGCCACGTGTCTAGTCCCTCGATATTTTGGGACTGGGATGTGACACTATGTTCACTGACTTCATGGGATAAACTTGTAGATTTAGACTACACAATAAAAGTACATCCACTCGTCCTAGCATATATACACAGGAATACCCAATTATGTTATACACCTACTCGTCTACACACACATAAGAATACTCAGGAATACAGTACATGTACTGATACACCTAGTCCTAGCACTGATACTTCTTCATTCAACTTTGTATCCTGGATACTCATATTGCAGTGTATCAGTTAGTGTCAACTGAGCAGATTTGGGTTAGGGTTAGTGTCACTACCACATTTTCTAGGAAAGGGTATTTTAGTTATTTTATAATTAATTAAATATTGTGCATGTTGTATAATTATTTATTGTATTATTTAATTATTATTAGATGTTAGTTTATTGTTTTAAACTTGTGTTAGTGGACCTAACTAGTTTAGTTTAGACTCATGGACTAACATGTATTAATTGTTAGAATTGAGCCCAACTAGAAAGTCCATTGATTAGGAGGATGATTAATTTACTTAAACCATTTGACTAGAACTTTTTCTCCTTAATTATTTCTTTATGAGAGGCCCCAAGGGGTATAATGAACATTATATAGTGACTTGGGGAGGGGGTTAAGTGGCAGGCCTACTTTAAGACGGAGGGAAAGTTTCTCTCTCCTCTTTTTATTTCAAATCTAGATCTATAATTTTTCTCAACCAAATTCTCCCATTCCTACATCAATTTCCTACCAAATTTTATTCTAATTCTTTCCCAAATCACCATTGGAGGCTAGTGGAGCAAGGATCTAGAAGAAGGAAGCAATGATCTACAAAGAGGAGCAAGGATCTACAAGTTGGAGGCAAATTTTATCACATTTGGAGGTTGCATTGGGAATCCATCTCCCAATAGGTACAATTCAGTTTTTCCTCTTAATTTAGGTTCTAAATATAAGATTTAACCATGAGAAATTAACCCATATGCATAGGCTACCCATATGATTTGGATTTGAGTTCATAGGAGGCCTATTGAGAAATTTATGGTATTTTTTGTGTCAATTTTGGGAGAATTCCGAGATTGACACTTGTTGTATTTGTCAATTGGTCCTACAGATCAATTTGACATGTGTTTGTGTGTTTGTGGCTAGGGTCGTATCCGCAATTGGGTACGTGTAGGTCGTATCCCAATAATTTGGTGATACGTGTTAATTTGGGGGATTTTCCTCCGACACGGGACTTTGTGCATGTCATATTTTGACACGGACACGTAGATAGGTGTTTGACTCTTCGTATTATTCATAAATAATATATTAGACTTGCTCGTGTCCTTCGGGGTACGTTTGGTTGTCTGGTGGACTCGTGTCGCAAGCGTATCATAGATCTAGTGTGATTCGGATGCGATGCACTCCACGTGTTTGTTGTATTATATTTTATATTTAATATGCATTGTTCATAGCTAATAAGTATATTAATTATCATAGTGTATATATATATATATATATATATATATATATATATATATATATATATATATATATATATATATATATATATATATATATATGTGTGTGTGTGTGTGTGTGTGTGTGTGTGTGTGTGTGTATATATATATATATATATATATATATATATATATATATATATATATATAAAGTTATATGTATCCTTGTGTTGTTCATATGATATGTGTATATATATATATATATATATATATATATATATATATATATATATATATATATATATATATATATATATATATATATATATATATGTGTGTGTGTGTGTGTGTGTGTGTGTGTGTGTGTGTGATACCTATATGTGAGGTGTATACATAGATTGACATATAGGTATGGATGGTTAGATGTTTATATACATAGAGGTAGTTATATATATAGGTATGTATGTATGTCACTTGGCTATGTATCCGTATATGGATATGTTTATGTATCCAAATGTATGGTGAGTGTATATTATAGTTACTAGTGAGATGGTTATATATATTTATATAAGTACTTAGATAGTATACGGATAGATACATATATAGGTGTGCATTGGTGTGTTGTGTGTGAGGGGGAGGGGAGGGGGGTTTAGCACCTGCAGTAAGCCGAGAACTAGCAGCAGCAGCAGCAATAGCAAAACACTCAGCAGCAAAAGCAGCAAACGAAGCTCAGCAGCAGCAACCGAAGCTTAGCAACAGCAGCAGTAAAACGAAGAGTATGGGCAGCAGCTAGGACAACAGGGGGAGGGGCTAGAGTTTATAAGAAGGTTAGCTAGTAGTTATGAGAGGTTAGTTAATAATTTAGTTAGTTCCTTTATAGTTTAGTGGACAGTTTAAGTTAGTTACTTATTTTAATAGTGTAGTTTAATAGTTAGTTCATTTGTAGTTTGCATGATATAGTAGTTGTGTTAGTTGGTGCATAATAGTTTATGGTTATATTAGATTGAGATAGATATAGTTATGTATATATATTTTAGTTATATTAGTAGTTCAGGATTAGTTAGTACTTGTAGTCGATTGATATATATATGTTAGTCACTAGATAGGGTAGCTAATATATAATAGAGTGACATTACCTTGAGATACCAAGGTAAGTGTCAAGGTATTGGCTGATACTCAAGATATTGGGTTTGGGTATTGAGATGGGTGTTTAGTGGTGTGATACCACATTAGTTCAAAACCAAGGTATCCACTTAGCATTTGTAATTAGGACTAGTATATTAATATTGACTGTATATACATAATATGATATTTTCATATCTTTTTAGATGCGTATCTTACGATACGATATCATATTGACTTTCTAGTATCCTAGTTAGCTAGTGTGACGTAGATTCTTAGTTTATGAACCCAACATCATTGAGTTAGACTCATGCAACCTAGAAATAGGTAGTTTGATCGGTTTGACTTAGAGTTGACCTAGTTTGACTATTTTGACTTAGAAATGGCTTTATGACCTAGAAGTTGACTAGTTTAACGTATTTTTTTTTGAAACCTTATATTGATATTATATTTTCTATCTAGGTCTTCGAAGCACCGTATCAGACATTTGTGAGACTATTCAACGGACTTCAGGCGAGTATATTCTCTGATAGTTTCTCATTTATGATATCCTCTATGTTCATTGTATCTAGTGTAGATATCCATAATTTTTTGACATGATAATTATACGGATTGGTATATCCGGATCTCGTCATGAGATGTTATTCCTTGGTATATGGTGTATCTTGTGCAAGCCTGGTTTCATTGATTATCTTGTACATGTACAGACACTGATTCTCGGGGAGAGTCACTATCTTCCTGGAGAATCCCGTGCCATAGCATTGTAAACCCCCTCGATTAATTCTATAGATAGTCAGGTTTGGATTTGGAAAATTTTGGATTCGCAGCAGATGTTGAGGTTTAGAGTAGTGTTGTCAGTTATTTTATTTTATTTAATTAAACCCTTCGCGCGCCCTAGCATTGTTTAATTATTCGGATTCTAATATCAGCCCATAAATACCATCGGACTATTGTACTTCTGACTTGACTCGCCAATTTAGGCACAGGACTTTTTCGTCACACAAAAATCGAATTCTTTGTGCTCTAAATTAATTGCATAATTTTCCGTACCCTAAAATCTATATTTAATTCTGTGTCGGACACCTGTGTCGTTACCTTCAATTTAGAGATACCAACTTAACCCGTTGAGCCGGACCAACTAAAGGGTCCAAGACTGACTCCAAGCCCCCACCATTTTTGACCCTTGTGTCATTTCCGAATTTTGACCCCAAGTGCCCCCATTTAATTTAAAAGCGCGGGACACTTTAAATCCTATTTAAATCGAGGATACCAATTTGGCCTAATCCTATTTTAATCCCCAATTAATCCCAATGCCCATTTAATTAAACCCATGCCACACACACAACACCCCCTCACCATACAAATCACCAAACACCATTTTTTCCACAATTTTTGCATCATTTCATGTGTTCGTGTAATTTCTCGAATTTAAGGGGCTTAGTTGTAATTTATTAATCTAGGTGTCATCACCTCATTGGTTTAAACCCAATTGGAGAAGCCCCCACCCATGACCGGTCTAACTACACTCCCCTCTCCTTTCTGAGCACACAAATTTTCTTCATGACATATCCAAGCCATCCATTCAAATTAGGACTCACCATCACCACACATCCCTAATACACCTCCCTATAAAACATCAACTTCACCCATCACACTCTTCCCCCAAGGTCGGCCCTAATCCCAATACATAGAAAAACCCCCACTACTTTCTCTCTCCTCATTCCTCATAATAACCACAGCCAACATCCCTCTTCTTCTTCCTTTCTTCTTCTTCTTCTTCTTCTTCTTCTTCTTCTTCTCCAACACTCTACTTCACCCCCTCCATTTAAACCGAGCACTGCTCCGGCCAACCCCCGGCCGAGAATCTCTTCGGCCAACCAAGATGCTGCTCCACCACGGGACTCCGGCCAACCGCACTGCTGCGCCACCCACACCCTGGCCACGAGCTCCTTCCCCGTGAGCTTCCTCCACCCTACTCC
The DNA here is from genome assembly GCA_036927795.1 of Iris macrosiphon. Classification (NCBI taxonomy): domain Eukaryota; kingdom Viridiplantae; phylum Streptophyta; class Magnoliopsida; order Asparagales; family Iridaceae; genus Iris; species Iris macrosiphon. The sequence goes on along the minus strand of JAYESA010000019.1, from coordinate 21,551,378 downwards.
GGAAGCTACTGCAGCACCCTCCGTCACCCGTGGCTGCTGCCACGGCCGAGAATCCACTGCCATCACCCGAACCACCACCTGCACTTGATTGTCTCCGCCCGAGGTCCACTCGCGCGGCCGTTCTCCATCCGCTGAGCAAGGCCGCTGCTCCGATCGAGCAACTCCGGCCCCCCATTTTCCTGCCACCGACTGATGCTCACCACGACTTCACCGAGCCCGCCCCCAGCTTCACTCCCCGACAGCCCGACCTCACCACCACCCTCGTCTCCATCGTTCTCCCTCCGAGCTGCTGCGTCGGCCAATCTTCCCGCGGCTATGAACCACTCCTCCCCGGCGGCTGTCCCCACTCTCATCCTCTCCTCCCGCTCGAGCCACGGCTCCGGCGATCAACCGTTGTGCAACCCCTCCCTCTACGACTCCGGTCCGACCAGCCAGCAGCTCCAAGGAGCCGTGTCCCGGCGTCGAGTTTTCCCCCGACCTCCCTGTCCAGTCCGACTTTATCATCACCACCACCACCATCCGGTCATCATCATCACCACCACTCGGCACCACCCCGCGGCCACCCTCCACCAGTCGTACTCCGGCATCAACACCCTCGTCGAGGTCGACTCTCCCCCTCTCTTGATTTTATTCCAGATTTCCATATTGTTTTAATAGGGATTCATATATTCATGTGTTAATACTAGCTAGAGTTAGGTATCAATGTTTGTATATGATGTAGTGTTTTGAGCATATATGTATATATAGTTGCTAGGGTTTAATGGTTATATATTGTTGGTATATATAAGGTTAGTGTAGTTGTGGTGAAGCATAAATAATCATGTGTCCCTAGTGATGATTAATGAACAATGTTGATTAAGGTGAATGTGATTTAGGTTAATGATGACTAAGGCCAATGATGATAAAGGTGAATGTGGGTTATAATGACTTGAGATTAAGGTTTAATGGTGAACTTGGGATTTATTCGTCATCAGTATATTAAAAATATATTTAAATGATAGACATTGAGATTTAGGATTTAACATATTTATTTATGTGCATGGAAATCTGTATGGACGAACAGTGATTGTGGGTGAAATGATACTGAGGGTTGAGGAAGACCTAATATTTAATAAGTAAATACTGTCATGGATTGAGCATACCTGGACTACTGAACCATGTGATGAATATGGTAAGAATGAGAATTGGTTGAGGAGAGTGTACAGATGACTAGTTGATTGCTGTATCATACCGATAGTCAACCGGGGTCAACCCCCTAGCGTTTTGTCCCTGTGAGTCGTAACTGAGACTGAGTTTAGGTGTAGATGTGCGTCGCATCCCTGCTTGACGTAGAATAGATTATTGATTCTGGTTTGTATCTCATCTCTAGGTACTGCGGGACCTGAGGACTTGGATGCGGTACCGGATCCCCGTCATCAGCAGCCGCACGCAAGCAAGTGCACCTTGCCATCCTGTATTTCAGTTTACAGATATTTATTATTTCGTTATGTACATTGTACACGTATTTATGTTGACATTCGATACTTCGCGTCCGATTTACAACCGGGTGAAGATGTACGTCGTAACGTCCTAGAAAGATTGTTGGATGTTTCGTAGTATCTCGATATGCGTTCCTGAGTATATCGACACCCCAGGATACACTCATACACTATGATCGTGCCAGATTCATGTATCCTGATACTGACATCATGACCAGAGACTGGGACGACCTTAGGGTCGCGTATGTTGAGTTATTTCTGTGTGTCGAGACTGTAGTTAGAGGTTCAGGTCCAGCGCACAATCGTTGACCGCTTGGGATGGGAAAGACAGTTACTAGACGTTTGGGCTCCTCCACACGCGCTTATATATATATATATATATATATATATATATATATATATATATTGTTCCTGTAGTGATCCTGTATCTAGTGTAGTTGTACCACCCGTGTGACTTCTTGCCCGGAGCTGCGGTACGTGCCGTGGGTTTCCGTGTTCGGAGCTACGGTTTTATTTTGGATAGCCCACGCGTCGAACATTGTCTTTAAACTGTGTCACACTTGTTTGGTTATGATAGAGTACCCTGTCATTGCACTTGTACTTTCTGTTTACTTGGCATGCTGTATTTTTGTACCTTGTTACGTCCTTCTGAGGACCTGGTTCACTGCCAGTTTTACAGCATAGATGATTACGGAGCATTTGGAGTTGCTGTTGGAGTCGCATGTCTTGCGAGCATGGTACCAGGTACTCATATCTTATCTACCGACATTATGGTTATTGTACATTGATTATTCATCTGCTGTTGTAGCCTAGTTTTTATAGACTCATACTTCTTCTCGAGTCTATTCCAGTTAGTGTGTTATTGGGCGGCCGACTCTAGCACATATAGCTCTTTCTTGTATACTTCTTTACATTGTGGATTGAGACATAGAGGTTTACATTTATGGGATATCTAGTTAGTGCCCTTTATATTTTACAGCTTATACGTATTCGAGTCAGACCAGAGCCTGGTCGAATGCGTAGCTGGCGTGTCACGGATTTCTGGTCCTACGTATTTTGGGACTGGGGCGTGACATATTTTTGTGGTGGCCCATGCAGGTTCATTTTAAATCGTCTTGGTTACCTGACTGTGCCAAGCGAGCCTGCAAATTAGAAATAGATATTATGATTGTTGAATAGGATCTCAATCCATAATCGATTTTAAAAACTCTTTGTATGTGATTATCGCCCTTGGTCTTCCAATTTGCATTCGTTCAATCTTCGTCAATATCGCTATCCTTGTTTCTCGTCCCCTATTATTCGGGAAGACGAATGCTTGTGACTGATGATTTCCCTCCAGAAAAAGATCGAGGACCGGACGACAGAAGACATAATTCGTATACCTTTCTCTGAGAAGATTGTTACCTTATCAGGATAGATCGAGGGGTTTTTTGGATTCTAGAACCAGTGTGGAAGGTTGGCAAGAGAGTTGGACCCAATAGTACCCTACCCGTGCTTGAGGTAACAGTGATCTTGGAAGTACTGAGAGCTAGAAGGATTATTGATCATGACCTAGAATGATTTATGGGAATGCAAAGCCTGATAATGGAAACCAGTGGTTGTATATGATAACAATACTAGGAATGAAATTATGGAATAGAGAAGGTAAAATTTTAAGCTCTCACTTGGAAGATGATGATCTAATACCAGAAATTTTAGTATGTGCTTGGGTGACATCATTATTATAATTGCACTATGTGACTTGGACAGATAAATAACGAAAAGAAGAAATTTGAGGAATAAATTTTTAGGGAAAACCTTGAGGAGAAGAGAAATTATACATTAGGCAAGAAAGAATTTTTCTTTTGGGGGATTAGTGTGGTAAACATAACAGGAGAATTTATTTTGAGGATAAGTCTGAACGATGACACCGTCCTAATATGAGTTGATTGAGCCAAAACCACACGACACTAGATTGTCGACGTAGTTGCATTATATTTTTAGACCACCAGGTTACCCTGAGTTGAGTTTCTTTGGGGAGCCCAGGAGTATGGTGTCCATCTACCTTAGGGGTATACAATACAGGAGGTGAACTAGTGTACCTCCGTATTATATCAGAGTTGAGGATGTGGTTCTAGAGGATCTTCCAGGCCTGCCACCTAACAGAGAGATAGAGTTTGCTATAGAGTTGACTCCAAGAGCCGAGCCGGTTATTTTCCTGTCTTCAGACTAGCACCGATAGAGTTGGTTGAGTTGAAGGTCCAAAGTAGAGGACCTCTTAGACAAGGGTTTCAGTCGGGCTAGTGTTTCTCCATGGGGGAATACCCATTTAAATTGTGCCGAAGAAAGACGGAACGGTACATTTGAATCAGCTAAATGGCACATATGCATTCTCGAAGATCAATCTCAGATCAAGCTATCATCAGATCAAGAACATTCTGAAGATGGCTTTTCGGACGAAGTATGGATGTTATGAGTTTCTAGTCATGCCGTTTGGTTTAACCAACGCGCCAACAGTATTTATAATATTGAAGAACAGTGTTTTCCACCAGTACTTAGATAAGTTAGTGGTGGTATTTATCGACGACATCTTGGTATATTCCGAGAACCAGGAGAAGCACGAGAGACATCTCAAGATTGTGTTGGAGATGCTGAGAAATGAGAGGCTGTAAGCCAAGCTCAGCAAATATGAGTTATGTTCAGATAGAATAGATAGTCTACGCATCAGGACAGCTGAGAGTTCATGAGAAGGACTATCCGACGCATGATCTAGAGCTAGCTGCAGTGATATTTGCACTAAAGCTATGGAGACATTAGCTTTATGGTGAGCGTATTGAGATTTACACAGATCATAAAAGCCTGAAGTACGTCTACACGCATAAGAAGCTTAACATGAGGCAGAGGCGCTGGCTAGAGTTGATGACAGATTATGACATTGAGTTGCAGTACCACCCTGGCAAGGCGAATGTAGTAGCAGATGCCTTAAGCAGGAAGCCCATGGCATATTTTTTGATGACTCAGCGGCAATTGCTAGAGGACCTCCAGGAGCTTGGGATTGAGATTGTATTGCCAAGCACGGATGGACAGATGGCCAGTCTCGAGGTTCAGTCTGCACTGATTGGGAGGATCAGGGCAGCCCTGCCTACAGATGCGAGATTTCGACGTCTACGAGAGAGGACAGAGGCCGGCATGCAGACGGGACTCAGGTTTCATGAAGACGGAACGTTGAGGTATGGAGATCGCCTATATGTTTCGAGTGGCGATCTACGCCAAGAGTTGATGACCGAGGCACATAGCTCGATTTATTCCATTCATCCCGGGGGTACGAAGATGTACCAAGACTTGAGGCAGCATTTCTGGTGACATGGGATGAAGAGAGAAATTGCAAGATTCGTGGCAAAATATTTAGTTTGTGAGCAAGTCAAAGCTGAACATCAGAGGACTGCAGGATTATTGCAGCCGCTCCCCATTCCCGAGTGGAAGTGGGAACACATTACCATGGACTTCGTCACAGGATTCCCGCGAAGCCCAAGCGGAAATGATGCAGTTTGGGTTGTCGTAGACAGACTCACCAAGTCTGTACATTTTTTGCCCTTCAGAGTTGGGCAATCCACAGAGATACTAGCTGACATGTATATGAGACAGATAGTACGGCTACATGGAGTACCTGTCAGCATCATATCGGATTGTGATTCCAGATTCACGTCGCATTTTTGGCAGAGTATGCAGGAGAGCCTAGGAACTCGTCTCAAGTTCAGCGCTGCATACCATCCCCAGACTGATGGACAGTCAGAGCGCACGATACAGATATTAGAGGATATGTTGAGAGCGTGCATGATTGATTTTAGAGGATCTTGGGAGGACCACCTACACTTGATGGAATTCTCCTACAATAACAGTTACCAGGTTAGCATACAGATGGCACCTTATGAGGCATTGTACAGCAGGAAATGTAGGTTGCCAGTTTGTTGGAGTGACGTGGGAGAGCGTCAGATACTTGGTCCAGAGTTGGTGACACAGACAGTGGAGAAGGTCAAGCAGATTCAGAGCCACCTGCGTGCAGCACAGGACAGACAGAAACATTGGGCAGATGCGCATCGCAGACTATTGGAGTTCAAGGAAGGTGACCATATATTTTTGAGGATATCGCCTACTCGTGGTACCATCAGATTCGGAGGCAGAGGCAGGCTGAGTCTGAGGTACATCGGGCCTTTTGACATCTTGGAACAAGTTGGCGAAGTGGCTTACCGTCTTGCATTACCTCCATCATTAGAGGGAGTACATGACGTATTTCACGTATCGCAGCTGAGGAGATATGTCGCAGACCCTAGCCACGTGCTTGATCATTCGAAGATTACAGTCGGGCCCAGCCTATCTTACGTAGAGCAGCCAGTTGAGATCCTCGATCGCAGCGAGAAGACTTTGAGAGGGCAGACTATTCGACTGGTCAGAGTTGCATGGAAGCACCATTCACCAGGCGAATCTACTTGGGGAGCGTGAGGATTCTATTCGGCAGCGTTTCCCGTACTTATTTGAGGAGGAAGATACGAATTTACGTACGACATTTAATTACTAGTTGTTTTAAAAACTCTTTTAGCTATTATCGTGCTTTACTTTTAATTTTGGGGATAAAATTTTTCTAAGTTAGGAAGAATGTAAACCCCCTCGATTAATTCTATAGATAGTCAGGTTTGGATTTGGAAAATTTTGGATTCGCAGCAGATGTTGAGGTTTAGGGTAGTGTTGTCAGTTATTTTATTTTATTTAATTAAACCCTTGGTGCACCCTAGCATTGTTTAATTATTCGGAGTCCAATATCAGTCCATAAATTCTATCGGACTATTGTACTTCTGACTTGACTTGCCAATTTAGGCACCGGACTTTTTCGTCACACAAAAATCGAATTCTTTGTGCTCTAAATTAATTGCACAATTTCTCGTACCCTAAAATCCATATTTAATTCCGTGTCGGACACCTGTGTCGTTACCCTCAATTTAGAGATACCAACTTAACCCATTGAGCCGGACCAACTAAAGGGTCCAAGACTGACTCCAAGCCTCCATCATTTTTAACCCTTGTGTCATTTCCGAATTTTGACCCCAAGTGCCCCCATTTAATTTAAAAGCGCGGGACACTTTAAATCCTATTTAAATCGAGGATACCGATTTGGCCTAATCCTATTTTAATCTCCAATTAATCCCAATGCCCATTTAATTAAACCCATGCCACACACACAACACCCCCTCACCATACAAATCACTAAACACCATTTTTATCACAATTTTTGTATCATTTCATGTGTTCGTGCAATTTTCCGAATTTAAGGGGCTTAGTTACAATTTATTAATCTAGGTATCATCACCTCATTGGTTTAAACCCAATTGGAGAAGCTGTCACGCCCCAGTCCCAAAATGTCAGGAACTAGGCCACGTGTCACTGGCCAGCTGACATGTCACTAAGGGCTTAATCTATTTTGAATAGACCCATAGGGACGTGCTACGCTGTCCTAAGATACTACAAGAACAACACAGGCAAAACTATCTCATCCACAACAAAATGTCAGAAAAGCAAGTGCTGAATATATATAAAACTGAGTCTGATACAGTACACAACTGGTGAGATTACAAGCCTACTACAAAAACTGATAATAGCGCAGAAAAATCAGATAGACTAAGCAGTGTCTATCTGATCAAAATATCTCCATCTCCAGGTGGCAGGCCTCTATGGTCAAGCATACTCTGAGGGTGTCTCCTCGAGCTCCTCCTCGGTAATACATCTAGCCTCCTGATCAGGGCCGTACACAGTGGGGTAGAAAGCCTCGTCTAGATCTGGCAGGGAACCAGGTCCTCAGTGGGACATAACAAGATACAGAAAATGACATGCCAAGTATGTAAATACTGAATAAAGAAAATAAATACAGGGTGCTAATCATTCTAAGTGAAATGCAAGTAAAGACCTTGTAGTACGCATGGGATTGTGTCGGCTAGACATATGCTGACGTAGTTCACCAATCGTGGGGACTGGCTAGTATATGTGTCATATGCCCCCTGACTCAAGGGAACTCTGCAATCGACCATCATGATACGAAAGTATAAAACATTTATGGAGGGGGTGTCCCATACGTCTACTAGTTATCTTTCCCATCCCAATGAAACTAAATGTCAAGTCATACTATTCCTGAATTATTCTAATCCGTGATGCGGGTCACACGTACTGGTAGCTAATCAACTACGCAGCTCGCATCCCAATATGCATTGCAACCATGTTGCGTGTTCCCGTGTTAGGGTCTAGGAGAATATTAGAATACTCTCACAGCAAATGGTGAGTCTGTAAGACTGAGTTAAATATGCTAATGTCAACGTATCAGTTGACTGTACCCAAGGCAGTCTCAGGTAATCATGGTATATGAAATTCAGGAACAAAGCAGATATCAATAATTTAATTTGAACATTAACTTGGCAAGGTATACTTGCCTACTCCCTGATAGTACTGAAAACCTGATCTCACAGTCAGGGTTGAGGGTGCTTGTGACTGGGGGTCACTGGTTGTGCTGAAGTTGGTTTCTGTTAAAACAGACAGGGTTCGTGAATATCAAAGTTGTAATATAAAGTATATGTATATATACTTATATTTACATATATAATATAGTTATATATATATATAGTATGTATATATATATATATATATATATATATATATATATATATATATATATATATATATATATATATATATATATATATATATATATATATAAAATATATATAGCAGTATATATAGTATATACAGAACAGAAAAATGCAGGTATATATAGAATTTATAATAATAGCAGGGTATATCCTCTGCCATATATAAATAATATTATGATATCAGGGTGTATCCACTGATGTATATATATATAAATTGAAATGACAGGACAGAAAATAAATACATATATATCTATGTAATAGTACATAATGTATATAGATAATATATATATATATATATATATATATATATATATATATAATAAATTTAAATGACTGTGCAAGAATTGAAATTATACATATATATGTAGGCTGTATTATCCAGCACAGTAATATATAATAAATAATAAATTGAAATGACATTGCAAGAATTAAAAATAGGTATATATATATAAGCTGTATTATCCAGCTGGATATTAATATATATATATATATATATATATATATATATATATATATATATATATATATATATATATATATATATATATATATATATATATATATATATATATATATATATACATATATAATAGGAGCAGGAATGAATTAAGTACAGGAAATAAATAAAAGAATAATGCATAGTATACATATATACTATATAATAGTAATTATATATACAAATATGTTATATATACATATAATATATAACATATAGTATACATATTATTTATATATATATGTACACATATATATATATACTATATATATATATATATATAAACAGAAATAAATGCATATATATATCATAATATTATATAGTATATATAAATATACATATACTTATACATATATACATATAAATATATATAAATATATATGTAATAGATATATATACATATATTTAGTAAATATATAATAATAGTATATACTGTATAATAACAGTATATAATACATATATATATATACATATATACATATTATTTATATACATATATATATACATATATATATACATATATATACATATACATATAGAAATATATATATAATTACATATATATTAGGGTTAAGTATTATACCTACTGACAGGGGGGTCCCACAGGTTGTCGACGGCGGGTGGACGGCGGCGGAGTCGACCGGAGGAGCGGGAACAGCAGCAGTAGCTACTGGCAGCAGCAGCATCAGTTAAGTGCGGGGGCTGCCGGCGGCGGAGGAGCGGCAGAGGTGGCCGGACAGGCGGTGGGTTCGACAGAGGGGAGGGTGGCGGTCAGGTTGGTGGTGGTGGCGGAGGTCCACGACGGCGGTGGTGGAGGCTGGAGGCCGCCGGATGTGAGGGTGGTGGTGTAGTCGAGAATTCGGCCGGGGCACTGTGGAGGTCAGGGCGGTGGCTGGAGGCGTCGTGGGGTGGTGGTGGTGGGTTGGTTCGACGGAGGGGACGACGGCGAGGCGTTTGGGGGTGGTGGCGGTAGTCGGCGACGGCCGGAGGTGGCGCTGGGGGTGGATGGGAGTGGTGGTGGTGCTGTGGAGGTGAAGTCGGGATGGGTCTGCAGTGGCTGGCCACGGCGGAGCAGGCGGTGGCTGGGGGTGGGACTTGGACGGAGGGGAGAGGGGGTCACGGCGAAGGGTCGGGCAGGGTTTGGCCGGAGGCGGTGGTCGGAGGTGAGGGCTGTGAGGGTTTGAAGAGAGGGGGGGTCGGGTTTTATAGGGGTTGTAGGCAATGGCAATTTAGTAAATAGAGGGAAGTTTGGGGATATTTTGGTAAATTTAATTTTTGGGGATATTTCTCCTGGATTTTTCTGGGTGTTTTGGGTGGGTCCCATACACCTATGGTCTAGCCAATAGAATTTTGCCACCTTGCATGCAATTTTGCATAAAAACCCCTAACTTTTCATAAATTGCATAAAAGCATAAAATTTGTATTTTGCGTAATTTCGTAATTTACCAAATTTTAATTACTGATTCCCCGAATTACTAAATTGTACAAAAATGGGGAAAAAAGCTGGGGAAAATGTTTTGGACAGTGTGGGGTGAGTCTGGGCAGAGGCAGGGTCTGATTTCTTAGGTGATACGGGTCCTCGTATTTATTAATTAATAAATACTGCGCACGGTGTTCACTAATTATTTAGAGGCTATTAGGGTCATAATTTTTCTATGGTGTCAATACACTAATTGTAGTATATTCAGTCTAGAATATTATCGTATTTTTGTTTGGGCAAAACAGGTGCCTACTGGTCCTCAAATCTCTAGGGGTACAGAGATGGGTAAAGAGCAGAAAATTAAATAGGAAATAAATACGTACGTTTGTAACGATATTTGTACGACTAAAACGAAGCATCAAACAAGGTTTCTGGAAGTTGCACAAAATACAGAAAAAGTAGTCTAACAAGTCTAGGGCAGGTATGTGAAATTTATTTAGGGTTTAACAGCTAGTGGGATGTCCTAATTAATTGTGTAATGAACAGGTGCACAATCAATAGATTATATAATAAATAAATTTTAAAAAAGTTGCTATAATTCTAATTAGTCTAAACTAATCCTAAATTACTGAAATCTGGTCGAGGGAGTTTACAATCTACCCTCCTTAGAATATTTCATCCTCGAAATAAAAACACACATATAATGAGAATGAAAATTAATTAAGGACATATGATGATTAAGAGAGATTGAGTTTGAAATATTGGACATACCCTGGGTTTGAAATAGATGGGGATAACGCTGACGAATATCCTCTTCTCGTTCCCAGGTGGATTCACCTGGTGCATGATGTCTCCATGCAACACGAACGAGAGGAATAGTCTGGCCTCGCAACACTTTCTCGCTACGGTCCAGGATCTCTACAGGCTCCTCCTGGTATGATAAGCTTGGCCCGATGGTGATCTCTGAATAGTCCAGCACATGACTCGGGTCTAGAATGTACCTCCTCAGCTGAGATACGTAGAAGACGTCATGTACTCCCTCCAAGGTCTGAGGTAGAGCTAGCTTGTAAGCAACGTCTCCGACGCGATCTAGCACATCGAAGGGTCCAATGTACCTTGGACTCAGTTTCCCTCTTCCTCCAAATCTGATAGTTCCTCGAGTAGGTGAGATCTTCAAGAACACATGCTCCCCTACTTGGAACTCTAGAGGTCGGCGATGAATGTTGGCCCAGTGCTTCTGCCTGTCTTGTGCTGCTCGTAGGTGTCCCTGGATCTTCTTTACTTTCTCCACCGTACGAATAATCAGTTCTGGTCCCAAGATCTGTCTCTCGCCAATATCGCTCCAGCATACTGGGGAACGGCATTTCCTTCCATACAAAGCTTCAAAGGGAGCCATTTGGATGCTCGCTTGATAGCTGTTGTTGTAGAAAAATTCCACCAGATGTAAGTGATCTTCCCATGATCCGCTGAAATCAAGCATGCAGGCTCTCAGCATATCTTCAAGTGTCTGGATGGTGCGTTCTGATTGGCTATCTGTTTGTGGGTGATACGAGGTGCTGAACTTGAGGCGGGTACCAAGACTTTCTTGCATACTTTGCCAGAAGTAAGATGTAAATCTCGTATCTCTGTCAGATACTATGCTGACTGGTACTCCATGCAGACGCACTATCTCCTTCATGTACATGTCCGCCAAGACTTCTGTAGATTGTCCAACTCTGAAAGATAGGAAATGATCAGCCTTTGTGAGTCTATCTACGATTACCCATACAGCATTACGACCACTAGGACTTCTTGGAAAGCCCGTAACAAAGTCCATCGTAATGTGTTCCCATTTCCACTCAGGTATTGGGAGGGGTTGAAGTAGACCGGCAGATCTTTGATGCTCAGTCTTGACTTGCTGACACACCAGGCATTTAGCCACAAAGCGTGCTATCTCCCGCTTCATTCCATGCCACCAGTAATATTGTCGCAGATCTCTGTACATCTTTGTGCCTCCTAGATGTATAGAGTATGTTGAGCTATGAGCTTCTGACATCAGCTCACTACGAAGTTCTCCATTTGGAACATAAAGACGATCACCACATCTTAGAGTCCCATCTTCGTGTATGCGACATCCTGTCTGAATTCCAGCCTCTGTTCTTTGTCGAAGCCTCTGAAATCTTGCACCTGTTGGTAGAGCAGCTTTGATTCTTTCTACCAAGGTTGATTGCAGCTGATAGTTTGATAATTGGCCGTCAAGTCCTGGCATAATGACCTCTATTCCTAAATTTTCTAGATCTCTCAGAATACCTGGTTGGGTGATCATAAAGAATGCCGAGGGTCTTCTGCTTAGAGCATCTGCCACCACATTAGCTTTCCCCGGATGGTACTGTAGATCAATTTCGAAATCCGTTATCACTTCGAGCCATCGTCTTTGTCTCAGATTTAGGTCCTTCTGGGTGTAGACGTACTTCAGGCTTTTGTGATCGGTGAATATCTCCACTCTTTCGCCATAAAGATAGTGTCTCCATAGCTTCAGGGCGAAGATGACTGCGGCAAGCTCCAGGTCGTGAGTGGGGTAATTCTTCTCATGAGTCCTCAACTGTCTTGAGGCATAAGCTACAACCTTCCCATGTTGTATTAAGACACAACCAAATCCTTTTCCGGATGTATCGCTATATATGACGAAACCTCCGGATCCAGATGGTATAGTCAAGATGGGAGCTGTAGTCAGACGCTTTTTCAAGTCATCAAAAGCTGTCTGGCATTCTTCAGTCCATATGAACTCCTGCTCCTTGCGGGTAAGACGGGTAATCGGCTCCGCGATTCTTGTAAAGTTTTCTACGAACCTCCGGTAATATCCGGCAAGTCCTAGAAAGCTTCTCACCTCTGAGACATTGGTCGGAGTTGGCCATGTCTCCACAGATGAAATCTTTGCTGGGTCTACCGAGATGCCTTCTCCTGTGATAACGTATCCAAGAAATGCGACACGGTCAAGGAAGAATTCACACTTGCTCATCTTAGCATAAAGGCTCTCCCGTCTCAGCGTCTCTAATACCAACCTTAAGTGCTCTTCATGCTCCTCGTGGCTCTTTGAATACACCAGAATGTCGTCGATGAAGACTACCACGAACTGGTCCAGATATTGGTGGAAGACTCTGTTCATCAGGTTCATGAATACGGCAGGTGCATTAGTTAGTCCAAAAGGCATCACCAGGAACTCGTAATGACCATAACGAGTCCTGAATGCTGTCTTTGGAATATCTTCTCTCCGTACCTTGACCTGATGATAGCCTGATCTCAAGTCTATCTTCGAGAATACCATGGCTCCTGTTAGTTGATCGAACAGGTCGTCAATTCTCAGCAAGGGGTACTTATTTTTTATTGTCAGAGCGTTGAGGGCTCTGTAATCAATGCACATGCGATATGTTCCGTCCTTCTTTGGTACAAACAACACTAGTGCTCCCCAGGGTGATGCACTAGGACGAACAAATCCCTTGATCTGTAATTCCTCCAGTTGAAGCTTCAGCTCGTCAAGCTCCTTCTTCGCCAGTCGGTATACATTGGAGGATACTGGTGCAGCTTCGGGTATCAGCTCAATAATGAACTCTACTTCTCTGTCAGGCGGTAGGCCTGGCAATTCTTCTGGAAATACGTCCTCGAACTCTGCTACAATTGAGGGAAGGTGCTGTCTCCATCGCCATGTAAGCTCTAAGAGTCTGGCCTACTCCTTGCTCGATGGTTCCTCGGACATATTCGAACTCTGGGTGATCTGGGGGTCTAAAGATAACACTACCCTTTCGGCAGTCTAGGATAGCATTATTCTGGCTTAGCCAGTCCATGCCTAAGACAACGTCGAAATTTGGCATTGGGAGTACCAAAAATCGCGCTCTTAGTCCTCTACTACAAACAACTACCGGACAGGTTTCGATAATGTTGGTAACTGGAACAATACCTCCTCCAGTAAGTATTTTCCAACACTTGGGTAGCGGGGAAGTGGATAGCTTGTGCATGGCTACGAAACTACTGAATATGAAAGACAAAGTAGCCCCAGAATCGAATAATACAGTTGCAGGTAATGATGCAACTAAAATGGTACCTGTTATAGTTTTTCCTTCAGGCTCTTCTATAACGGCAGCTAACGCAAAGGCTTGACCCTGTCTTTGCCCTCCGGCTTGTTGTCTGGCCTTGAACTGGGCCTCCTGAGTAGGCAGAGGTGCTCCTCTCTGATATCCTCCTGATGTGGAGGGTAGCATCTTCTGGGCTTGTGCTCCTGGCTTCTGCCCTTGCTGAGGTGCTGCATCTCTGCGTTGTGGGCAGTCTTTGGCCATATGATTTTTAGCTCCACATAGCAAGCATAATCCTATCTTCTTTTTGCAGTCATTGGCAAAATGCCCCTTCTTGCCACAAAAGTGACAAGTTGGGAGCTCCTTCTTCTGATAAGGTCCCGTTGTCTGTTGCGTCTGATATTGTGGACGACGGATAGGTCCTCCTGCTCCTTGCTGGTTCTTGGCCGAGAAGGTTGGATTTGAGCGTCTGGCTCCTCGGCCAATGGCTTCTTGCTCCCTGGCCTTTGTAAGAACCTCGTTGTAGGAGATTCTTGACTGCATTGTTGTGTACCTCTGGAGCTCGTAGTTAAGGCCATGGTGGAATCTTTTAGCCTTCTTCAGCTCATTCGGGATCAGATCAGCACCGAAATAACTTAGTCTGCTAAACTCCGCGTCGTAGGCATCTACCGTCATGTTTCCCTGCTCCAGGTGCAGGAATTGGAATATAGGGCATTCTGGACTGTCGCTGGGAAGTACTTGGCGTTGAAGTGCTCCAAGAATTGTTGCCAAGTTTGGTCTTTGCCGACACTGCGCTCTATGGATTCCCACAAGTGATGGGCGTTGCCAAAAAGTTGGCCCCTCACAGCGGTCATCCATAGGTCGGGGGTGAGTTACGATCCTTCTAGCAGCATTTCGGTGTTGGAGATCCAGTCGAAGATCTCCTCAGGAGTCTCGTTGCCTTTGAAATCTCTCGGGCTCATTTGACGGAAGCCTCGAACTGTGCCCGCTGGTTGGACAGGTGCTGGTGTCGGAGTAGTAGCTCTCTCCAAAGCCGTCATCAACGTCTGTCGCAGAGCTTCAGTTTGCTGCCACTGAGACTGTCTCAGGGCCTCAGTCTGTTGCCACTGGTTCTGCAACATAGTCTGGAAAAACTGTAATATTTGAGGTTGACCCTCAAGTTGTGGCATCAGGATAGGCAAGGCTGGAGGTGGAGGCAAAGGTGTCTCCGCCTGCGGTGTTGGTGTCGTCTCCTGACCAGAATTCTGATGATTGGACGGAGTTCCTTGGGCACTTGGCGAAGAGTCTGTTGCTTGGTCAGCCCCATTATTCGCAAGTTTCCCGGGTATGTCCATATTTCTGAGGAAAATAGGATAATTAGAAAACACAAAGGAGATAAATAATGATAATCAAGCAAGATGCAATAATAGAAATTGTAAAGATGGTGTCAGTGTGGATGAGACCTAATATTCCTATCCTATTGCAGGCTTGCTAGGCATGTCATCATACCACGAGCAATAAAAACTGGACCTGCATGGGCCACCACTAAAACCATGTCACGCCCCAGTCCCAAAATGTCAGGAACTAGGCCACGTGTCACTGGCCAGCTGACATGTCACTAAGGGCTTAATCTATTTTGAATAGACCCATAGGGACGTGCTACGCTGTCCTAAGATACTACAAGAACAACACAGGCAAAACTATCTCATCCACAACAAAATGTCAGAAAAGTAAGTGCTGAATATATATAAAACTGAGTCTGATACAGTACACAACTGGTGAGATTACAAGCCTACTACAAAAACTGATAATAGCGCAGAAAAATCAGATAGACTAAGCAGTGTCTATCTGATCAAAACATCTCCATCTCCAGGTGGCAGGCCTCTATGGTCAAGCATACTCTGAAGGTGTCTCCTCGAGCTCCTCCTCGGTAATACATCTAGCCTCCTGATCAGGGTCGTACACAGTGGGGTAGAAAGCCTCGTCTAGATCTGGCAGGGAACCAGGTCCTCAGTGGGACATAACAAGATACAGAAAATGACATGCCAAGTATGTAAATACTGAATAAAGAAAATAAATACAGGGTGCTAATCATTCTAAGTGAAATGCAAGTAAAGACCTTGTAGTACGCATGGGATTGTGTCGGCTAGACATATGCTGACGTAGTTCACCAATCGTGGGGACTGGCTAGTATATGTGTCATATGCCCCCTGACTCAAGGGAACTCTGCAATCGACCATCATGGTACGAAAGTATAAAACATTTATGGAGGGGGTGTCCCATACGTCTACTAGTTATCTTTCTCATCCCAATGAAACTAAATGTCAAGTCATACTATTCCTGAATTATTCTAATCCGTGATGCGGGTCACACGTACTGGTAGCTAATCAACTACGCAGCTCGCATCCCAATATGCATTGTAACCATGTTGCGTGTTCCCGTGTTAGGGTCTAGGAGAATATTAGAATACTCTCACAGCAAATGGTGAGTCTGTAAGACTGAGTTAAATATGCTAATGTCAATGTATCAGTTGACTGTACCCAAGGCAGTCTCAGGTAATCATGGTATATGAAATTCAGGAACAAAGCAGATATCAATAATTTAATTTGAACATTAACTTGGCAAGGTATACTTGCCTACTCCCTGATAGTACTGAAAACCTGATCTCACAGTCAGGGTTGAGGGTGCTTGTGACTGGGGGTCACTGGCTGTGCTGAAGTTGGTTTCTGTTAAAACAGACAGGGTTCGTGAATATCAAAGTTGTAATATAAAGTATATGTATATATACTTATATTTACATATATAATATAGTTATATATATATAGTATGTATATATATATAGATATAATATATATAGCAGTATATACAGTATATACAGAACAGAAAAATGCAGGTATATATAGAATTTATAATAATAGCAGGGTATATCCTCGGCCATATATAAATAATATTATGATATCAGGGTGTATCCACTGATGTATAATATACTGTATAATAACAGTATATAATACATATATATATATATATATATATATATATATATATATATATATATATATATATATATATATATATATATATATATATACACATATATACATATTAATACATATTATTTATATACATATATATACATATACATATAGAAATATATATATAATTACATATATATTAGGGTTAAGTATTATACCTACTGACAGGGGGGTCCCACAGGTTGTCGACGGCGGGTGGACGGTGGCGGAGTCGGCCGGAGGAGCGGGAACAGTAGCAGTAGCTACTGGCAGCAGCAGCAGCAGCAGTTAAGTGCGGGGGCTGCCGGCGGCGGAGGAGCTGCGGAGGTGGCCGGACAGGCGGTGGGTTCGACAGAGGGGAGGGTGGCGGTCAGGTTGGTGGTGGTGGCGGAGGTCCACGACGGCGGTGGTGGAGGCTGGAGGCCGCCGGAGGTGAGGGTGGTGGTGTAGTCGAGAATTTGGCCGGGGCACTGTGGAGGTCAGGGCGGTGGCTGGAGGCGTCGTGGGGTGGTGGTGGTGGGTTGGTTCGACGGAGGGGACGACGGCGAGGCGTTTGGGGGTGGTGGCGGTGGTCGGCGACGGCCGGAGGTGGCGCTGGGGGTGGATGGGAGTGGTGGTGGTGCTGTGGAGGTGAAGTCGGGATGGGTCTGCAGTGGCTGGCCACGGCGGAGCAGGCGGTGGCTGGGGGTGGGACTTGGCCGGAGGGGAGAGGGGGTCACGGCGAAGGGTCGGGCAGGGTTTGGCCGGAGGCGGTGGTCGGAGGTGAGGGCTGTGAGGGTTTGAAGAGAGGGGGGGTCGGATTTTATAGGGGTTGTAGGCAATGGCAATTTAGTAAATAGAGGGAAGTTTGGGGATATTTTGGTAAATTTGATTTTTGGGGATATTTCTCCGGGATTTTTTTGGGTGTTTTGGGTGGGTCCCATACACCTATGGTCTAGCCAATAGAATTTTGCCACCTTGCATGCAATTTTGCATAAAAAATCCTAACTTTTCATAAATTGCATAAAAGCATAAAATTTGTATTTTGCGTAATTTCGTAATTTACCAAATTTTAATTACTGATTCCCCGAATTACTAAATTTTACAAAAATGGGGGAAAAAGCTGGGGAAAATGTTTTGGACAGTGTGGGGTGAGTCTGGGCAGAGGCAGGGTCTGATTTCTTAGGTGATACGGGTCCTCGTATTTATTAATTAATAAATACTGCGCACGGCGTTCACTAATTATTTAGAGGCTATTAGGGTCATAATTTTTCTACGGTGTCAATACACTAATTGTAGTATATTCAGTCTAGAATATTATCGTATTTTTGTTTGGGCAAAACAGGTACCTACTGGTCCTCAAATCTCTAGGGGTACAGAGATGGGTAAAGAGCAGAAAATTAAATAGGAAATAAATACGTACGTTTGTAACGATATTTGTACGACTAAAACGAACACTACCAGAATAAGTCAAATTAGCGACGCCCAAAAACGTCGCTAAATAACAAAAAAACGTCGCTAAAAACTTTTAGCGACGTAATTAGCGACGTTTTAACGCAGTCGGAAAAAACCAAGTCGCTGAAAGGAAAAACGTCGCTAAACGTCGCTATGCCGACGTATTTTAGCGACTTTATTGTGTCGCTAAATTTAGCGACGTTTAGCGACTCCGAGTCACTAAATAGCGACGTTTATTAAAGTCGCTAAACGTCGCTAATTAGCGACTTATATAGCGACGTAACAGCGACGTCTTTAATGACCTGGCAGTACTGCCATGTCAGCAATTTGCGACGTACAGCGACATATTTAGCGACGGCTAATTACACGTCGCTAATTAGCGACTTTTTTAGCGACTTATAGTAACGTCGCTAGACGTCGCTAAACGTCGCTAAATACGTCGCTAAAGTTACAAAAAAATTAAAAAAAAACCTGAATTGTTCCAAACTATTATTCCTGCAATTTATAAATTTTTAATTAAAAATATACCCGGAGCAACCCTCCGTTGAATTCTATGGGTTCGTCGACCCCTTCGGTGGAACACTCAACACCGGATTAACAATATTGAATATGAATAAAAGTATCACAGTCATACAATTAATACACACAAATATTATAGACAGACAATAAAAGTATCACAGTCACACAAATTGGGCATAAACAGCATCACAGTAACACAAAATGGGCATAAACAGCATCACACTCACACAAAATGGACATAAACAGCATCACATAATATATAAGTATCAGAGTATCACAGTAACACAAAATGCATAATATATAAGTATATGAAACATTATAGTATCAATCTCGAGGATTTCCAAAATGGGGCAGATACCAGTCCCTCAAATACTACGCATAAGCAGCGTTTATGTTATCAAGCTCCGCTATGGGTGCTGGGTGACTGGAACTCCCCGTCTGAGATACAGCCGCGATAGGTGCTGGGTGACTGGAACTCCCCGCAGGTGGTATCTCTTCCTCCTTAACAGTAGTCGGCATCACTTCCTCCTTAACAGTATGAGGCATAACTTCCTCCTTAACAGTAGGAGGTGTCGCTCTCTTGGGTGCCATCTGGTAAGATAGATGAAAACAAAGAATTAGCAAAGAATTAGCTATTGGACCGGAATGAAAGAATTAGATGATTATGTAGCAGTATAGATCATTCTAAAGCTTACATCTACCCTAAAACACATGGACACTTGCACTCACTCAAAGCTACTGATACTTCTCAAGTAGATTATAGCCAAACCAATAATATGAAATCAAATTTTAATAATCATTCTAAAGCTTACAAAAAAAAATTGTCAAGATCAAATTGACTATTCTTAATTATTCATAGATATGTGTCCCTGTTACATATGATGCATGTTAACAATAACTCCACCTAACACACCACGCAACCCTTATTGCTTAGCTGATCATTAGAATGCAAGGGGTTGTAATATGTTTAATACTCTCTACAAGAACATTTTCACTCTACCATTAGATTAGGTTACTTCCATGAGAGGAACATTTTCACTCTACCATTAGATTAGGTTACTCTCTCTCTCTCTCTCTCTCTCTCTCTCTCTCTCTCTCTCTCTCTCTCGTTTCTTTTGAGACAATACAAAACAAGAAGAACCCTTAAAAAGTCAAGTGGGCGTAAGCTATCAATTGAGAGTCTGATTTGCCCCCTCCTTCAAAATTGATTTATGTATATAGCCCCTTAAAAATCAACAACAAAAAGTAACCTAAAAAAACACTTACAAGCAAAGCAAACCCTAACCCTAATCCTAACCCCAGGTCAAAAAACCTAACCCTAACCCTAACCCTAACCCTAAACCTAACCCCTGCGTCTGTGTGTGTGTGTCGTGTGTGTGTCGTGTTTGTGTGTGTGTCTGTGTGTGTGTCGTGTATGTGTGTCGTGTGTGTGTGTCTGCGTCTGTGTGTGTGGGTCGAGTGTGTCTGTGTGCGTGTGTCGTGTCTGTGTGCGTGTGTCGTGTCTGTCAAGTGTGTCTTGTGTCAGTGTCACATGAGAGAGAGAGCGAGGGGGAGAGAGAGAGAGAGAGAGAGAGAGATTACCTAGAGCTCGAGGAGGAGGAGGGGGAAGCCGGAGTAAACGCAGCCGTGGAAACCCGGTCGCCGGAGAGGGGGGGGGCGGGGGAAATCGAAACGTTTCGAAATTTTCGACGAAATTTTCGACAGACGGAGAAAAGAAAACCGAGCCCTAATTAAACAAAAATTAACGACGTTTAGCGACGTCACATAAAAACGTCGCTAAAATTAAAATTAGCGACGCAAATAAAGTCGCTAACTACGTTGCTAAATTTTTTTGATATATACGTCGCTAATTACGACGCTAAACGTCGCTAAATCAGATATATTAGCGACGTTTAGCGACCATAATTGAACTTATAGCGACTATTCTTTTAAAATCTTAATAAAAGTCGCTAAACGTCGCTAAATGTCGCCATTTAGCGACGCCTAGCGACGCTTTTTACAGAGTCGCTAATTTAGCGACGTTTTAACTAGACGTCGCTAAAATACGTCGCTAATACCGCTTATTCTAGTAGTGGAAGCATCAAACAAGGTTTCTGGAAGTTGCACAAAATACAGAAAAAGTAGTCTAACAAGTCTAGGGCAGGTATGTGAAATTTGTTTAGGGTTTAACAACTAGTGGGATGTCCTAATTAATTGTGTAATGAACAGGTGCACAATCAATAGATTATATAATAAATAAATTTTTAAAAAGTTGCTATAATTCTAATTAGTCTAAACTAATCCTAAATTACTGAAATCTGGTCGAGGGAGTTTATAGAAGCCCCCACCCATGACCGGTCTAACCACACTCCCCTCTCCTTTCTGAGCACACAAATTTTCTTCATGACATATCCAAGCCATCCATTCAAATTAGGACTCACCATCACCACACATCCCTAATACACCTCCCTATAAAACATCAACTTCACCCATCACACTTTTCCCCCAAGGCCGGCCCTAATCCAAATACATAGAAAACCCCCCACTACTTTCTCTCTCCTCCTTCCTCATAATAACCACAGCCAACATCCCTCTTCTTCTTTCTTTCTTCTTCTTCTTCTTCTTCTTTTTCTTCTTCTTCTTCTCCAACACTCTACTTCACCCCCTCCATTTAAACCGAGCACTGCTCCGGCCAACCCCCGTCCGAGAATCTCTTCGGCCAACCAAGATGCTGCTCCACCGCGGGACTCCGGCCAACCGCACTGCTGCGCCACCCACACCCTGGCCACGAGCTCCTTCCCCGTGAGCTTCCTCCACCCTACTCCGGGAGCTACTGCAGCACCCTCCGTCACCCGTGGCTGCTGCCACGGCCGAGAATCCACTGCCATCACCCGAACCACCACCTGCACTTGATTGTCTCCGCCCGAGGTCCACCCGCGCGGCAGTTCTCCATCCGCTGAGCAAGGTCGCTGCTCCGATCGAGCAACTCCGGCCCCCATTTTTCTGCCACCGACTGATGCTCACCACGACTTCACCGAGCCCGCCCCCAGCTTCACTCCCCGACAGCCCGACCTCACCACCACCCTCGTCTCCATCGTTCTCCGGCCGAGCTGCTGCGTCGGCCAATCTTCCCGCGGCTACGAACCACTCCTCCCTTGCGGCTGTCCCCACTCTCATCCTCTCCTCCCGCTCGAGCCACAGCTCCGGCGATCAACCGCTGTGCAACCCCTCCCTCTACGACTCCGGTCCGAGCAGCCAGCAGCTCCGAGGAGCCGTGTCCCGGCGTCGAGTTTTCCCCCGACCTCCCTGTCCAGTCCGACTTTATCATCACCACCACCACCATCCGGTCATCATCATCACCACCACTCGGCACCACCCCGCGGCCACCCTCCACCAGCCGTACTCCGGTATCAACACCCTCGTCGAGGTCGACTCTCCCCCTCTCTTGATTTTATTCCAGATTTCCATATTGTTTTAATAGGGATTCATATATTCATGTGTTAATACTAGCTAGAGTTAGGTATCAATGTTTGTATATGATGTAGTGTTTTGAGCATATATGTATATATAGTTGCTAGGGTTTAATGGTTATATATTGTTGGTATATATAAGGTTAGTGTAGTTGTGGTGAAGCATAAATAATCATGTGTCCCTAGTGATGATTAATGAACAATATTGATTAAGGTGAATGTGATTTAGGTTAATGATGACTAAGGCCAATGATGATAAAGGTGAATGTGCGTTATAATGACTTGAGATTAAGGTTTAATGGTGAACTTGGGATTTATTCGTCATCAGTATATTAAAAATATATTTAAATGATAGACATTGAGATTTAGGATTTAACATATTTATTTATGTGCATGGAAATCTGTATGGACGAACAGTGATTGTGGGTGAAATGATACTGAGGGTTGAGAAAGACCTAATATTTAATAAGTAAATACTGTCAGGGATTGAGCATACCTGGACTACTGAACCATGTGATGAATATGGTAAGAATGAGGATTGGTTGAGGAGAGTGTACAGATGACTAGTTGATTGCTGTATCGTACCGATAGTCAACCGGGGTCAACCCCCTAGCGTTTTGTCCCTGTGAGTCGTAACTGAGACTGAGTTTAGGTGTAGATGTGTGTCGCATCCCTGCTTAACGTAGAATAGATTATTGATTCTGGTTTGTATCTCATCTCTAGGTACTGCGGGACCTGAGGACTTGGACGCGGTACCGGATCCCCGTCATCAGCAGCCGCACGCAGGCAAGTGTACCTTGCCATCCTGTATTTCAGTTTACTGATATTTATTGTTTCGTTATGTACATTGTGCACGTATTTATGTTGACGTTCGATACTTCGCGTTCGGTTCGCAACCGGGTGAAGATGTACGTCGTAACGTCTTAGTAATATTGTTGGATGTTTCGTAGCATCTCGATATACGTTTCTGAGTATATCGACACCCCAGGACACACTCATACACTGTGATCGTGCCAGATTTCTGTATCCTGATACTGACATCATGACCAGATACTGGGACGACCTTAGGGTCGCATTTGTTGAGTTATTTCTGTGTGTCGAGACTGTAGTTAGAGGTTCAGGTCCAGCGCATAATCGTTGACCGTTTGGGATGGGGAAGACAGTTACTAGACGTTTGGGCTCCTCTGCACGCGCTTATATATATATATATATATATATATATATATATATATATATATATATATATATATATATATGTATTATTCCTGTAGTGATCCTGTATCTAGTGTAGTTGTACCACCCGTGTGACTCCTTGCCCGGAGCTGCGGTACGTGCCTTGTGTTTTCGTGTCCGGAGCTACGGTTTTATTTTGGACAGCCCACGCATCGAACATTGTCTTTAAAATATGTCACATTTGTTTGGTTATGATAGAGTACCCTGTTATTGCACTTGTACTTTCTGTTTACTTGGCATGTTGTATTTTTGTACCTTGTTACGTTCCTCTGAGGACCTGGTTCCCTGCCAGTTTTGCAGCATAGATGATTACGGAGCATTTGGAGTTGCTGTTGGAGTCGCATGTCTTGCGAGCATGGTACCAGGTACTCACATCTTATCTACCGACATTATGGTTATTGTACATTGATTATTCATCTGCTGTTGTAGCCTAGCACATATAGCTCTTTCTTGTATACTTCTGTACATTGTGGATTGAGATATAGAGGTTTACATTTATGGGATATCTAGTTAGTGCCCTTTATATTTTACAGCTTATACGTATTCGAGTCAGACCAGAGTCTGGTCGAATGCGTAGCTGGCGTGTCACGGATTCCTGGTCCTACGTATTTTGGGACTGGGGCATGACATACCATGGTTGGATCCACTATACCAATCGGGGTTGGGGAGTATGTAGTATAGATATGTGATCATACCCATCTTGTATCATGTCTTGTTCTTGAATAGTATTAATCATACACCGCACATATGATTCGCCAGGCTATAATCTTGTAGCAAGTTCCCAAGCCGATCACATGTTAAAGCTAGTACTCACACACTTAGTCATTAATATTATTGTTCATTGTCATATTATTTTATTCTCATATTTATTTACAGTATTTTCTTTATTGTATATCTCTCTTGTATCTAT
The DNA here is from genome assembly GCA_036927795.1 of Iris macrosiphon. Taxonomy (NCBI): domain Eukaryota; kingdom Viridiplantae; phylum Streptophyta; class Magnoliopsida; order Asparagales; family Iridaceae; genus Iris; species Iris macrosiphon. Next base: position 21,526,735 of record JAYESA010000019.1, on the reverse strand, counting down.
TGTTGCATATTGTATATTCACATCTACTTACTGTTATATAGTTTTTATCATTGATTAGAACTGCTGTTAAAGATGTACTATGCTCCTTTCTTGACTGGATATATTTTTCCGAGATGACACCGAGGAGTGGTACCCTACACATTATGGGTCTCTGGATATTGTGGGCTTAGAGGCAGAGATCCTGACTCAGGAGGGACTTATCCCGACTGAGACAGGTGACCCGGGACTGTAGCTTCTTAGTATTCTCTTGTACTGAATTTGTCTCCAGCTTATTGTTTAGTATTTTTTCAGACTCATTGATGTTATTATTTAGACTCATGAGTGTATGTGACTATTCTATTCTTTATCTGATTCATGCTCATTTCCATCTTAGATCAGTGATTGAGTATATTGATATTGTTGGTGGCTTATTATATTGTTAGATAGATTACCCAAATAGTGTTCTACTGCCAATTTTGCGGCGTAGACTGGACGTTGTTTCTGACTTGTACCCTTACACAGGGTGCGGGTCATGACACATTCCCATGACAGAATATTTTTATCGTTTGGTATGTATTCTATTAAATATATATTATTTTAATAAAAGTAGGATAAGATGTTTTATTTTAATAACAAATAATATAATTTTTAATAGGTACAGATGGGAGAGGACGCCAACATGGTGACTGTCTTCCTGGCCACCCATCGGAAGAGCGGAAAGCTCATCGATGAGAAGGCCACACAGACCTATGTACATTACTTCACCTTGTGTTAGTTTTAATATAACTTTAAAAATATGCAAATAGATATCTATATAGTTAGTAATAAGTACCTTAGACGTTAGCAGCCATTTTTCTCGGACGAGTATCTTAGACTACGTGAGCGGGTGACTGCTAGTGCATCTGCAGAGGAAGATGCTGGTACTTCCTCGCAGCCCTTTACAGCTCCGTCGGGGGACGAGCTCTGGATGACCGCCGTTGGTGGTCTTCAGAGGGGTACATACTACGGTACGGGATCCTACGGCAACTTTGTTGTGACGCAGTCATCCTGGGCCCCCTCTGGTAGTGTGCATTCCTCGCAGCCTTCGCAGGCGTCGGCACGATCCCAGGAGAGAGTTGATCGTCGGATTGCTGACTGCGTGACGAGTTGCTACGGAGGATTACGGAGCATCCACAGTCTCAGCTGTAGACCGACGATGCGACGATCACCGCACGTTTTGATGCGCTCGAGCGTAGCTTATTGGAGATTAGGACTCTGAGCCAGATGATGGAGCACAGCCTTACAGAGCTCAGGACTATGAGCCAGACAACAAAGCACAGCTTGGCGACTCTGGTCGCGTCTATGGAGCGCAGACATGAGGAGCTGGAGGGGTCGCATACGGCCATGAGCGACTCACTTGCGAGGGTACATGCGACGTAGGATTTGTTGAGTCGGACGGTGGAGACGAACACTTCGAGGATGGTATCTGCCATGGATTCATACAATGCTCGACTGCTAGCATTAGAGAAGATACGTCCTCCTGGTCCGTCGGCATCGACACCGACACCGACACCGACTCCGACTCCATCGATTCCACTGCCTCCTCTATCGGGACCGGTGATGCTTTCTCAGGAGCAGTATGGCTTTCTCTTATCCCAGATGCGTGACAGTGTTCCTCCTTCTCCTCCTGATCCGCAGTAGTTCTTATTGGGACTTTTTTACTATTTTGTGTGTATTGGCCCATTCTTGGGTCTTTGATGTACTTATTTCATACTTTTTACTATATTATTTGGATGAGACGAATGTGACATTATTTTAGATTCATGTATTTATTTGTTGGGATATTCCTTCGTATTTCGATATTCTTGACGTGTTTATGTATGTACCGGTGTTGAGTGTTCCACCGAAGGGGTCGGCAAACCCAGAAAATTCAACGGAGGGTTGCTCCGGATCTATTTATATAAACTGTGATTTTATAACTGTAGACAGACTTTTATTGGAAAATTTTTTTAGAAATTGCATGCTTTTCTATTTTTTTTTAAAATTTGGCGACGTTTACCGACATGACAGTGCGTCGCTAAATTGTGTTAAAACGTCGCTAACTGGTATAAGGGACGTCGCTAATCTGTGTCAAAACGTCGCTACACGTCGCTAAAAGCTGATATGGCAATTTCTGCCAAGTCAGCATTGGTGTAGCAAAACGTCGATGATAATGTCGCTGATTTGGCGATGTTATGCGACAATATACGTCGCTGATATACCGACGTCGCGTAGCTGAACGTCGCTAATAACAAAATATTTGGCAATGTGTACGCGTCGCAAATATACGTCGCTATAGTGACGAATAGCAACGAATTTCTTCTCAGCGACCATGGATTACGCGACAACACCAAAACGCCGCTAATTACGTCGCTAATATATTTTAGCGGCATTTTTTTACCTATTAGTGACGTTTTTTGACGTCGTTAATATGTATTATTTTGGTAGTAAGATAGTAGATAAGATGGACCGGCTACAAAATTAATTGTTGAAGAAAGATTGTATGAAAATAATGAAAGAAATTTTGATGAGGAAGCGGATGGTGAAATGATTGGTGCTATGCAACATTTTTATAGAAAAAAAGTTAGTGGATTGGAGTTGTATAAATATTATAAAATAATATTAATAACATTAAATAATATAAACAATATAAGATAATATAATATAATATTATCTCGGTAAATAATATTAATAATATAACATTAATGCATATTATTATATTAAATAATTATGAAGAAATGAATTTATGTAGAAATAAATAATGGTTGTTTATTATTTGAGGATTGATGGATTGGAGATGTAAAATTTTGATGATAGCATAATATAAGAATATTTCTTTTTGAGTCCTCAAATTGAAGAAATTTTTAAGGATGGGTTGGAGAAGGCCAAAGAGAAAAATGGCTCAAAAATAAAAATCTAAGTCGTATGTATATCATTAATTATTAATATAGTTTTTTTTAATTAACTATCGAGTGGGTTTTCTTCTCGGTCAGTTGAAGAAAAAAATTTAAAAACTACCGGAACATATAACAAATTATAAAATATATTCAATTTTTAAATTATATTTAAACTAACTACATAATATTATCTAATTAAACACATATTCAAAATATAAAAAAAATAATTTATAAAATATTATAGTTAAAATATATTCAATTCATATTTAAAATATTCTAATACAATTTTAAATTGTATCTAATTTTTTAATAATATTTTTTTTTTTTTTTTTAAGTGAACGTGACTAGTTATAATTAAAAGTTCTTGAATAAATTACAGAGTTGTTCTTGTCCATAATCTTCTAATTCGGGATATAAATTTGAGACCATACCAAGTATTATTTGAATAGCTTAGAATCGAAGGGCTTCTGAAACTATATTAAAAAAAATTGAAAATAAACCCATGAAGCCTTGACTTTATTTGAAGAGTTTAGAATAATTGACTTTTCAAAGTATATTAATAATCCTTTGAAAGTGAAAGCATAAAGTCTTTGACTTTAGAAAGCTTCTGAACTACGATGGGAAAACTCTTACAAGTGGAATATGTCAATGGAAAATGCTAAACAATACGCCCCTTATGCCTGCCGGATTACCCCCAACCCTCCTAATTGGCTTCGGGTTTTTCGTGGGATCCGCCATCGCCAATGGATCGACATTATACTATCATATTTCAGTCCCAAAATACGTAGAACTAGAAATATGTAACATGTCCAGTCGTATGTATATGAACTCCAATATATGAAAATCATATACACACGTACGTTGTACATGAATATACAATCCATCAGTGGTAATATACTGTCACAACAAGTCACACACAATATATATCTCATCCACAGCACAAATAATAAGTAGGAATAAAGAGCTGAATAATATATCAAGATGAGTATCAAGTCTGATAGTCGGGTGGAAACAAATCCACTACAAAACGACTATACTGAAGTAGCAAAAAGATCTCTAAACAACGGTAAAAATATCACAGATACTCCGAGGGTAAGAACTCCTCAGTCTGGAAGGTAGTGTCAGGTCCGGGACCGTACTCCTGCGGATACTCCTGCTCGTCCATATCTGGAAAGGGACCAGGTTCTCAGAGGGACGTAACAAGATACATAATAACATGCCAATAAGTACTGAAATATAAACATCCAATGGGTCGCCTAACCGTCTAAGTGAATGCAGTTTGAAAACAACTTTCCACCAAGTGGACTATCTGGCCATATAGTGGGATTGGCATGATTCTCTCAGAGAATCAGAGGCCCACCAAGCATGTCGTCTTTTGAACGGCAGAGGCCGCCAAGTAGCATAGGGGTCATCATGACCGCGTATCTCCGGTGGAGCGTACGGGTTACATATAAGGAAAGTGTAAAGGAGCCCAAATGTCTTACTTGTTGTTCTCCCCATCTCATGCTCTAAGCATGCCATATCCATGACACGATAAAACCTCTAAATAACTGTCAGATCTACTAGCATACAAAGTTTCTATCAGCAGTCATTCCTAACGCACGGGCCATGCGTACAGGAGGCCAGACCTGTCCCGCAGTCCGTGATCTATATGAGACTCACAACTCGTGTAACAACTGTGTCACGGCCAATGAATCTAAAGATGGTCCATAATACTGGAGTGGTCTCATAAAGTAGGTACAAAAATCTATAAAATAAACATCTATATAAGCAGAATTTAATATGCATGTATCAGCTGTAATGTAAATAATAGTACTATGACAAGGTATACTTGCCGAGCAAAGTTCTGTATAGTGCACGTCCAAAGTAGTGTTTTAGTTTGATGGAAGAAGTGGAATTAGAGTTTAGGAGAGTTGTAATATATAGAGATAAGAGGCGGTGGAGGCTGCTGATGTTTCTTCCTATCATTAGTTTTGGTTGCGATTGGGGGAGAGTTTAGTAATAACATAGAGATAAGAGGAGGTGGAGTTGTTTTACGCGCGGAGAAGGAAAATTAAGCGGTGGGGTTTGTTTTACGCGTGGTTGAAAGAAAAGTTGATTTTTGCTTCTGCTGCTGTTGATATTATCTTCTCCTAACGGGTTGTGGGTTCCAGCGGGTAGGGTAGGTTAAGGGGTTTGGGTTTGAGATCCAATAGAAATTATATATATATACTCATATATACATAGAAAAATTTTAAAAATTCTATTGGTGCATACGGTTAAACCAGCAACTGTCCAAAGGGTCTCCTACATGAAATAAATTAAGAAAAATTTATAATGGCTCCATAAATTCTCTAATTGCATAAACATCTCAAATAAAATTTAATAAAATCTATTCCCTCTATTTAGCTCATAATTACTAAAATTAAATAATAAATACGGTTTTCAGAATTAGGGATTTTACACATACGAACGGCAAATTAATTGTACGGACAGAATCGACGGTCCATGCAGTGCCGTCCTATGTCAATACAACTTGTCTAAATCAAATTGAAATTTAGCTCCTAGAAAATGAAGCTGATTAAGTTGACTTTTGAGATGGATGAAAAAGAAGAAATTAATGTTTCTAAGAAACAACGATGAAAAATGGATTAGTATTTAGGTATTATCCATATGTGATGAACATATTCCTCGTAGTAGGAATGTGAAGCCAATGAGAATGTGACATTTTTTGGAGTTTAATGGTGTCAAGGCCTAACAAAAAATTCTCATAAAATTTAATATATATATATATATATATATATATATATATACAAAACTCTTGTCAGTCCGAAGGGAATATATATATATATATACAAAACTCTTGTCAGTCCGAAGAGGATATATATATATATATATATATACAAAACTCTTGTCAGTCCGAAGGGGAAATCAAATGGCAAACCGAATGTTACGTGTCCCCTCCTGATTGGTTCCGAAAAACAAAAGAAAAAGTCCCCCTACTAGCTTAGAAAAAAAAAAAACCCAACCAATTTGGGGGTGGGGGGGGGGGGGGGGGGGATAACACATGGCTCGCGGTCGTCTTCCCTATATATTGTGTGTTAAAAAAAATTAACAGCTTAACTACCTGATATTATCTAAGTTCTTATCCTCATGTAATTAAAAATTAAAGAAAAAAAATCATAATTAATAGTTTAACTATCTGATATTATCTAACTACCTACATGTATATCTATAACAAATTCTAATTAAAATATATTCAAATAGCATCGATAACAAATTATAATTTAAATTATTTTCCAACAATATCAGGGTAAAAGAATTGCACATGAGTACTTGAAGATAGGTACATGTTGTGCTGGGCTGTATAGAGCCGAATAATGAACACAAGCCCAGTTCAATCCCTACAAATCATAACCAAGTCAATGAATCTACACAAGCCCAGTCCAATCCCTACAAAGTACAAACCACAACCCAGGCCAACACAACTTTATCACGGATTTGCAGCTTTATCTTTTTTCGGAAATGGGCATTTAACGTTAATTATCCTTATGTTTCATATTTATTATAGAAACTACCCCTATGTTGAAACTAATTACAAGGACCAACCATATATTTTCTATTTTCTAATGATAGTTATAACACTAATCACCACAATATCTTATATTTTTTTATACGAATCGGGTTAGGTTCGCAGCTGCACCAAGTTCTCCTCCGAGCACAAGGAGAAAATTGGCTCATTATGCCATCGTTTCAAGCATTTCGTGGCAAATGGAAGGTACTGAAACCTAAGTAATGGTAATTATAAAGATCCTAAGTAATGGCAAATGGAAGGTACTGAAACCTAACTAAGTAATGGTAATTATAAAGATCCTAAGTAATGGCAAATGGAAGGTACTGAAACCTAAGTAATGGTAATTATAAAGATCCTCCGGAGATACCTGTGTGTGTAAATATCCAGGTAAAGATGATGGATACACAAAATTACTTTCACATTCACATTATTGCCAACCCTCAGCAACTTGTAAAACAAACCCGACTACTTTCTACAACACTTCTTCCAACCAAAGGAGACCAACTCATTTCAATGGATATGAATAAATATACTAACATTTCGTAAGATTACACAAGAGACCACCATTTGTATAAAGTTCTCAACAAGTTCTCGGCATGAAAAGCCATTACATACAGCACAAATATGAAAAATTGAATAAATATATCACAGGATTTTGAATCCCAACTTTCAAGCAACACCCAGTCCAAGTAAAAGAGGAATTGGAGAATAAATACAAACTTCCTAACCTTCCAACTGTTTGTTTCTTTATGAGCGATTGCAAAATGAGCTTCCAATGCTTCGCTGTTTATATAACACTACCGAGATTGAATCAGCAGTTGACGCCACACTGCCCAATAGCAGCAGCCTTCTGGGCAGGAGTAGTGAAGGGATCAATCCGCACCCATAGCAAGGAGAAGATGGATGCGAGAAGGATGGACCACACAATGACAATAGTGGGAGTCCTGTTCTGTCGGCCCAATAGACCCTTGAGGAAGGGGTAGAGATGGACAATAACCCATATAGCAAAGAAGAGCTTCCCGAAGAGAGGACCCCATGATTGGTAGCCACTGTTAATGGCATAAGAGACCCCTGCAACTATCCCAACCAAGTTCACAACCAAGACGGTCGTAGGGGGTATAAGGAGGGTTGTCCACTTGAATTCATACAATTCAGCAAAGTCCCCATCATCATCTGATGCCTTGGACGTGACAGTGAAGTTGGTGTCGATTCCAGCCAACACTTTAAGCAACCCCTGAAACACAGCAAAGAAATGGGCTGATGTGCCACCAATCACCCAGAACTGCTCATTCCTCCACCAATCTTCGATGCCAACTCCACTCCACCTGAGCTCCAAAATTCCAGTTGCAAAGATGGAGATGAAGAGCAGAATAAACCACATCCCAGCATAGTTGCTTATCTGCACAAATTTCCATAGTTAAATTTTTCAACTGATAGTGCCATATAATAACACAAGATGGCTTTAGAGCAGAAATCTCGTACATGCTGCAGATGCACATATAGCTAACTAATTAACAGTACCTACAAAAATTTGTAGACTAAAAAATATTCGTCATCTTTTTCCCCTTAGCATACATAAGCTAAACTGAAACTCCCTATAAGCCCAAAGAAGTATACAACTACAAGGTAAGACTAATAACCATCCTAGCATGCTTGATGACCATTCACATATAGCTCTTCAAGCCCAGACATACAGGATTGTTGATCACAATCATGACAAGTTTTGCTGGTCAAATCATGTATAAAAACATTTCTAACTAAAAGATGTAGTTGATAAAGAAAATTTCGTCAGTTCTCAACATCAATCTACCAGAAAATATTACAAAAAAATCTATTAGACAGAATCTGTTTCTCCTGTCTAATCTATTAGGTTCCTGAAGTACTACTACTATCTGTCTTGATCTCTTTCTCCAGAGAGAACAGGAACATCCAGCATGTACATGCAACGTAAGCATACTTAAGTACCTACAAATGCTACGACCTAATAGCTAATGTCTTACTAACAATAACAATAACAATGCAATATGGAAAACATTACGACACCTGGGTTGATCATGATATTCATGTTTTGCCTGAGAAATGGCATGGTCAGACCAAACTGGATATGTTAAAGGTGTCTACTTTATTAGCATTTGTGCCATAAGCATAAGACATAAGATTAACTGCAAATAGATGAGGGTGTACATCAGCAGACCAGTAGTATTTGCCAGAAGAATTAATTACTGACCTCTGGGATGATGAATTTTCCTGTGAGAAGGCAGATAGCTGGAAGAATACAGTACGCTATCAGTGGGATGGATGTGATAGGATAGACTATGGTGTTGATGTATGCTAGTCTCTCTAGAAGCCTTAGTTTTCCATTGTAGCCGTACCAAATGGGGCAATGTCTGCTAAGCAGAATCTCAACTGATCCCAAAGCCCACCGCAGCACTTGATTTAGACGATCTGAAAGATTGATAGGTGCTGAACCCTTGAATGCAGGGCGCAGAGGCATGCAATAAATTGATATCCATCCACGAGTATGCATTTTAAATCCAGTCAAAATGTCCTCAGTGACAGATCCATAAATCCAGCCAATCTGGAACCACATTGACAGGCTCAATAACAATAATTGTCATAGATGTCTGATGAATGCATAAAATATTAAGTTTTGATTTAGCTTAACCTCTTTTCCCCATTCAGACTTGTCCTCGTAGCCACAGCTGATAACATGAATTGCTTCTTTTAGCAATGAAGTTGGATTAGTTGATGGTGGTAAGCCTCCCTGCTCCATAAAGGTGGAAGCAATGAAAATAGGTGACTGGCCAAATCGCTTCTCTAACCTCTTCTGAGACATAAGCAGCAACTTATCATCCTCATAACCTGAAATTTTTGTGTATAATTGATTTGAGTATCTTGGTAGTGATGTTTCTAATGACATACTGAATCAGAAAACCAAAACAAATACAAAATTATTGAGCAAACTAAGGATCCATATCTATATAATAAGTACAAATCATGAGAGATAAAAGGGAAGGGCATAAAAAGGACGCAAAATGTGCATGTGGATGTGGTCTACCGGTTTTGTCAAACATTTATACATCAGATTGTTTTTTGTATATCACATAGTTCTAGTACAATTTAGCATGCTAGAAAAACGAGGATGTTCATGTCTTTAAGGGACACGAACCACAAAAAATCACATGAAAACATACCATCAGGAGAAATTGCATGCATGTGTATGCAGGTATATGGGGCATGTGTGTATGCTGGCATCTATGTTGCATGGACATGGAAAATTGTGCCAGTATCCATATCGTGTCAATACCTGTATCCGTGCCCATATTTGGGCAACATAAGTGACTGCACTATAAATATTTGAAAATGACCATATCCCGTATCGTTTCCTTATCCCTATCCATACTCGTGCAACAGAGGCGGGCATATGTTAATGAAGGTTGGATGTGCGCCTGGACGTTGGAGGGTTTGCACGTGGAGTTTGGATCAATTACTTACACCATGGTGGCAACTGCCCCTCCCTTATTTTATTTTGGGAAAGTGTTTTCACACATAAGAGCCATGCATGTATTGATTAACATAGATGCAATGTGAATGAGAAATTGATACATGAACAAAAAAACATATAACTTAGAAACCAATGAAATTCCCTAGTCAATGTTCGAAGCATCTCAGAAGGATTATAAGAAATGAACTAATGAATAAAAAGATGTACCATCCAAGCCCTCCTCAACATCCTCCATGTTGAAGATGGGAATCGTTGATTCAGTTCTCTTAACAGCCCGCTTTTTATCAATGTAGTCCTTGTTCCTGCTCTTTCCCTTCTTTCTTGAACCACAGCAGCTCTTGAAGACTACATTAGGCTCTAAGTCTGCCTCGGTCAAGACGGGATCATAGCCGTACAAGGCCTGCCTATTGAAACAGCATCCTGTTCCCACGTAAACAGGGCCCTGTACGCCATCTAAACCTCTCAAGTTGATCTGCAGGAAACAATATTGTTAAGAAGATAATTCATTGTAACAAATTGAAATAACACTTCATACATGCTCCTCTTACATCAAAAAAGACAATATTTCGATTTGCATATCGATCGTGCAAGTCGATGCCATCAAATCGTTGTGGGAACTGAATATAACATGTCTTCTTTCCATAAGCAGGATCCATCATGAAACACATTGCTTCCCTCAGAGCTTTGCTATTGTTGAAGTAATGATCACAATCCACATTAAGAAGATAAGCGCCATTGGTTAAGACAGCAGATACCCGAATCTGACAGATACCAGTTAAAGCATAGACAAATATCAGCATGTGTGTGTGTATGAGAATGTATATATAATTGTTAAACCGGAAAGAGTCAGAGCTACAAACCAGAGCATTCATAGCACCAGCCTTTTTGTGATGTTGGAAGCCTGGTCGCTTCTCACGAGAGACATAAACTAGTCGAGGAAGCTCATTGCCATCTGTGTCAAGCCCTCCACTGTGGCCTAAAAAGACCTGTAATTTCCAAGAATGGAATCAGAAAACGTAAAAGGAGATAAGAAAAGTACAACGTTGTTATTGGAAATGATGGCAGTTAAGAGTTGGAAAGGGTGATGGCACCTGGATCATGCCGGGGTGATCTCTTGAATTGTTACCAGGCCAGGGAGTACCATCCTGCATTGTCCAACCTTCTTCTGGGGTTTTTTGTGCTTTGGCAACAAGAGCATTTATCCGTACTTTAAACTCTTCATACTCCCTCTGTATCATATCATTTCAACATTTATGAATAAATTTGTTTCAAAAATCAAAATCATGGAGACTAGCAAATAATTTCCACACACCTTCATTGCACGGCGCTCCTTGACAAAAGAGGGTTGAACTTTATCCTTCAAGTAATCTATCTTCTGAGCAAAGTAAAACTCTGGGGCCCTTGGTTCAATGTTGTGTTTCTTGCAGAAGGGCACCCACTTCCTAGCAAATTCTGAAGTCTCAGAGAGGGATTCAAATGTCAGCATTGCTGATCCATCGTCAGAAACATAACAGGAAACTTTGTCGACAGGATAATCCACCGCAAGAATTGACAATACAGTATTGGCTGTTATAAGAGGAGGCTCTTTAAGAGGATCCACTGTACTGACGAAAATGTCAATTGGAGCCAATTGCGAAGGCTCTCCTTCCCTGTCAAATCTGTAAGATGAAAAACATTAGTAACATCGTTGCAATTCAGTTCCATAAAATCCAGATGCACGACATGTCATAGAAAAGGGTAAGGGTACTGCCTTTGCCACAAACCTCAATGCAAGCCTCTCAAGGTATGTCTCGCGGTTTATTGGGTACCATTTTGGGAATTGATCCAAAAGCCATGACAAAGCAAACCAAACCTCACATATAACAGATGTTAACCACAGTGGGTAGGCATCTCGCACAGGATGTGTTATACGGTACTGGAAGAAGAAACACAAGATGATAAGACGAAGTATGATCACCACTCTGTAAAGGTTCAGTTGGTTAGACGGGATAGGAACTATGCGGCTCATAGGTAGGCGGGCATCATCAGCCCTGCAAAAGAAAAAAGAAAAAAATGAGCTCTATAAATATGTCAAATTAAAGTCGTTTACCTGAGATTTAGTGTAAGAATGTCCACTATTACCGATTATAATTTTTAACAAGACAACTTGAGACAAAAAAGCACGGTGTCAGAATAAGGATAACCTAAACATTAATGCTTAGTGAATCCTATCAGTTTGAAATTTTGAAAGTACATACTGAAGCAGCTAAAGTTGAAATTCATTTTGTTAAAACTTAAAAGTGAATAAGTAGCTAAAGTTGAAATTCATTTTGTTAAAACTTAAAAGTGAATAAGTGATCTATATCAATTTCATAGACAAACAACAAAAGTGCATACCAATTGAACTTGATTACCCATGAATCAACAATATAAAAAATGAATGGTGAAAATCGATGAGTTTAAGAAGAAATCCATATTTTAGAAATTTTACTTTGTGAGTGCAACCATTTGACATGATTACTTGTTTAAAAGCCCATTTACACCATATTTTAGTAGATATAGAACATTTTACATTGTTGATCTTTAGAATGTGCTATTGAAAACATTTGAAAACCCAGCAACTACACCACAACACCAGAGTTGTGGAAGGGTAGATGGCTGAATATTTATATCATTCCAATACAATCATCCAAGTTGACGGCCCATTTTATGAATCGAGAACTGGATTCTGGCAATGGTATAATTTTTTTAATCCACTTTTCCGCTAGACGAGATTCGAATCTAGGTTGCACTATTACCAAGTTAATGTCCCAGACAGTACCCCCAAAAACTCCAGAGTCGTGGTGAGGGTTGAGCATTAAATATTTCTAGATGCACAAGTAAAAGAACTAAAGTACTAGTTTTTAATGTGTTTAGTTTGTAGATATTCAAATGAGATCCATCATGACAGAAGGTTTATATTTCTATTTTAAAGTGCAAGGTGATGATTTTGTACCAGTAGGATATGAGCTTAAATCCAATAGGTAGCACTGTAGCTTTACTCTATATATATACAAGAGGGCGGAAAGGGAGTGATTAGAAAAGGAGTAAGTATGTACGATGGCTTTACTAAGTTAAGATGTCGTACATTTGCAGATCTTCGCCATTTGAACCAGTTCCTTCCATATCTCCTTTTCCATCGGTATATTTACTCGTCATCTGCGCTACATTTTTATCCTGTTTCAGTTTCCAACCTTCAACTCTTTCCTTCCAGTCAACACTTCCCAGCCCATATGAGTTTAAATCCTTTGAAGGGTCCACGATTCTCACCGGAACTGTGCTCACACACCAAAATTAAGAGGATTGCATTAGTTGGGTTGTATCAAATAATTCATTGCATACTTCTGAAAGGAGAAATAATAAGAAATTACCTGGCAAGCTAGGATCAACGCTAGAAAGTGAGTGAGTGCGTTTTTCCCCATAACCAAGGGGGCCGGATGATCTGATGGACTGGCGATCAGGTGAGGCATCAGGTATTTCCCCTGAAACCTGAAAAAAATATGTTCGGTTGAACCAACTAAAAAAAGGGACCCAAGCAATGATTTTATGTTCAATGGACCCAAATCACCATTCACATACAATGATAATCTGATGTATTTTAATGCCACAATGAGCGAAAACTGAACCACGGAATTGGCACCAACTCTTGTAAGGGGTTGGCATCACATCAACGACTTGTATGAAGTTGATCAATTCTTTCCTAGAGCCACTTGATTATGTGCTACATGCTCATCGTATACTGGGAGGAAATCTTGGATGATGAGAATGAATTTATGCAACTAAGATGTAGTATGTGCAACTCACATACAATTGTAATCTGATGTTGGATTTTCATGTCACAACAAGTGAAGATAACCAAGGAATTTGTCACCAACTCGTAAAGGGTTGATGTCACACGTCAACATCTTCTTGTATGAAATTGGTCAATTGGTTTGTTGTAAGATGTCAAGATCTACGAAACATGTTCTTCAAGCTGAGGTATGTAAAGGAAAAGATGGTAAGCAGCCTTTTTAAGCATATAATTAGTAGCACTAGTCCAAGAAAAGATAACTTCTAATTCAGGTATTTTATATGTCAATTATTTGAGTCAAATTATTTCAAATGTCGATTGGTTTCTAGGTAATGGACCGCATGATGCTACATGCTCATCGTATACTGGGAGGAAATCTTGGATGATGAGAATGAATTTATGCAACTAAGATGTAGTATGTGCAACTCACATACAATTGTAATCTGATGTTGGATTTTCATGTCACAACAAGTGAAAAGATAACCAAGGAATTTGTCACCAACTCGTAAAGGGTTGATGTCACACGTCAACATCTTCTTGTATGAAATTGGTCAATTCGTTTGTTGTAAGATGTCAAGATCTACGAGACATGTTCTTCAAGCCGAGGTATGTAAAGGAAAAGATGGTAAGCAGCCTTTTTAAGCATATAATTAGTAGCACTAGTCCAAGAAAAGATAACTTTTAATTCAGGTACTTTATATGTCAATTATTTGAGTCAAATTATTTCAAATGTCGATTGGTTTCTAGGTAATGGACCGCATGATGATTCTACCACATCAATTTATTTTTGCTTATTGATCTGGTCATATCTTTGCAAAAATTGCAAGACCTCAATCATTAAATGCCAATGATACAGACTGCACAGTATTTACCAGATGATTACTTTGCATAACATTCTATCTTTTGACATGAAGGTGGAAACAGCTAGTGAAACTTGCACAAGGAGACCGAGGATGTAAAGACGTAGAGTCGTAGAGATCCTACAACACCTAGTGGAAGGACTATATAATAGTTCTAATCCACTTATCATACCTGTTGACCACTGGTCAAGCACGGAATACTGTGTTGAGATTCATGTCTAGAGGAGGAAGATAAATCAACTTCTTCCTGGCCTTGTCTCCAAGTATGCACTGCTTTGCCACTGCCTTGAGTGTAATTGAACTCATTATCCAGATCATCAACTCCATCCTCTTCATCATCTCCCTCAACCCGAGGACTGCCTGCAATTTTATGCAGCATGGAGAAATCTCACATCAAGATCCATAGCATAGGAGGCAGCAACAAGAGAATATACAAAATATAGGTGAACAAGTCATAGTCACATAATTTTCTAAGTTAGAACATTTTTATATCCTTCTCCACTTTTTCTTCTCATGTTATTGATTCGTTCAGTGTGCTTTCCAGCATTCAATGATTTCAACACTTTAACATAGACAATTCTTCAATTTATCATGATGATAATGAATAACTCAACCAATGTATATAATTGACCAATGTTAACATTTCCCATTAATGCTGCTATTTTTTGTTACTACCTATTTCATGTTTATTTGTGATAAGTAATAAAGGGATGGTTGTTGCACCATCTTTTCTTTTCATATTATCTAATGTCCTACAATTCAAACAAAAGGAATATACATAGTTATTCTTCATGCATACAACCTGATTTTGTTTTGTTTGTCAGTCAAAAGTTCTTAATAATGCATTTTCTCAGTTGGATTCTAAGCAGAAGAGCATAATAATCATATAAAGGCTTTCTTGTTGCATTGTCTTTTCATTTTATTCTCAAACATCCCTCAATTCAAACAATAGGAATTTACATAGTTATTCTTCATGCATATAACTCTATTTGTTTTCTTTCTGTCCTAACTTTTTAAGACTCCACCTCTTTCAATTTCAAGCTATTTAGCTTACTATAGCAAAACTCGTTATGTATGTACAATTCAGTTGGACTCTACACAGAAGAGTCATAAGAATCAGAAACATTACTTATATTACAGTTGGACCACCTAAAATACTGAGACCATACAAGTTACAAACATCAAACTGACCTTTCTGCCTTTTATACCTAGTCTTGCATTGAGGGCAAGACTGGTTTCCATCTCTCCGCTCATATTCGTAGCAAGGACGACAAACTGGGAAGGCACATTCATTGCAAGCAACAAAAACGTCATTAGCTGATGTAAGCCCTACAGTGTCACCACAAATCTGACAAATTTGGCCACTCAGATTTTTCAGGGGCTTGGCCTGCCATAACAGTAGTAATACAAGTAAGGTCACATGGTTTTATGAAAGGATGTTATGTACTTCATGTAACTACTATATTCCATAAAAGTATGATAACTGTTCAAAGTAAAATTTCAAGAAACCTCAATAAATCACCCCGAAACAGTTACAATTCCGGAAAAAAAAGGATAAAGATAAAATTGAATGGATAAATGGTTTAGTGCCTGCCCAGTTTTCATCTTGAACACATTGAATTAGCAGAAAATAATAAGACCAATATTTCGCCTATGCATTAAGATACAAACATGTACAAATCTCTGCAAATGCATATTTAAGTCTTAAATATTATATTCAACCAGAGGATCAGAATTTTGTTGCAATAAATGTAATTTTAGCAGAATCAAATAAAAACTAAAGCATACAAAATAACGCATTGAGCTACATACATTGAGTACTTTAAAACTACAGTCAATTAAATTTGACTTAGGCAAATGGAGAAAGCCAAGAAACACAGAAGTAATACAAGATAAAGATGTGGTGTAACTTCAGTAATGGAAACCCATGGACTCATAGGCCTAACAACCATGGAGATGAGGAGATCTGAAACCAAAACAACAGGACAATCTCACATAGAAACTGCCAACACTATGGTTTATACCAAAGAGTCCATGATAATCAACAGTTACTTTTACAAGGAAAAGATGACGAAGTTCCTATACAAACCATGACAGGGTTAGCTGTATGTTGTACGGATAAGGCATGACATGCCATCCCATGGACACAGCAACACGGACACGGCACCTATTTTTGTGCATCTTAGTGTATTTTGGAGTGTCCGATACATCTACGACACGACACAGCCCACATTTTTTGAGTGTCCGTGCTTCCTGGGCCTGATATTTTATGTTTTACAAATGGATGGCTTTGTTTCCTAAAGCAACTGTTTATAGAGAATAAAAGAAACATACCATTTAATGGTATTCCAAACCAACAAGTTGCTCATCCAACATTATTTTCGACAAATCTAATCAATGCTAATTGTGGATTCATCTAGAACATCCAATCCCCAACTTAATCTCTTTCAGATAGAATCTACTGACAGATTTAAGCACCATTGTAACTAATTATCCAAAATATGATCAAATACATGGAATTAGAGTGCAGTCCACCAGGACCAATTTAAACTTTCTATGTAAAACAAAATAATTCACAAGTCAAACCTAACTAGAAATTGAGTCTATCTAACTCCAAAATAGCAAATTCGATATCAGGAACATATTAGCAAAAAAAAAAAAAAAAAAAAAAAATCATCCAATCAAATAAACAATTTAACCCCAAGCCAAAGGCTGATCAAATCGAGTCTACCTATAGTTTGTACTTTGCCTAATCAACTGCAGTATAGTATAATCCTGACCAATCCGACAAAAATCCAAGTCGATTCCTACTCAAACTAAGTCAATCAACAGAGCAAAGTCCAACTTTTAGCAAATCTAATCAATGAACATTTCCCAATTCGAACCAAAAACCAAAATTCTCCAAGTCAAACTCAGTAAAATCAACTTTCTCGACGGATCCAAGCATGAAAGCAAAAACTTTCCACTGAATCTATCTATATAGTTATCAAAAACTACTCAAAATCGATAATAAAGATCGAGACTTTAGGAACAAAATCAAGAAAAAATTGAAGATCCATATTGGAAATCAGGGAAATGATCTCACCCCGGGCTCTCCTTCGTTACGGATCATCACAAACTCGTTCCGCTTGTGGGAACCGGCCACCATTCCTGCATTCGCCTCCATTGCTCCAAAGATCGCTGCTTCCTCTCTCTCTCTCTCTCTCTCTCTCTACTGCTTCAGCAAAGCCTTCTTTTTCTAGAGAGCGTTCATTCTAGAGAGAGAAACTCGAGAGAGAAATCCGAAGCGCTCCCCGCAATGTCAGCTGAAGAATGAAGAGCTTTTATTTTGTTTCCATATTTTCTCTTTCTTGAGATTTCTGAATTTTTTTAGTGTCTCGATTATTACTCTCACCAGCTGCTGCCGGTGCCGCTGTCGACGTCGCTACAGTTGTTGACAGCCTGGCGTGGGATCCGACCGGCTGTTGCCGGTGCTGAGTGACGTCTGCCTCCGTCAGCTCAGCAGTTTGGTGTAGTTTCTGTCGGTGGGCTCATCCGGAAAGGTCAGTTATGACCTTGTACTTTTGGGTTAATTGCGAAAAGAGAATTGTCGAAATTTTCTTAAAGTTGGAACTTGGAATAAGAAAACAGAATTTTTTGTACGATGATTTTTTTTTTAATGACAGTTTTTTAAGCATTTGGTGGCATGAAATTCAAAGGACCTATGTATTGAGATTGAAAAATAATAGCTTAATTTTAGTAAATAAAATATAACTATATATACACATACAAAATAAGATTGAGTAATATTTTAAAATATTCTAAGTCTAGTTAATTATCTAATTTATAAAAATTGAGTAAATTTTTTAGATATTTTAAATCTAACTAATTATCTAATTTATGAGATTTATTGTCAATTCATATTATACAACTCAAATTAGGAAGCTAAATGGATAATTCTAAATATCTAATTAAGAAATTAATAAATTAGTTTGTGTAATAAAATATTTTCATAAACAGATATATCTAATTCAAGAATTAATAAATTAATGTTTCTAATATTGTGTTTGTATTTTGGTCCCTCAATGAATGGTATTTTATTAATTAAGAAAAAGATTATGGATGAAAAAAAATCGATAAGAATTACAAAACCGTTTCTAATGTGAACAATTATAATTATCAAGAACATAGAAAATATAATTTTGATTTTGGTCAAAATTTGCATATGCACTCGTTACCCTTGAAAATAATACTAGTCATAAATAAATTTGTAACTTAAATCTAAAAGGCAAACGTTTTAATATTTTCTTATTAAAATTTAGCTAGGATAAATTCCATTCTTTGCCCAAAAAAAAAGGAAAAAAAGGTGATCACAATAACTCATAACAAGGTTGAGTAATATTGTAAGCATTGTTGTATATATTTTTTATGGGGTTGCATTTTGAACTTCTTTAATACTAATGAGATTTTATGTACTACTTAATAAAACTTAAAATTAATTGGTACTACAAAAGTTATTCAATCCAACAAAATTTTTACTTTAGTTCGTGTATTTAAAAAATTTGTTACTACTTAATAGCGATATTTTTTTCCAATTTTGTCAAAAAAAAATATACAAAATTAAAATTTGACTCCAATGTGAATCAAACACACAAGCTTCTAAACCAAAGCCAAATACATTACCATTTACCACAAACAACTATTACACTTATAGGATAAACGAAATATGAGCCATAGTGCTCTCATATCCCTACATGAGTCATATATATATAAGAATTCTACCAGAGGTTATTGCGAAATATTTCTTAGCAAACAATTGTGCAAAACTTCTTTCTTTTCGGTCAATTTGAAAGAAAAAAAATATTTCGTGGCACACAAATTTATGCTAAAAAAATTGTCAAATATAACTGGTTATCTAAAAATCAAACAAAATAATTTATTTAACTAAAAAAATGTTCTTTTGGTAAAAATTAGAATACAAATAAAAAAAAATGACATGGTATTATAAAAATAAAATAATTGTATACTTGTAAATATAAGTTATTAATAAATGTTGTCCTAAGTTGTTTTAAATTTTTCCCACCATTTATATTTTTACTAGAATTTTTTTTTTCTTATTTTATTCATAAAATTTGTAAATTTTGTTTTAAACAACCTAGAATATATCAAATAGAAATTATGACTTCCATGCTACTTTGTGGTTGTCAAATAAGCCCCTGAGAAATTGATTTATGATGGACATTCATTATATATATATTTAAATATAATTCAACCACAATTATAATTTTTTTCGGTCCGTTAAACAATAAAAATAGTCCAACAAAATCAACTGAATCGAGTATCAGTTCGATTTCGTTTATGGCAAAAAAAATCGATTTTCGTCTTGGATGTTTAAATTTTAGTTTATTTGGTTTTGATTATTTTGATTCTGTTAAAACTGAGTAAACGAAATGCTTACTCTAGACATATTTGCATACCTACTACTATTTTATTTATATTAGTCTAATTCCTTATAGATCTAAGTTTGCACTGGAATTGCTCCAATTATAATTACTATTAAATTCTTACAATTTAGTTTCAAATGTTTATAGTAGCTCAATAGTTATACATTAGCTCCGCGTGTTAATAGTATAATATGCTATTATAAAGTTAAAAGAATATTTCAAGGCCTACTTGTTAATCTCTTAGTAATGTTACCACTAAACTATACTAGTATATATGTATGTACACTGTACGTATTTTAATTATCCATTAATTAATTACATTTTACTTAAAAAGAGCATGAAAAAACTATAATTTTTTTGAAAAAAAAATTATACCTAATTATCTAGCTGTTCTTTTTAAATTTAATGAACTAAAAAATTAGTAAACATATGTAAAGTACATTTGTAAAAAAAAACAAAAATCTACGGTAAAGCTAAGATTTTTATATTTTATAATAGTTTTAATTAGTAAACATATGTAAGATTTTTTTTTGACACAGTAAAGTTGAACCTTTTTCCAACTATACAGTAGTGTTTGTTAATTTCTCACATGAAAAATAATGGTGATTAGGGGTGTAGCTCGGACGGATTGGGTCGGACACGAGCTCAACCCTAGTCCAACCCCATTAATCATAAGTCTAGTCTGAGCCCAAGTTCGATCCGACCTCGGATTCAACATATGTAGCCCAAGACAAAGTTCGGAGGATCGGGTTGGACACGGATTCGATCGAATTTATCGAACTCTAATATAATATTTAAAACAATTTTAAACAAAGGTAATATTAAATACATAATCAAATAGAAATCATACTTCAATCATTACAAAATAAAAACTGAAAAAAAATATAAGATAAGGAGTTAAGAGTTTTGGTAGAAAAATTTAGAATTTAAACATTTTATTTAAGTTTTAGGAATATATATATATATATATATATATATATATATATATATATATATATATATATATATATATCGGATTTCGGATTCTTTGGATGATCCGATACATGAATCCGAGTTCAACCCAATTTTTTATTGGGTTCAAATATGTTAACCCGAATCCGAGTCCAAATCCAAATATCTTCAACCATAATCTAATCTATTAACGAATTTATCTGATCGGACTTGGATTTAGTCCGTTTGAGTTGCACATCTTTATGGTGATTGCATGATTGATTATATTATAGTGGTGGCACTATGTAATAGCTATAATGGATTAGTTGGGCTATCAATTTGTCCAATTTGAGGTCGTTGAGGTTCCTCTTTCTTCCATGACTGTCGGTGCGCTGCTGCAGCTTGTGAGCCTTATTAGGGGATTAGTGGTTTGCTTGTCCCTTTCAATCACTTTCTCAACGAAGATGACACTCACACCCACCAATTTCCCATACTTGGGCTTTCGTCTTGATTTTTTTTTAAATTTCAAAAGTTGCTTTCAACGACGGGTTTACGTATTAGCACTCCCACAAGATCAACCATATGGTATTTTCTACTTTTAACAATGACTCAGTGATTTTCATAAGGACGTAAGCACGGATATTCAAAATATAGGATGATGTATTTGTGTCGATCATGTATTGGATACATCCAGGGTCGGTCCAGAGGTGAGTTCGACACGAGCAATCCTCCTCTGGTTAGAAAAACCTTTCAGGTCCAGAGTACAAAAGGTTGAGGTCGCAGATGACCTTCCAGACATAAACAAGCGCCTCATAAGATACCATTGTCAGGGGACTATCAAAATCAATTCTGGCTAGAACAACCTCTGGATCGGCCTTGGATACAACACACTCTAAATTATACTAAAAGATACTACGATACGTGTTATTGTCATGTTTGTGATGTATTATCGTATACATACAAATATTTTTTTTATATAAAGTACTCAGTCTAATACAATGAAGTCAGTTCAGTGCAACTGTACAAAGAAATCCAACCGGATGTTTAAGTTAGCAAATAGCAACTGTATGTTCAAAACAAAATTTTAAAGTGAGCAACTAGGGCCCGACCTCTCCAATCCAAGACTCCATCTCTCTTCCTCTCTTTCCAGACTCCCTCTTCTCTCTTCAGTTTTCTCCAACACGACAATATCCCGATCCCGAGTGATCGAGTCCCGTCGTCCCGACTTCCAGAATCTCGGCTGTAGGGCAGCAGCGGGCCAGCTGGTGCTTCCCTTTTCCAGCCCGACCGCCAGGCTGCAGCGACGCAGCTCCTCCTGCTCTCGATATCTACTCTATCCTCTCCCAATCTTCCTCTTGGCTTTTCAGACTTCAGCTTCTTCATCTCCTCTGGACCTCTGGTAAAATCCTAACTAACCCCAATTTTTTTTTAAAATCATAACCCTAATTTTTTTTTTTTTAATTGTTTTGATCTTAATTTATTTTTCCTTGTGTATTGTTGTTAGTAGTTCCCATTAGTAGTTAGAATTCCATCCTGGATGACTTTATAATATATTATAATAGTTATATGTCAATGTATGTTGCAAAGGTCCATTTTATTCCCATAATCAGATAGTATTCTTATATGCAATATCTTCTTTCTAATGTATGATTTTTACCCGTTTATGCTTTCCAGCATCTTACAAATATTTTTTCGTTTTAATAGAATGGAGACTCCATGTGTCAAACTTTTAAGCATCATATTGGTCATCTCTGTTAGGGTTCTTTTAACAGATATTTCCTTATATGACAATATCTAGTTTGTGTTTGAAAATTTCTAATTGTAAAGATATTTGTGTTGCTTAATAGTATAATATGTCTAAGAATTTAGATCTACACTAATTGTATGGTCTGGCTTTCAAATTTTTTGTTTTAACTGTGCCTGCTAATTAAAGAGTTCTTTGTTGCATATCAAGTCTCTATAAGTCATAATAAGTTTCAAATTTTTTTAGAGCTAATACAAATTTAGGAAGTAAAGAATGCGCTAACCAGCACTTTTGTTATTAAAAGTTTTTCTACGTGTCTATGACACTTGATGCACCCCTAACTGGTTCAAGAAAATTAACATGTGTGGTTATGAGATGGTTCAATAAAAGATTATCAGTCAAACTAGCAAGTTGTTTCTAAGTGGAGCACCCCTTCTTAAGTTTATTGTCTATGATAGATTTCGAATCATCGAATTTACAAAGAAAACTTTGTCAAATTTTTGACATAAATTTTTAGAACCTTAAGTAATTATTAGCTAGCCCACCCTATTATGAAATCCTGCCTCCGCCCCTGGTTCCAATCGAAAACAAGTTGGACCGAAAACCTAATAAACAAAATTGAAATGGCCAATAATCGAACAAAATCGAACTGAATTAAATATGTTTGATTTTCGATTTATTTGCATTTTTTTTGGTTTATATATATATATATATATATATATATATATATATATATATATATATATATATATATATATATATATATATATATATATACACTAAAATTTAAAGTTGAATAATAAAATACTAAAGACTGAAAGGCATATATCTCTTACTTAAGAGTTACTACATTGACTGTCATTAAAATATCAAAATGAAGGACATGGTCACATGAGTTATTTCTAATTACTTTTTTCCTTCGAAAAAAAAAAGGGAAAAAAAAGGTGGAACTAAATCTTCCGTTTCATGAAAGATGGTCAATAAACAAGTCACGTTACAAATATCTCTGCGAAATTAGGAAAAGATAGAATACAATAAATTCCAACAAAGACTAAATTGGACAGATATACATGTCATTAGTTTGCCACTGTTCTCTCTTTCTATATAGAGAGATGGAAAAAATACTTGAATACTCCAAAATATAATATCAAAACAAATATTTGAGTCCATGTCATCTTGTCTTTAATTTCTTATATATATACTTTAATCTATTATATGTCTTTATTGTCATATATTTATATGCATCCGTGTATTATAGATTCCACTTTTTTTTCCCAAATGCAAGAAGAAAAATAAAAGAAAATAACTTTTTGGTTGTAAATTATTGAAATGATTAACACATTCAACAATTCACATAACTGAAAAAAATGTAATTACCTACTCCATCATTTTGATCTCCTCATTCAGTTTAGGAACGAAAATGGGCCGGACCGGGATGGACTAGGCCAATATCCATATATACTCCTAATATATTATAACAATAATATTCAGCCCAACGTAACAACAGGACTGCAAGACCTGATCCATTACTAAACACTAGTAAATTTAAGTGAATACTTTTTTTTTCTCATTCTGATATTGTTAAAAAAAAGTTAAAATATTTAAATATATTTGTATTGAGATTTGTTATATATGTTTAAATTATTTAATTATGATTTGTTATGTGGATATATGTGAATAAAAGAGAAGTTTTCGGTTGCGTAGAAGAAGAAAAAAAAAGAGGTTAGATTTAGAGTTATTATTTTCGTAATTTTTTTTTAGTTAAATAGTGAGGATTTACAAACGACTTAGACGGCTCAATTTTGAACCATTTCCAAGCCGCAATATATTAGTAGAAATGGATAATTTAAAATTTTAAAAATACAAAACACTGCGATTTTATATAAGACAAGGAATGTATTTCCAGAAAGTTGGAGGTTGTATCAGTTGAGTACAAGACCAGCCATTAAATGATACGGAGAACGATAAACTACTAGTTGGATTGAAGTTTTAAGGAATAATATAATTCCTATTGGTGTTATAAATGACTTAGAATATAAGTTTTAAGGAATAAGTAATATAAATCCAGCCTAAAAATTTAAACTCTCCTTTAGTACTTGGATTATAGGATTTGGCCTACCGAAAATTTAGCTGTAAAACTCCTGGATTTTCTTTAACAACTACTTGGATCCAGCGAATAGTCGGGTCGGGCCGAGCACTGAAACATGATCCTACAATATTTCAAACGAAAACATCTGGCCCACCATTGCTTCATAGCCTGGTCATTCAGGTTTTAGTTTTGGCCCGTGGACTTTTAAGGCCCAGAGAACTAGATTATAATTATTATTTTTATGAGACCGCAATTTACACACGCTACTTAATAAAATCCAAAAAAAAAAATGATATACAATAAATTTGACAATTCCGTGCAGAGGAGTGTTGCTGCAGCACTAGAGGACAGTTCCGTGAAGCTGAAAGTGCCGCAGAACTAAGGTATGTGAGAAAAAGAAGAAGAAAAAAGAAAAAAATTTCTTGTTTGGTATACGAATAAAAATAGGAGGAAAAAAGGAAGAAGGTGAAATTCAAGACCTCAAAAGTGGGAGAAAAATTTATGACTTATGCTAATTAACATTTATATCCATAAAAAATATATTATTTAAAAATTATTCAATAAAGTCAAATGATAAATAAGTATTTTTAGTTGAAAATATAATTGATAAACTATATATTTATTATTTTTATTATTTTTCTTTTTTCTTTTATACAAAACAAAAAGAAATTCCATCTCTTCTGTTTTCCATTTATTGAATAAAATGTTGGTATAGAAGAAAAATATATTTATGCTCTTTTTGTTTTCTTTCGCTTTTTTTCAACATTCCTACCAAACAGAGTCCTAGAGATGTTGCAGAAACAATGTGCAGAGCGGTGGTGGGGTCGCGAAAGCGGGACGACACGGAATTGATGGGCACGACATCAATGCAAAATAGTTTTGCAGAAGTTGACAATGTCACAGAAGCAGTGCAAGTCATGTCGCAAAAACAGCTGGGTTAGTTTTTCAGAAGCCGATAATGCCGAAAATCTAGCGAAAATGCAAATGAGTCTGAAAAACGTTTATTAAGACTTTAACTGGGCCAAGGTTGCAAGCAGGACTAGTAGTTCAAAAGTTCACACATGTTGTCCGACTTAAAAGCATCACATGCGTACTTTCCAGCGGTGAATACGGAATCCCACAGAGAATACAATAACAGCAGATGTCTCGCCTAACGGTTTGGACCGATGCACCTGGATGGTGGTGATCGTGGAATCGAGATCCCCCGACACTATTAATTTATCTTTGGAGGAATTAAATAGCGGAGTGGTGGTTGAGTGCAGTGCAGACGCAAGGAGCAGTACGGTACGGCTACGGCTACGGCTGCGTGAGGCCTTCGGACCAGATTGAGCCTTCAGACATGGTGCCTTCGGGCTGGGACCAGTTTTCGGGATGAGATGTAAGCCTTCGGACTGGATGAGACATTCGAGCTAGAGATTGTAAATATAAGCCTTCGGACCGGATGTCCAGTCTTCGGATTAGGACTTGTAAATATAGTCCTTCGGACTGGATTGGTTGGTAACCCTTCGAACTGAGTTATAAGTCTTTCGAAGGGATCTGAATAAAATTTACCATCTTTTTTTTTTAAATTTCTGCTTCCACCCCTGGTACTTACTGTTGGCTTTGCTTTAGCAAAAGCTCAAGCTCTTTCCTTTCTTTACTCTCACATCGGATGGGCCAAAACTTTCTTGTGTACATATATTAGTTTCTCTTCTTTGCTCTCTTAAAGTTGTTGTGTGGGTAATCCCTTGGGCCATACGCGTGCGCCGCCGCCGCCGCCCGGTGCGGTTCGGTTCGGCGCGCGTAACGGGTGCGGGTACGCGCCCACATCTGCGGGCGCCGAATGCCGATTCGATTTCCTCTTCGGATTCGGACTGGGACCCCTACATATTGTATGGTGTATTATATACGAGTGCTTTTTTCTTGTAAATTGATCAGAAATCTTTCTCTCCAAAATTGCTGCCAACAGAATTTTCACTCCATTCTTCGTCGTCATTTCACTCATCTCCAAGCTCTGGGCAGAGCTAAGTCCTGGTCGACATTCTCTCCAAGTCGTGTGCGGCGACGAGATACCGGTAGTGCGGGGGTTTTACCACTAGGAGCTTCGGGAACGTCTGCACACAGATTCCGAATCAACTCTTAGGGCAGTGTTTCGTGCACGACTTCCCCAGAGGCCGGTAACATCAGTCTAATTTTATTTTATTCACAAATTTTTCAATAAGAAAACGACAAATATTTCTGTCACTTACAAGCCTCGTCGCCACAGGTCCATGATGATTGGAGGAACCGTTTACTTTTGGCCATTAATCCCTACTAAACGCAAAACATAGACTTTCCACCGGATACATTGATCAAAGGATCCAATTTACTCCAGAAATAATGTAATTGTATGTAAATAAATATACGGAGAATGAATTCATATAATGAACTGAACAATCTGATTCTTGTACTTGAAATTTTAACTCAGGTAAAATTATAAATGTTGAAAATATCAACATTTATAACTCAAGTAAAATTACAAGATTCATTTAGGATTGATTTTGTGGTTCATCCTCTTTAGGATTGATTTCAAATATATTTACTATCTACAGCCCCCACTCAAGTATATTATTAAGACCGTATATACATTGCATTACATTACATTATATTTCATACATATATACTTGCCATGTATGTATATGCCTAAATGTGCATCGGTAGCCTAAACCAGTTAAGAATTACCATATCTCAAATCAGTATTTCACCAGTAGCATCCGTGCAACTTTGGTGACGGTCTTGTATTGTACATGGTCAGCTTGAAATTATATTTCTAAGCTGCATCACATACAAATGGAAACACAGTGGAGTTGGTCTAATTAGCAACTTGATGCATAACTTGTCATTGTCGTATATTTTAATTTGTACGTATTTTAAGACTGAGATATGATATAGTTTTTGTTTGTCTATGCACCGACGGGCACTTAAAATTCAGAACCAAGTGCAAGACCTAATGTTAACTTATGACTCATAGTAGGAAGTGTCATGTACTTGGACATTCTAAGCTTCACAAACATATAAAGGAAATGAAGATGCCAATTACCAACATCTTAATACTTTGATTAGTCTCAATAATGCATCTAGCTGTAACTATAATGCATCTAGCAGGTAGAAGAAACAAAATTCGGAATGCTACAATGGATATTAGTAATCTCAGTGACAAAATTTAAGAGTTGAATCAGCTATAATTAGGGGATAATTTTGCACCATTTATAATGTGGGGAAACTACTAGTTGATGTTATGAGAATACATTCATTAAACTGATACTCTATTTAGATC
Source organism: Iris macrosiphon (assembly GCA_036927795.1). Taxonomy (NCBI): domain Eukaryota; kingdom Viridiplantae; phylum Streptophyta; class Magnoliopsida; order Asparagales; family Iridaceae; genus Iris; species Iris macrosiphon. The sequence goes on along the minus strand of JAYESA010000019.1, from coordinate 21,498,634 downwards.
AGTGCCCAAAATTATTTATGTCTCCTAATATATTTATGTTAATCATTGTTCAAATGGATGATAAAAAAACAATTAATGCTTTGGATGTTTAGAGCATCTCCAACTCTATTGTCTTATTTTGTGTTGTGATTCCCATGTGACATGAGCCACAATACAATGTCTTTCCTATGTGGCAAGATTATATTCACACAAGACAAATAAGATAGAAAAGTGTTATCCAATGCAAAAGTGTTGAGAAGACAATAAAAACTATTTTTTTTTTTTTTTTCAACTTCCAAAATAACTTTTCCACTTCTTCCTTCTTCTTTTTTTATAAATATTTTTATTCATAATCGATGATGTGGAAGTAAAGCATCGTGAAGTCCATTGTCTAGATCTATACAACCAACTTCACAAATGTCTCACTTAATCTATCGAAGCACAAGAGATGCGCGCCTCCTCCTTAGCTGCTGCGTGACACTGCTGCTGCTGCTGCATCGAGTTCATCGTCTTGCACACAGTAGTGATCTGCTGCTGCTGCTGCTGCTGCTGCTGCTGCTGCTCATCATCATCACCACTGCCATTACCAACTGCACAAAGCGGGACCACCGGGAGGTTGTCGCAGTTGCAGATCTCTATCATGAAGCCATCCGGGTCATGAAAGAAGAGCTGCTCCACATAGGCCCCTCCCTCCTCCACTCTCCTCTTCTCGTACTTTATCTCCATCTCCTTCAGCTTCGTCTCCACCGCAACCATGCTCTCGCACTGCATGCCAAACAAATCGTCCATCCATGTTTTAAAAATTATCGATCGGTCATTATACCAACATATGATACAACATGAGAGAGCCTAATCAAGGAGAGATTAATTATTCAGTACGGACTCACAACGTTGTACTGACGAGGAAACATGGCATGTCCCACTGAATAATTCCCCCTAATCAATCGGGATCGAGACCGCAAGTGGTTCGAAGCAACATTAATTACTCCTGCAGGTCGAGTAGATGGTCTCACACCATCATCCATGAAAACATTCCCCAAAAGGAAAAGAGCTCTAGTCTACAGAAATATTGATTTGATTAGTTAAATTTAATGACAATATCCTCCATTCTGTTTCGTACCTCGTGATGCTTTCCATGCTGCCTAGTTCGGATGAGTAAGTCATGCTAATCGCGCGCTACGGATGTCATGAAGTGTGCTTCTAATGTATTATGTGGATTCTTAGCTCATGACAGTGATGCCAACGTACTTTAAAATGAAGAAGATGACAATGTCAGAGACGCAAGTCCACGGACCTTTGATTCTACCGTGCGAAATAGCTACCAAGTATATATCAATATATGTGTTGGTGAGAGCTGGGAGCTTAATTAGGACCAGTAACTTTCACGTACTTAAAATAAATTAATTAATTAAAAATAAATAAAATACGAAATTATTATAAATATTGTCGTAATTTCTAGGAATCGAATTCAAGCAACGAAAAAGAATACCTCACACCTTAACCACTTTATTTAGTATTGTTTAGTTGTAAATAAATAATATTAGGTAGTTAAATAATTAATTAATAAAAAAAAATTAGTGGAGTATATTTACATACGGTTTAGACGGTTCAATTTTGAATCGTTTCCGAGTCTCATTCTAAAAGTTGAAAAGTATATTTAATCATCACTATATTTTTTTTCTAATTAGCTCTCCAAGTAGATTTTAGGAATCTATCTAAACAGATATTTTCACAATTAGCATGTGAATCAATCTCTAGAATACAGGGACGGATCTAGCGCAAAGCTACGGCGGGCTCTAATCCACCTCAAAAAAAAAATATCAATTTTTTTCATATATTTTTGATTTTTGATTTTTGATTTTTATATGATTTAGTCCACTTCTAGTCTATCCTAATCCTGTATAGTCCACTCCATCTTAAATTAATTTCTGGATCCGTCTCTGCGTTTGAATCTATATAAACTGAATAGAGCTTTACGTGGTTTATTTCAGTTAGACTTCCTCAATCGTGCTTTTAGAAATATTCTCGAAGTCCGAATAGAGGTTGTCGGTATCGGACGAAATGAACTATACAGAAATGGACCGAGGAAAAAAGAGTTTGTAAATATTGGAACCAACCAAATATTTCCCCCAAGTCCTCCTTGCGAAATCCAAGCTAATAAGTTCTAAAGAAGTTTGTCTCAATTCCAACGTGTGCATGCACACCTCGTTCATACATTTATTTTTAGAACTTGCTCGAATTAATTCCGTTAGTAGTCGGAATATGTGCGTGCACAGATTTTTGCCATACTTACGGTCAGTCCGACTGGCGGAATATTTCGTTGTTTCTAATATTTGCAAACCCCTTTCTCCTCCGTCTAATATTGTTAAAAAAAATAAAATAAAATCCGAAGATGGTTTTTTTTCATTAATATATTATTTTGATACCTGGAACGAAATATGATTGTCCTTGGGGTTGATGTCGGTCTTCAAGTCGGGCATGTGGTCCGGGGACTCGGATTGCAGCAGATGGATGCCGATTCCATAATTAAACAACCATGCTCCGTCGAAATCGAAGGAGCCCGGTCTGCGAATCGGAAAGAAGCCGAGGACGCTGCTATAGAAATATAGGGACCTCTCCAATGACCTGCAGACGAGGGATATGTGGTTCAAGGATGATAGAGGCAAACCACCACCAAATTGCTTCTCATCCAACATATTTCTTCTTCTTCTTGATACACCTAAAGCAAGCTACTCGACAAATGAAGAATAACAAGGAAACAGTGAAGAAAGAGAGAGAGAGAGAGAGAGAGAGTTGTGAAGTGGAAGGAGGGTGGAGAGGTCGTTATATATAGTGCAAGCAAGTGTCGAGAGGAGGGGAAGAGTTCTAAAGTGGAAGTGGTGGCGTGGCAAGTAGATGGCAAGGGGGTGGCTACGCATGCCGAGAACATGCAGGGTCGGAGGGACACTATGGGTGCACTGGGCTATAGCCCAGTGCAAGAAAAAAGAAAGCTAATAAATTTTTTTTTTTTTTTTTTTTTTATGTAAAGTGGTCAGTTTAGTACAATAAAGTCAGTCCAGTACAATAAAGTCAGTCCAGTGCAACTGTACAAAGAAATCTGACCGGATGTTCAAGTTAGCAAATAGTAACTGTATGTTCAAAACAAAATTTTGAAGTGAGCAACTAGGACCCGACCTCTTCAATCCAAGACTCCATCTCTCTTCCTCTCTTTCCAGACTCCCTCCTCTCTTCAGTGTTCTCCAACACGGCAACATCCCGACCCCGAGTAATCGAGTCCCGTCGTCCCGACTTCCAGAATCTCGGCTGTAGGGCAACCGCGGGCCAGCTGGTGCTTACCCTTTCCAGCCCGACCGCCAGGCTGCAGCGACACAGCTCCTCCTGCTCTCGATCTCGGCTCTAGCCTCTCCCAATCTCCCTCTTGGCTCTTCAGACTTCATCTTCTTCATCTCCTCTGGACCTCTGGTAAAACCCTAACTAACCTCCAATTTTTTTTAAAATCATAACCCTAATTTTTTGTTGTTTAATTGTTTTGATCTTAATTCATTTTTCCTTGTGTATTGTTGTTAGTAGTTTCCATTAGTAGTTAGAATTCCATCCTTGATGACTTTATAATATATTATGATAGTTATATGTCAATGTATGTTGCAAAGGTCCATTTCATTTCCATAATCAGATGGTATTCTTATATGCAATATCTTCTTTCTAATGTATGATTTTTATCCGCTTATGCTTTCCAACATCTTACAAATATTTGTTCGTTTTAATAGATTGGAGACTCCATGTGTCAAACTTTTAAGCATCATATTGGTCATCTCTATTAGGATTGTTTTAACTATATGACAACATCTAGTTTGTGTTTGAAAATTTCTTATTGTAAGATAATTGTGTTGCTTGAAAGTGTAATATGTCTAAGAATTTAGATCTACACTAATTGTATGGTCTGGCTTTCAAAATGTTTGTTTTAATTGTGCCTACTAATTAAAGAGTTCTTTGTTGCATATCAAGTCTCTATAAGTCATAATAAGTCTCAAATTTCTTAGAGCTAATACAGATTTAGAAAGTAAAAAATGTACTAACCAACACTTTTGTTATTAAAACTTTTTCTACGTGTCTATGACACTTGATGCACCCATAACTGGTTCAAGAAAATTAACATGCGTGGTTATGAGATGGTTCAATAAAAGATTATCAGTCAAACTAGCAAGTTGTTTCTAAGTGGAGCACCCTTTCTTAAGTTTATTGTCTATGATAGATTTCGAATCATCGAATTTACAAAGAAAACTTTGTATAATTTTTGACATAAATTTTTAGAACCTTAAGTAACTATTAACTAGTCCACCATATTACGAAATCCTGTCTCCGCCCCTGCTGCCGAGGTCCACTTAGCTTGGTAATACAAAATACAGAAAATTTACTTAGCGAAATAAATTTATATTAAATTCATGCAAACGAAACAAGTTTATAAAATTTTGAAATAAAGACATCGTCCGCCAACCGTGTTGGCAGAAAACACAACTGATGTACACGTAGGCAGGAAAAAAAATAAAAAAAAATTTAAAGTGGGGTCCACAAGCCAATTTCCACCAACAATGTTGGCTGAAATTGAGTGTGGGGGCCCACGGGTTTATTTGATTGATTCGGTTTGGTTGGATCGGTTTGTTTGGTTTGTTTGTTTTAATTAGTTATGTTTTTTGTTTTATTTATTTAGTTTAGTTTTGTAATTAGATTTAAGAAAATTTATTTTAACGAAATAAAATTAAAATAAATGAATTGTAAAAAAAAAATTAGAAATATTTTTTTCGAAAATTTATTTCCAGAGCATCAAAATTTATATATATTCTATCTAAAACATAAAAGTTTTAAAAATTACAAAAAAAATCAATTGGACGTTTATATTTTTAAATATTATATTTCTATCGTTAATTTTCTCGCCGTTAACAGACGTTAATAATAATAATAATAATAATAATAAAAATCTGCCGTAAGAATATTACGTCTGTCGTCGAGCAGACTTCGAGTGGGCATAACTACTTGTTTTGAAATCGTTTTTCGTTAAACAATAAGTCGATTTGTATGTTTTCGACGAGAGTAACACAAATCATGTGGAAAAAAAAATATCCGAAGCATGACGCACATGTTACAGACAAAAATATAAATTTTAAAACTTTAAAGTATCATAACTTTTGACTGAGAGATCGAAACAAGTTCCAGTTGGTGCCAAAATGACCGTATCGAAAAGTACTACGGGATAAACGGTTTTACCATTTTACGGACTTCTAAAATTTTCAGAATCGCAAGAAAATGATGTTTCAACCTCCAAATTTTACTTTCGGTTATTTTTTTCGAATATTTAAAATGTACTGCAGCAAAATTAATTTATATTGGGTGTGGGGCCCACGGATTTAAAACGATATTTCGACCTAAAAAAAAATTAGAAAAAAATAAATTAATTGTTTTAAATCTGTGAGGCAAAAATAGTGGACATAAAACACGTTTCGACCTCTAAATTTTTTTTTACAATTAATTTATTTTAATTTTATTTCGTTAAAATATATTTTCTTAAATTAAATTCCAAAACTAAACTATATAAAAAAATAACTAAAACATAACTAATTAAAACAAACTAATAAAATAAACCAAACAAAACCCAACCACCCAAACCAACCTGCGGGTCCCACAAGGTAAAATTCCGCCAACACAGTTGGCGAAATTTTGCCCAGTGAGGTCCACTTTTGACCTTTTTGCCTACGTGTTCATTTTTTTTTGTTTTTCGCCAACACTGTTGGCGGACTCTGTCTCAATTTCAAAATTATCCGAACTTGTTTCGTCTGCATGAATTTAATATAAATTTATTTCGCTACAGTAAATTTTCTGTACAAAATATTTTTTCTAAAATATAAAAATAAATTAAAAACCAAATAAAAAAAAAACTAATAAACGGAAATAGAAAACTAAACTATAATTTTAAAACTAAAATTTAAAAATTAAGAGATCAATTAAATAATAGAATTATTTACACTAACTATTTCTATATTTAAAAAAGTAACACCGACCACCCCTACTTTTTTAGTTTATTACACGGTTACTCTTACTTTAAAATAAATAAATAAAAGTTATAACACTAACTACCAATATAATTTTTTTTTTCTCTAAGGGTGGGATGGTCAGTGTAATTTTTTTAAAAGCATGAATAATCTGTGTTATAAATCAAAAACTTAGAGGTAGTTAGTATAAATAAATAAAAATTGATTTATCCCACACTTTTTTTATCCATATTAAAGGTCAACACCACTGTTTTACATTAATGTACAAGATCTCCCACTTTGACGAAAATTATCTATTTCTAACGGTCAACTACTTTGACCAATTTTTTTGGTGACTAAAATGTCCCTTCCACTCAACCCCCTTACCCCCCTCACGTCCTCCGCCGGCAGGCTGTCGTCGCAGCCGTCGCTCCCTACCCCCCTCCCCTTCTCTCCCCATCCACACTGCCGGCACGGGAAGGGGGAGGGGGTGCGGGGAGAAGAGGGGAGAAATATTTTGGTAAAAAAAAAAATTAATCAAAATAGTTGACCGTAAGACAAATATAACTTTCGAAAAAAAATAAAAAAATTATATATTAATATAAAATAGTAAAATATATTCTGAATATAGATAAAAAAAATTGATGGATAAGTCAAAATTTTCCTATAAATAATATTGCTTTTGCTGCTGCCGCAGCACCAAGTTCATTGTCTTGCACACACTGATCTGCTGTTCTACAGTGAAAGTTGATGACAAAGGTTGGATAGGCATGTAAGGAACACGTGGCGACGAGTTTTCCAGTCCACATTGGTAATATTAGTATATGGTCAAACCTTTTTTGTATTGTCCGGTTGACTAAAGTGCAAATACCTGAGTGCGTGCTATGGAATAGTTTAAGATGGGAATAAGGATACGTTTGGTTACATTAATTACAAATTCATTAGTACAAATCTAATTATATTATATTATTAAAAAAAAAAAAAAAAAGGCTCATTTGGTTGGCAGAGTCGGACAAAAATATAATTCCCATTATGTTTGTCAATCTAATTTGATATTTTGCTTTCGATATAACATAGTTGTGATTAAAATCTTGATTACATTATATTATTTAAAAAAAATAAAATTAATTACATCATAAAATTCATGCAATCATTATTACATTGCAACTTAAAAAATAAAATATATAAAAACATAAAATTTAGTTTCTATTCTATTTGACAATATACTTTAAGAAAATTTATATCCTAATTGATAGAATTTCTATATAGAAATTGTACACACAAAAAACACACTCCAATTGTTCTTCATTTTTATTCTACGTGACACAAAGTAAAATGATCATTTTAATGACGTATGATCAGATATTAATTGCTATAAGAGATAGATAATTTCTACAAGAATTTTTACATGTAATTTTTTTTATATAAATTTTTCATCCTACACAACTAACACTTTGAATGAAAACTAAAATAGAAATCATGTTTGAAAAAAGTTTTTTTCTAATAAAAAAAAAAAAATATTCTACCAAAGGGAGAGATAGGGAAGCCCTTGTTCCCACGACATATATTTAGGATTCGGTCTTCACATGCGCCGGTGATCCTTTCATTTTGGTCTTTCATTTTGATCCTAGAAATGATGGATGAATCGCCCAAATCACATTTCAGTAAATAGTAAAAAAAAATCAAAAAAAAATCCCCAATTATAGGAGTAATTAGAGGGGTCCCACTACTAGCTAACTAGTTGGAGCCCTCTTTATGACTTCTACAACTGCTTGAGGTGGATGGATACGCATTATGAAATTGAAATGCAATTGTTAGAGATTGATACAAATAGTTGGCATTGCATTATCAAAATGTCTTAAAATAATAATAATAATAATAATAATAATTGGTCTTGTTAATATATTGATAAATATATTTTTTAGATAGATATTTCTACCAACATATTTATTAATATATACTTTATTGATAAATATAAAATGTATATTTGATAAAAAGAAAATATCAATATAAGATGCACATTTATCGTTGTATTAATATATGTTTTTTGAAAACGTGTTAACAAAATCCAATAATAATAATAATAATCTATTCTACTATATAATGTCAAAATTAGGCTTCACCGTGAAAGTTTTTCGTTCCAAAAATACCCTTCATTAAAAACAGTAATTAAATATGTATTAAATGTATGTATGCATGCATGAGACAACTTGGGAAATGATAGTTAATAAAACAAAATATGCATGCATGCAAAGTAGGCACATGAACCCAAGAGATAAGAGAAAAGTTTTATATTTTCGTCATTTAATTTCTCCCAACTTTCATGTTCCTGCCTATTATATTTCCACCTATAATAAAATTAAGAAATTGTCGGTTGCTCTTTTAATAAATTATTATTTTTTAAGTAATATAAAATATATATAACGCACGTGCGTATATACTAGTAATAATAATATAAATGTATGTATTAAATCACAACCGTGTGTCCCGACAAATTTAAAAGGTTGAAACAGATATGAACATCAACTTATCAAGAAAAACATGCAACCATCGAAGAACATACATGGCCTACGCAAACAGGTCATAAAAGTCAGTGGAAAGAACCAAACATCTAACATTGTGGGCCCATAATCTAATTAAATAAAGGCGAAATAAATTCGCTACAAGACATAAGTATAGAAGCCTGACAGAAAATGACTATATTCTTGTTTGCTCACTAAAACTAAGTAAGATATTTATCCCCTAATAAAAAATTTAACATATGATATTTTTATCTCACACAAATTATTTTACAAGTAATTTTGTTCATCCACCAAAATAATTTACTTTGATCTTTAATTTACTATATGTCAAATTTTTATTGAAAGGTGAATATCCCATCTAGTTTTAATGGACGAACAAAAATGGACTCGAAAGAAATTCATCCGGAGACTAAATATTAAAATGTTTGCATCAAAGCATCAAAAAAATTACCAAAGGGACATCAATTTGGCAAATTTTGGAGTGAACCTACAAACGTTTATATATTGTGCAGGCCAAGATGATTAAAAATTAGGTTATTTTTGTTTCATTATAATTGAATGAAATTTGTAAGGTAATAAATTTACAAGTATGTTAACCTATTTGATTAGAACATGTAACAAAATTATGTAATGCAATATAAATTGCATTCAAATATTTAGTTTATTAATTAATATAAAATTTTGGAATAAATTAGGCATATTTGTACCATTCTGATAAATATTACTTGACATTTATATTTACTGTTTTTTATTACACTAACATCTATAAATTTTTTTTTTTTTAATTTTAATAACTTTTTTAATTTTTTTTAAAGCGTTTTACAAAATAAAAAAATAAGATTCATTATAGAAAATTTAAAAATTGAAAATTGAAAATTGAAAAAATAATAGAAAAATACAAAATATTAAAATCAAGTAATTTTTTTTTTTAAAGTTTTAAGTGGTAGTATAATAACGATTAAATAAGTTTTATGATGTAAATAATTTTAAAATCAAGTAATGTTATATAATCAAATTTATAATGATCATTATATTTCATTAAAAATAATGTCCAACAAAATATTTAAATTAGGTTTACAATGCAGTGTCAATTATATTATAGTGCAGTCTAGGCCAGATTGATTGGCCTCATAGTCCCTGTTAGGAAATAGTGTTATAGTCGCTGTTATGAAAAAGAAGAAAATGACCGATTTCACGCATGTATATATATATATATATATATATATATATATATATATATATATATATATATATATATATATATATATATATTTCTCATATTGTTCTCATTCATTCATTTATTTCCTTCTTTCGTATAAACATTGTCTCTCGACTACGTAGATGGACAAACAACAACAACTACAACTTAAGGCCAACTAAAACAGTACGAAAAATATTTCTTTTTGCTTGAGAGGTAAAGGACGGTCAATTTGAGTTTACAATTTTTTTAAATATGGGCTCTGTTCATTTTTGATATAGGCTCTTTTCACACTTGTAATTAATTACAACCTAAAAGATGCTTTAAAATCTTATTTCACTATTAAATTACTGATATATTTATATATATATATATGGAAAAAATAATTGTGTTACAGACTCCTGGCCTGACACTACAAAAATACTATAAAATAGCGACGGATCTCAGTGGCGGATCAAATTTCGTCGCTGTGTTAGCGACGAAAAATCGATGGCATAACAGCTAATTTATTCATATAAGAAACATATATTAATTTTCGTTGCTATTCCGTCGCTGTGGTGTCGATTTTTTCTCCGCGACGGATAACGACAGAAAATTTCGTCGCTGCCAAACATTAAAATTCAATGTTCTAGTTTCATTTTCATTTTTCCCCAAACACTCTCTCTCTCTCCTCTCACCCCTGACCCCCGACCCTCCGACCCCCTCTCCTCCTCCTCCTCCTCCTCCTCCTTCGGCGGCAGCTTCCCGACGATGAGCGACGACAGCTCCTCCTCCTCCTTCTCTCTCACCCCTGACCCCTCTCCTCCTCACGACCCCCGACCCTCAGCCCCCTCTCCCCCTCCTCTTCCTCCTCACGACCCCCGACCCTCCGCCCCCCTCTCCTCGACACCCCTGACCCCCCTACTCCGACCCCCCTCTCCTCGACCCCCCCTCTCCACCACCCCTCCTCAAGGTAAACCGTAATCCTAGTTTTTATTTATTTAATTATTGAATTTGGGATTTAAGGGTTATACATAATTTTTGCATTTGGAATTTTAGTGTTGGACACGTACAAACACGATACGTTGGACACGAACACTAGAACACGGATACCTATACTATCTCCTCCCCCGTTGAGACTAACAGTGGACGAAGTTTGGAAAGAGGTAGATGGATTGCCGACTGTGACGGAAGATCCGATATCGGCCGATCACTTTGAAGGGTTCGGACGTAGGCATAATTGGACGAAGCAGGGTATCTTTTGGGACTTACCTTATTGGAAGGACAATCTCATAAGGTACAATCTTGATGTCATGCGTATCGAAAAGAATGTATTCGACAACATCTTCAATACAGCGATGGATATCAAGGAAAAAAATGAAAGGCAATGTCAAAGTAAGAAAGGACTTGAAAATTATTTGCAGGCGTTCAGATTTGCACCTAAAACGAAGTGGCAACGACAATTGGGTCAAGCCTCCAGCGCCATTTACATTATGTAGGAAGGATAAATTGATAATATGCAACTGGATTTCAAAGTTGAGATTTCTGACAGCTACGTGTCAAATCTAGCTAGATGTGTCGATCTCAACGAACACAAACTGACATGGATGAAGAGTCATGATTGCCATGTATTTATGAAGAGGCTACTATATATTGTTCTTAGAGAGATGTTGCATCATCAAGTATGGACTCCGTTGGCCAAATTATCTATATTCTTTAGAGATTTGTGTTCAAGCAAGTTGACGGTGCAACATATAATAGAACTTGAGGAGAAGATTGTATTGACATTGTGTAAGTTAGAAATGGTACTTTTCCCCTATTTTTTAGATAGTATGGAGCATTTGACGATTTATCTTGCGTACGAAGTAAGCATCGTTGCTCCCGTCTATTATCGATGGATGTATCCATTTGAGAGGTATAAATTATTTATACTAATAATTTCTTTATTCAAATAATTCTAAGATTCAATATATTATCAATAGGTATCTACATCACCTGAAGAAGAATATTTGCAATAAGGCTCATGAAGAAGCTTCGATATGCGAAGCATATATTGTCACTACCCAATTCTAGAAAATAGGGTATATTTTTTTTATTTGATAAATAGTGTATTGTATTTAATTATTTATATTTATATTTAATTAGTGCTTGTCTTATTTTTATTTTGATTGTTTTAGGGTTTTGGCTAGCCTGGACCCATGTCAGACCCTAGTGGACCCATGTCCGACCCAGCCCACACCCTTGTGAGAATTATTTTGGGGCCTAGAATTATTATTTTATTTTTAGGAGGTTAGTTGGAGAGATTTGGAGCTAGTTTGAGTGCATTTGGAACCCGGAACCCAAACCAAGTGAGAGGGGGGGCATTTTGGGCATTGGAGAATTGTAAACCACCTTTATTTCTAGTGGCCGGCCCCCTACCTACCCCCATTTCCGTGTAATCACAGCAGCAGCCCCCTCCCCTTTTGTTCTTCTTCATTCCACTCTTCTTCTTCTTCTCCACTTCTTCTTTCTTCTTCCTTCTTCCCCAAGGTGAGTTTCTTCCACTTTTCTTCTTTCTTTCTTTCATTTCTTCTTCCTTAAGCTAACCCTCACCTTGCATTTTCTCTAACCTAGGTGTGAGAAGCCTAGATCTAGTGTGGGAGATAGATTTGGAAGCTTGGAGCTTGAGGGAGTTGATTTGGAGGGAATTTGGGACTTTGGCCTTGGGATTCCAACTCCCAAGAGGTAAAACCTAACTTTCCCCTTCCTAATTATTTTTGTGTAGTGTAATTAGTGTTGTAGAACCCTCCTAGACCCTAACCCTACCCGTAGGAGGAAGTTGGAACTAGTTTGGGTGAGTTTAGAGACTTTGACATTAGGTTTTGTGTCGAATTCGGGTGGAATCCGAATTTGGCCCAATTTTGGGTGATGCCCTAGGTTAGATGGACCTAGGTAGACGTTGTCGGGTGTCTAGAGGGTGAGTGCGTGTCTCCGTTCGGACACGGGGAGCCGCGTCGCGGAGAAACGGACGTTTCGGGCGAAATTGGGGCTTTTCGTCGTCGCCGATTCTAAGTTTGTGTGCGTTTTCGCCACGGGCCTAGAATCGACGTGGGAGCGCATTTTCTAGGATCTAGACATCGTGTAGAGCGCGTGGGTAAATTTTGGGCCGATTCCGAGTTCGTTTGGTGTGCGTTTCAGGAGGTTTTCCGAGCCGCGCACCACGTGTTCGTCGAAATGACCGAACGGCCATTTCGACTTGGTTTCCTCGTTTCGGCTTTGTGCGCGCGTTGGGTTAGTATCGGGGAGTGTGTGCTAGAGTTTTTGGGCTATATTTTATATATTTTAGGGTATTGGTGAGTGTCGGGGTCGTTGGGCGTGCGAGGGGCGTGTTGTTTGTGTGTTGTGTGCATTGTGTGGTGGTTGTGTATATGTGTCTATATATATATATATAAATATATGTATATATATTTATATGTATGTTTGTTTACGTATATATATTTATATATATATGAGTGTATTTATATTTATGTACTTGTATATGTATATGTCTATGTGTATATATATATATGTATATGTGTAAGTGTGCTCGTGTGTATATGTATATATATATTTGAATATGTGTGTGTGTGTGTATATATCTTAGAGTGTGTGTATTGATATATATATATATATTTTGTGTGTTTATATATATATTTGTAGCTATGTGTATATATATTTATGTGTGTGTGTGTTTTAGTGTGTGAGTGTGCTAGTGTGTGTGTGTTAGAGTGTGTAGTTAAGTGTGTGTATATATATATGTATCTAGTTATATGTATATAGATATATATGTATGTATATATATATATAGATAGTGATATATATATGTATATATATGGGTGTGTGTGTGTGTGTATGTGTGAGAAGGGGGGGGAGGACAGCACAGTGGCTGCAGCTATCTGCTGCAGCAGCAGCAGCCATATGGGGCAGCAGCAGTAGCATAGAGGAGCAGCAGCAGTAGCATAGAGGAGCAGCAGCTCCAGCAGCAACAAGAGCAGCAGTAACAGCAGCCAAGAGCAGTAGCAGCAGCATATAGAGCCAGCACAGCAGCAGCGATGCGAAGTATGGAGCAGCAGCAGCAGGAATAAGGAGCTCCAGCAGTAGCAGCGGGTAGTAGCTAGCGAGGGAGGAAGAGAGTTTGATATATAGATATATATATATGTTAGATAGATAAGTTATGGATAATTATATTGATAGATAGATATTGATAGATAGATAGCTAGGTATTTAGATAGATAGATAGATACTAGATAGGTAGATAGGTAGATAGGTAGTTTTATCTATCTAGGAGATAGATATCTATATATCTATAGTTAGTTATATATATATAGATATCTTGATAGGTAATATATATATATATATGTTATGATTAGATAAGGTAATGGGTATCGGGTAAATGTGTGTGGATATCTAAATACATAGGTATATACATACTTAGATATATATAAATATGGTAGATATATATATTACCTAGCCTAGATTAATAACTAGGTATATAATTAGTAGCTAGATAGCTAGTTAGAGGGCCTTAGGGCGAAACTTCAATACCTTGAGATACCGAGGTATCTCGATACCTTGAGATATTCAAGGTATTGAGTTTCGAGCGGGGTATTTGAGCATTAGCCTAGGAAATGCTTTGGAGTGATTTTTGTATGTTTATATGTATATAATTACGCGTGCTAGCATAGGTTTTAGCGGGTTTAGACGGGGTGCGTGGCCTAGGGCGAGGTATCGGATACCGAGGGTATCCCGGTATCTCGATTAGGCGAGTTTGTGAGTTTAGTGGCTTAATGAGCTCGGTTTGACCTAGAATTTCAGGGGCACCCTAGTTTGACCTAGCTTTGACCATAATTGTCCCCGTTGACTGCAAAAGTCAACGTTTGACCTAGTTTTGACCTAGAGTTGACTTTTTGGACCCCGGGTTGACTTTTTGACCCGAATTTCACCGGTTTGACCCGTTCGACCTAGAATAGCCCTAGAAGCCTGTTTTTAATTATTTTATATCAGTTTAAATGCTTAGAACCCTGTTTAATCCTTGCTTTTCGCATTAGGTCCTTGCGACACCGGTCCGGACCTCGATCCTCATCAGTTGCTCAGGACATCAGGCGAGTACCTACCTCTGTTAGTTTCCATTTCATGATAGCGTTTATATCACTTGTTCTAGAACTGTAATACTTGATTCTGACACATTATTACACGAGCTGGTACTAGTGGATCCCGTCATGAGGTGCTATCCCCCTTACCGTGTTCAGCGGGTACTCTATCACGTGTATTTCATCATGTGCTTCGGGTATTGATTATCATGTGCTATCATGTGCTTCTTGTGCTCTCGCCTTCGTGTGCGCGAGCTATTATCATGTACGTAGCGTGTTGTGGTTGGATCCAATGGTATTAGTGGGGGAGGGGAGTAGTGAGTTGGTTATATGATCAAAGCCAAACAGTATTCATGTGTATGTCGGTTATGCAACTCACGCATAACGGAGTTATCTTAGTGTTCTTCATGTGCAACCTAAACCGATCATATAACGAACTTGTGCTCAAGGCACTTAGCTAGTATTCATGTTTCTCACCTGCAGTTACTTTTTCACTACTTGTATTGTTCTCCAGTTTACATTACAGCTACTTCTTGTGCTCCAGCATATATTTATTTCCTGTGCATCTTGATTACTTTTCTATTGCTCGTCATATACACCTTACCATGCATTTGGAGTTGCTTTCAGAGTTATGTACTTCGCTCCAGTCCTGACTGGGCATATTTTTTCCAGAGGATCCTGAGGACTATTGCCCTACGTTCTACGGGCCTGGTGTTGACGACTGTTGTGACCCCGAGGAGGAGTGCGCCGAGGAGACGCCTATAGCACCCTAGTTAGCTAGGTGGGTTTCCTGGGTTTTTCCAGTGGTTGTATTTTGGATGACTGTACTTATTCTTTTGAGGCTGTGATGTTGTAGCTTTTAGACTTGGACTGTATTATTTTGGATTGTCTTGCTCTCTTGGTTCTGGTTTTCTTTGTTTATATCACATCGTGCTTATTCTTCCTCTAGTTTTGTGATTGAGATTATTGTCATATATATATTGCGTGGTTGCCCTCCTGTTGGAGAGGATTTTATTCACATATATATATTGCGTGGTTTTGCCCTCCTTTTGGAGAGGTCATGCCGGATTTTTCAGTGAGATATAGATAGATATGGTTGACCTAGAACGGACCTTTACAGCGTTCTACCGCCGATTCTGCGGCGTAGGCTGGACGTACCCACGGCTCATGCCCGATTTTCGGGTGCGGGTCGTGACACGTTTTTGGTGGTGGCCCATGCAGGTCTAGTTTTTAGGTTTACCTGCAGTAGGATATAGGATATAGGCTGAGAGAGAGTGTGCTCAATCACAACTAGGACCCCTCCTGATTTTTCTTGCTATCTTAATTTTCCTGAAATTGTTTTCTTTTGCAATATTATTGTCCTTCTTTGATGATATCGTTCTTGCACTATATTGACTTCTTTTGATCTGTGTTCTTCTTGATTTTATTCTAGCACTTGCTTTATTTGATTCCGGTGCTTCCCATAGCTTTGTGTCTGTATCTTTTGCTGTTAGACACCATCTTGTTGCTGAACCTTTAGCTAGACTCTGCAAGATCACGACCGGGGGTGGTATCATCCTAGTCCGTGATGTTTGCAGAGACCGGAGAGTTACCTTGGGAGGCCGGGAGTTGAGTGTGTGCCTACTCGTAATGCCACTTCCGAGCTACGATGTTGTACTCGGGATGGATTGGTTGAGTACGCATTGTGCTAGTATAGATTGTCGTGGAGGCAGAGTTTTGTTTAGTCCGCCGGGTGAGCCAGAGTTTCAGTTTGCCAGAGGAGCAGCGGAGCAGACCGAGGGAGTCTTCTGCGGAGCCCTGGTGGTAGAGCCGAGGTCGCTACATCCACTGATAGAGGAGTATATGGATGTCTTTCCGGAGGAGTTGCCAGGGTTACCTCCGGACAGAGACGTGGAGTTCTCTATAGACTTGGTGCCAGGCGCGGAGCCGATATCCCAGCACGTCTATAGAGTCAGCAACAGTGAGCTGATAGAGTTAAAGAAGCAGGTGGATGAGCTTCAGGACAAGGGATTTATCAGATCTAGTTCTTCTCCGTGGGGTGCTCCGGTACTTTTTGTGCCGAAGAAGGATGGGTCGATACGGATGTGTATCGACTACAGGGCTCTGAACAGCCTCACAATCAAGAACAAGTATCCGCTGCCGCGTATTGATGATCTATTTGACCAGTTGAGCGGAGCGAGGGTGTTTTCCAGGATTGATCTGAGGACAGGCTACCACCAGGTGAAGGTCAGGA
The DNA here is from genome assembly GCA_036927795.1 of Iris macrosiphon. NCBI lineage: Eukaryota > Viridiplantae > Streptophyta > Magnoliopsida > Asparagales > Iridaceae > Iris > Iris macrosiphon. The sequence goes on along the minus strand of JAYESA010000019.1, from coordinate 21,481,592 downwards.
AGGAGGATATTCCGAAGACAGCTTTTCGGACCAGATATGGACAGTATGAGTTCTTGGTGATGCCGTTTGGGTTGACCAATGCCCCGGCAGTGTTCATGAATCTGATGAACAAGGTGTTCCATCAGCATCTGGACAGGTTTGTGGTGGTGTTTATAGATGACATCTTGGTGTATTCGAAGACCCCAGAGGAGCACGAGGAGCATCTGAGGATAGTACTGGAGACTCTCAGGAAGGAGGAGCTTTATGGAAAGCTTTCGAAGTATGAGTTCTTCCTTGACAAGGTTGAATTCCTTGGTCATGTGGTGACTGGAGAGGGTATCTCGGTGGATCCGAGAAAGATCGTGGCAGTTGAGGCATGGAGTGCTCCGAGTTCAGTAGCCGAGGTCAGGAGTTTCTTGGGACTGGCAGGCTACTACAGGAGATTTGTTCAGGATTTTTCCCGGATTGCAGAGCCGTTGTCCAGGCTGACCCGGAAGGACGTGGAGTTTGTTTGGTCAGAGGAGTGCCAGATCGCCTTTGATGAGCTGAAGAGGAGGTTGACGACAGCTCCAGTGTTGACGTTGCCATCAGGTTCTGGAGGATTCACTATCTATAGTGATGCATCGGGGAAGGGATTGGGTTGTGTGTTGCAGCAGAATGGGAGGGTGATTGCCTATGCTTCCAGGCAATTACGTCCTCATGAGAAAAATTACCCTACCCACGATTTGGAGTTGGCAGCGGTCATTTTTGCTCTGAAGTTGTGGAAACACTATTTATACGGAGAGCGTGTGGAGATCTTCACAGACCACAAGAGCTTGAAGTATGTGTTTACCCAAAAAGAGCTGAACATGAGGCAGAGGAGATGGTTGGAGTTGATGAAAGACTTCGACATATCATTGCAGTACCATCCAGGGAAGGCGAACGTAGTTGCGGATGCATTGAGCAGGTATCCGGTAGCTATGTGCCTGACTACAGATCGTTATCTTCTGGCAGATCTAGAGAGCTTGGGCATTGAGGTGATAGTGCCTGGAGTTGAGATGCAGATGTGGGGACTGCAGATTCAGTCAGAGTTGGTAGACCGGATCAGGGCTACACAGTTTGAGGATGAGTCCCTGAGGAGCATCAGGGAGCAGGTTCAGATGGGATTAGCAGATGACTTCACCATTGCTGATGATGGTTCCTTGCGGCACGGTACCAGGTTGTGTGTGCCGAGTGGGTCGTTGCGCGAGGAGGTTCTCCAGGAGGCGCATCGATCCCAGTACTCTATGCATCCAGGTGCCAATAAGATGTATAGAGATCTGAGACAGCATGTATGGTGGTACGGGATGAAGCGGGAGGTAGCACGCTTCGTATCCCGATGCTTAGTGTGCCAGCAGGTGAAGGCGGAGAGGCAGAGGCCAGGAGGATTACTCCAGCCGTTACCCATTCCAGAGTGGAAATGGGAGCATGTGACCATGGATTTTGTTTCTGGACTTCCCCGTTCTCCAGGCGGGAAGGATGCGATTTGGGTCATCGTGGACAGGTTGACCAAATCGGCCCACTTCCTACCATTCAAAGTGGGTACGTCTACAGAGAGACTCGCAGAGATGTATGTGCGCCAGATAGTCAGACTGCATGGAGTTCCAGTGAGCATAGTATCAGATCGGGACAGTCGTTTTACTTCGCATTTCTGGAGGAGTCTGCAGGCTAGCTTGGGCACCCAGCTCAAGTTTAGTAGTGCGTATCACCCACAGACAGATGGTCAGTCAGAGAGGACCATTCAGACACTTGAGGACATGCTTCGCACTTGTGTTTTGGATTTCAGAGGCTCTTGGGAGGATCACTTGCACTTGGTAGAGTTTGCTTACAACAACAGCTACCAAGCCAGTATCGAGATGTCACCTTTTGAGGCGTTGTATGGACGGAGGTGTCGCACTCCGTTGTCATGGGATGATGTAGGTGAGAGAGCTTTGCTTGGCCCGGAGATGGTGGTTGATGCAGCGGAGAAGGTCAAGCTCATTAGAGATAGACTTCGGGTGGCGCAGGACAGGCAGCGGCATTGGGCCGATAGCCACCGGAGACCTTTGGAGTTCGAGGTATAGCTTAGAATCTAGATTTTGTTCTTGTGTTTGCTTGTGATTGCTTGTTTTAGACTAAGTGCAGAGACCTTGTTTGTGCTAGGTTGGAGATCTGGTGTTCCTGAGGATTTCTCCGACGCGGGGCACTATTCGCTTCGGTGGAGGCGGGAAGCTTAGCCCACGTTTCGTCGGACCCTTTCGTGTTCTTGAGAGGGTCGGCGCCGTGGCGTATAGGCTTGAGTTGCCGCCTACGCTGGAGGGAGTTCATGATGTGTTCCACGTGTCGCAGTTGAGACGGTACGTGGCGGATCCCAGTCACGTATTGGATCACTCGGAGATCGCAGTGGGCCCTACTCTTAGCTATCCAGAGCAGCCGGTGGAGATTCTGGATCGGCGGGAGAAGGTGTTGAGGAACCAGACTATTCCCTTGGTTCGCGTCGCGTGGAGGCATCACTCTCCAGGAGAGTCGACCTGGGAGAGGGAGGATGAAATGCGCGAGCGATACCCCTATCTCTTCGAGCCCTGAGGTATGGTTCTTTCTTTGCATTCCTGTCCTAGTTTCGTCTTTTAATTTCGAGGACGAAATTATTTTAAGGAGGGTAGGCTTGTCACTACCCAATTCTAGAAAATAGGGTATATTTTTTTTATTTGATAAATAGTGTATTGTATTTAATTATTTATATTTATATTTAATTAGTGCTTGTCTTATTTTTATTTTGATTATTTTAGGGTTTTGGCTAGCCTGGACCCATGTCAGACCCTAGTGGACCCATGTCCGACCCAGCCCACACCCTTGTGAGAATTATTTTGGGGCCTAGAATTATTATTTTATTTTTAGGAGGTTAGTTGGAGAGATTTGGAGCTAGTTTGAGTGCATTTGGAACCCGGAACCCAAACCAAGTGAGAGGGGGGGCATTTTGGGCATTGGAGAATTGTAAACCACCTTTATTTCTAGTGGCCGGCCCCCTACCTACCCCCATTTCCGTGTAATCACAGCAGCAGCCCCCTCCCCTTTTGTTCTTCTTCATTCCACTCTTCTTCTTCTTCTCCACTTCTTCTTTCTTCTTCCTTCTTCCCCAAGGTGAGTTTCTTCCACTTTTCTTCTTTCTTTCTTTCATTTCTTCTTCCTTAAGCTAACCCTCACCTTGCATTTTCTCTAACCTAGGTGTGAGAAGCCTAGATCTAGTGTGGGAGATAGATTTGGAAGCTTGGAGCTTGAGGGAGTTGATTTGGAGGGAATTTGGGACTTTGGCCTTGGGATTCCAACTCCCAAGAGGTAAAACCTAACTTTCCCCTTCCTAATTATTTTTGTGTAGTGTAATTAGTGTTGTAGAACCCTCCTAGACCCTAACCCTACCCGTAGGAGGAAGTTGGAACTAGTTTGGGTGAGTTTAGAGACTTTGACATTAGGTTTTGTGTCGAATTCGGGTGGAATCCGAATTTGGCCCAATTTTGGGTGATGCCCTAGGTTAGATGGACCTAGGTAGACGTTGTCGGGTGTCTAGAGGGTGAGTGCGTGTCTCCGTTCGGACACGGGGAGCCGCGTCGCGGAGAAACGGACGTTTCGGGCGAAATTGGGGCTTTTCGTCGTCGCCGATTCTAAGTTTGTGTGCGTTTCCGCCACGGGCCTAGAATCGACGTGGGAGCGCATTTTCTAGGATCTAGACATCGTGTAGAGCGCGTGGGTAAATTTTGGGCCGATTCCGAGTTCGTTTGGTGTGCGTTTCAGGAGGTTTTCCGAGCCGCGCACCACGTGTTCGTCGAAATGACCGAACGGCCATTTCGACTTGGTTTCCTCGTTTCGGCTTTGTGCGCGCGTTGGGTTAGTATCGGGGAGTGTGTGCTAGAGTTTTCGGGCTATATTTTATATATTTTAGGGTATTGGTGAGTGTCGGGGTCGTTGGGCGTGCGAGGGGCGTGTTGTTTGTGTGTTGTGTGCATTGTGTGGTGGTTGTGTATATGTGTCTATATATATATATATAAATATATGTATATATATTTATATGTATGTTTGTTTACGTATATATATTTATATATATATGAGTGTATTTATATTTATGTACTTGTATATGTATATGTCTATGTGTATATATATATATGTATATGTGTAAGTGTGCTCGTGTGTATATGTATATATATATTTGAATATGTGTGTGTGTGTGTATATATCTTAGAGTGTGTGTATTGATATATATATATATTTTGTGTGTTTATATATATATTTGTAGCTATGTGTATATATATTTATGTGTGTGTGTGTTTTAGTGTGTGAGTGTGCTAGTGTGTGTGTGTTAGAGTGTGTAGTTAAGTGTGTGTATATATATATGTATCTAGTTATATGTATATAGATATATATGTATGTATATATATATATAGATAGTGATATATATATGTATATATATGGGTGTGTGTGTGTGTGTATGTGTGAGAAGGGGGGGGAGGACAGCACAGTGGCTGCAGCTATCTGCTGCAGCAGCAGCAGCCATATGGGGCAGCAGCAGTAGCATAGAGGAGCAGCAGCAGTAGCATAGAGGAGCAGCAGCTCCAGCAGCAACAAGAGCAGCAGTAACAGCAGCCAAGAGCAGTAGCAGCAGCATATAGAGCCAGCACAGCAGCAGCGATGCGAAGTATGGAGCAGCAGCAGCAGGAATAAGGAGCTCCAGCAGTAGCAGCGGGTAGTAGCTAGCGAGGGAGGAAGAGAGTTTGATATATAGATATATATATATGTTAGATAGATAAGTTATGGATAATTATATTGATAGATAGATATTGATAGATAGATAGCTAGGTATTTAGATAGATAGATAGATACTAGATAGGTAGATAGGTAGATAGGTAGTTTTATCTATCTAGGAGATAGATATCTATATATCTATAGTTAGTTATATATATATAGATATCTTGATAGGTAATATATATATATATATGTTATGATTAGATAAGGTAATGGGTATCGGGTAAATGTGTGTGGATATCTAAATACATAGGTATATACATACTTAGATATATATAAATATGGTAGATATATATATTACCTAGCCTAGATTAATAACTAGGTATATAATTAGTAGCTAGATAGCTAGTTAGAGGGCCTTAGGGCGAAACTTCAATACCTTGAGATACCGAGGTATCTCGATACCTTGAGATATTCAAGGTATTGAGTTTCGAGCGGGGTATTTGAGCATTAGCCTAGGAAATGCTTTGGAGTGATTTTTGTATGTTTATATGTATATAATTACGCGTGCTAGCATAGGTTTTAGCGGGTTTAGACGGGGTGCGTGGCCTAGGGCGAGGTATCGGATACCGAGGGTATCCCGGTATCTCGATTAGGCGAGTTTGTGAGTTTAGTGGCTTAATGAGCTCGGTTTGACCTAGAATTTCAGGGGCACCCTAGTTTGACCTAGCTTTGACCATAATTGTCCCCGTTGACTGCAAAAGTCAACGTTTGACCTAGTTTTGACCTAGAGTTGACTTTTTGGACCCCGGGTTGACTTTTTGACCCGAATTTCACCGGTTTGACCCGTTCGACCTAGAATAGCCCTAGAAGCCTGTTTTTAATTATTTTATATCAGTTTAAATGCTTAGAACCCTGTTTAATCCTTGCTTTTCGCATTAGGTCCTTGCGACACCGGTCCGGACCTCGATCCTCATCAGTTGCTCAGGACATCAGGCGAGTACCTACCTCTGTTAGTTTCCATTTCATGATAGCGTTTATATCACTTGTTCTAGAACTGTAATACTTGATTCTGACACATTATTACACGAGCTGGTACTAGTGGATCCCGTCATGAGGTGCTATCCCCCTTACCGTGTTCAGCGGGTACTCTATCACGTGTATTTCATCATGTGCTTCGGGTATTGATTATCATGTGCTATCATGTGCTTCTTGTGCTCTCGCCTTCGTGTGCGCGAGCTATTATCATGTACGTAGCGTGTTGTGGTTGGATCCAATGGTATTAGTGGGGGAGGGGAGTAGTGAGTTGGTTATATGATCAAAGCCAAACAGTATTCATGTGTATGTCGGTTATGCAACTCACGCATAACGGAGTTATCTTAGTGTTCTTCATGTGCAACCTAAACCGATCATATAACGAACTTGTGCTCAAGGCACTTAGCTAGTATTCATGTTTCTCACCTGCAGTTACTTTTTCACTACTTGTATTGTTCTCCAGTTTACATTACAGCTACTTCTTGTGCTCCAGCATATATTTATTTCCTGTGCATCTTGATTACTTTTCTATTGCTCGTCATATACACCTTACCATGCATTTGGAGTTGCTTTCAGAGTTATGTACTTCGCTCCAGTCCTGACTGGGCATATTTTTTCCAGAGGATCCTGAGGACTATTGCCCTACGTTCTACGGGCCTGGTGTTGACGACTGTTGTGACCCCGAGGAGGAGTGCGCCGAGGAGACGCCTATAGCACCCTAGTTAGCTAGGTGGGTTTCCTGGGTTTTTCCAGTGGTTGTATTTTGGATGACTGTACTTATTCTTTTGAGGCTGTGATGTTGTAGCTTTTAGACTTGGACTGTATTATTTTGGATTGTCTTGCTCTCTTGGTTCTGGTTTTCTTTGTTTATATCACATCGTGCTTATTCTTCCTCTAGTTTTGTGATTGAGATTATTGTCATATATATATTGCGTGGTTGCCCTCCTGTTGGAGAGGATTTTATTCACATATATATATTGCGTGGTTTTGCCCTCCTTTTGGAGAGGTCATGCCGGATTTTTCAGTGAGATATAGATAGATATGGTTGACCTAGAACGGACCTTTACAGCGTTCTACCGCCGATTCTGCGGCGTAGGCTGGACGTACCCACGGCTCATGCCCGATTTTCGGGTGCGGGTCGTGACATATATCATTAAAGAGCTTTTAAACTTCTGCTCCATCTACTTTGATACTCATGTCAGAACAAATCGTAATAGAGCCCAAAGGAATGATGACGGTGGAGTTGATGCCCCGAATAGTGTAATCCAAACTATCTTCAATATGGGAGAGAAGCCTACAAGTGCTACTAAAGTACGTTGGTTGGAAGACGATGAGTTTGAAGCCGCTCATCAATATATATTGTTAAATAGTGGTATAAAAGAGATGCAAGATATTGAGAAGTAAGCGACACATCTTTCCTAGATATTTCAATTTTGTATATACTTGGAAATAAATTGCTCTAACTGTTCTCCTTATGATCACAGTACTTTTAAAGCTGAGATAAAAATTGAGAGACCTAATATTAATGAAGATGATCTTGCTAGAGAGGTTGATAGAAATTTTTTATCGTGGTTCCATAATTATGTAGGGATCCTAAATATTAAGCATGCTAAATTTAGCATTCAAACAAATCTTTGTCTAATGTCTATATGATATATGATATTTCGGATTTTTTATCATGGTACATACTTACAGAACGAACGACTTCGAACATTAGCTATCGGACCAAGCAAGAGGGCAAAGTGTTGGGATGAATACATCATCAATGACTTCAAATTTAGAACCACTGATAAGTCTATTAATAAATTATTTGTCGATGAGGAGGCTAATTATACAAAAAATTCTGGAGTATGTGTGAGGGGTTCAGTCTACGATGCCGATCCAGAATTCGACTATTACAGTGTACTAAGAGATATCGTGGAGATGGATTACTCTTTTGAGACAAAAAATATGTTATTTAAATATGATTGGTTCGACACATCACCCAAGCAATGATAGAAATAATTTAGTCCTCGAAATTCAAGACAAAAACTACCCCCAAAAAATAACAGAACATAACAAAGAACCGAACATAACTAGGAAAGAACATACCTCAAGGCACAAACAAATATGGATAACGCTCTCGCATTTCATCCTCTCTCTCCCAGGTAGACTCTCCCGGAGAGTGATGCCTCCATGCGACGCGTACCAAAGGAATATTCTGGCTCCTTAGCACCTTCTCCCTCCGATTCAGAATCTAAACTGGCTGCTCTGGATAGCTAAGAGTAGGGCCCACCTCTATCTCCTATTGATCCAACACATGACTAGGATCCGTCATGTACCGTCTCAACTACGACATATGAAACACGTTGTGCACTCTCTCTAGTGTAGGTGGCAAGTCTAGTCTATAAGCAACTGCACCGACCCTCTCTAGAATAGTGAAAGGTCTGATGAATCGTGGACTAAGCCTCCCGCCTTCATCGAAGCGAATCATACCTCGTGTCGGAGAAATCCTCAGAAACACTAAACCACCCACCTAGAACAAAACACCACCTTAAGAACTTAATCTATAACAACAACCAATAACAAGCACAAAACAAAAATCTAAAACTATACCTCAAACTCCAAGGGTCTCCGGTGGCTATCATCCCAATGCCGTTGTCTGTCCTGTGCCACTCTAAGTCAGTCTCTGATTAACTGAACCTTCTCCGCTGCATCCACAACCACCTCTGGCCCAAGCAAAACTCTCTCTCCAATATCATCCCATGACAAGGGAGTACGACATCTCAGACCGTACAGAGCCTCAAATGGTGACATCTCTATAATAGCCTGGTAGCTGTTGTTGTAAGCAAACTCTGCCAAATGGAGATGGTCCTCCCAAGATCTCCCAAAATCTAGTACACAAGTGTGCAGCATATCCTCAATAGTCTGATTAGTCCTCTCCGACTGTCCATCTGTCTGGGGATGGTATGCAGTACTGAACTTGAGCTGGGTGTCCAAACTCGTCTGCAAACTCCTCCAAAAATGAGAAGTGAAACAATTATCCCGGTCTGAGACTATGCTGACGGAAACTCCATGTATCCTGACGATCTGTCTCACATACATCTTTGCCAGCTTCTCCGTAGACAAACCCACATTGAAAGGCAAAAAGTGGGCTGACTTGGTCAACCTGTCAACGATGACCCAAATCGCGTCTTTCCCTCTTGGTGATCGTGGAAGTCCGGATACAAAATCCATAGTAATGTGCTTCCATTTCCACTCTGGAATAGGTAATGACTGAAGTAAATCTCCTGGCCTCTACCTCTCAGCTTTCACCTGCTGGCACACTAAATATCTGGATACAAACTGTACCACTTCCCTCTTCATGCCATACCACCACACACTCTCTTGCATATCCCGATACATCTTGTTGGCACCTGGATGTATGGAATACTGAGAGCGATACACTTCCTGCAATACCTCCTCACGCAACTCCCCACTAGGCACACACAATCTAACTCCATGTCGCAAAGATCTATCCTCAGCAATGGTGAAATCATCCTCTAATCCTGCTCTCACCTGAGCTTTGATGCTCCTCAGAGATACATTCCCATACTGGGCTACCTTGATCATGTCCATCAACTCTGAGTGTATCTGTAATCCCCATATCTGCATAGACAAACCAAGAACTATCACTTCAATGCCCAAGCTCTACAAGTCCTCCAACAAATATCGATCCTGCGTTAAGAACCTTGCTACCGGATACCTGCTCAAGGCATTGGAAACTATATTAGCTTTCCCAGGATGATACTGCAAAGATATGTCAAAATCCTTTATCAGTTCTAACAACCGACGCTGTCTTATGTTCAACTCCTTCTGCGTGAAAATGTACTTCAAGCTCTTGTGGTCTGTAAAGATCTCCACACACTCTCCGTACAAATAGTGTTTCCACAACTTCTGGGCGAAGATGACTGCTGTCAACTCCAAATCATGGGTAGGATAGTTCTTCTCATGAAGACGCAATTGCCTGGATGCATAGGCAATCACTTTTCTATTTTGCTGAAGAACACAACCCAAATATTTCCCCGATGCATCACTATAAATAATGAAACCTCCTGACCCTGATGGCAATGTCAAAATAGGAGCAGACGTCAATCTCTTCTTCAATTCCTCAAAAGCAACCTTGTAATCCTCCGTCCAAACAAACTCTACATCCTTCCTGGTGAGTCTGGTCATCGTCTCGGCAATCCTTGAAAAATCTTGCACAAACTTTCTGAAGTAGCCTGCCAATCCCAAGAAACTCCTGATCTCTGCTACCGAACTCGGGGTCTTCCATGACTCCACTGCTGCGATCTTCTTCGGATCCACTGAAATACCATCACCAGTCACAACATGCCCCAAGAAGTCCACCTTATCCAGAAAAAACTCACACTTGGACAACTTTCCATACATCTTCTTATTTCTCAGCACCTCCAATATAATCCGCAAATGCTCCTCGTGCTCCTCTGGTGTCTTCGAGTAAATGAGTATGTCGTCGATGAATAGCATCACAAACTTGTCAAGGTACTGATGGAACACCTTGTTCATCAAGTTCATAAATACCGTTGGTGCATTAGTTAATCCAAACGGCATCACCATAAACTCGTAGTGACCATACCGAGTTCTAAAAGCAATCTTCGGTATGTTCTCTGGCTTTACTTTCAACTGGTGGTAGCCTGATCTCAAATCTATCTTAGAAAATACCTTGGCACCACTCAACTGATCGAACAAGTCATCAATCCGTGGCAAAGGGTACTTATTCTTGATAGTGAGATTATTCAATACCCTGTAATCAATGCACAATTGCACTGATCCATCATTCTTCGGTACAAACAATTCTGGGGCTCCCCACGGTGAAGAACTCGATATGATAAACCCCTTATCCTGCAATTCATCCACCTGTTTCTTCAGCTCGACCAGCTCGTTGTTGTTTAAACTATAGACATGCTATAAAATTAGTTCTGCACCTGGCACAAAGTCTATAAATAATTCAACATCTCGATCTGGCAGCAAACCTGGCAATTCCTCAGGAAATACATCCAAGAACTCTGCTATCAATGGATGCGGCAACTCCTTGTCTTCCACCATAGCTCCACAGAAAATATCTTCTCCCTGCTCTGCAGCTCCTCTAGCAAACTCGAATTATGGCTCTCCTGACGGACCAAACAAAACTCTACCTCCTCTACAATCTATACTAGCACGGTGCCTACTCAACCAATTGATCCCGAGTACAATATCGTAGCTCGGAAGTGGCATTACAAGTAGACACACACTCAACTCCCGGCCTCCCAGAGTAACTCTTCGATCCTTGCAAATATCATTAACCAGGATAATGCCTCCCCCGGTCATGATCTTGCAACTCCTAAGCAAAGACTCAGCTACCAAACCATGCTTTAGAGCAAAAAAACAGATACAAAACTATAGAAAGCACCTCTATCAAACAAAGCTAAAGCTGGAATAGAATCATAAAGAACAGAACCTGCGATAACATCTCCGGTGGGCTCGTCATCCATGACAGTCATAGCAAACGCTCGTCCCTGACGTGTACCTCCCTGCTGCTGATGATGGATATAACGTTGCTGCTGGGTCGAAAGCGGTCCCCTCGGTTGTACTGTAGGTGGTCTCGCCTATGCCCTCGGAGCTGGATCTGCTCCCTGAACTGCACGACGAGGACACTCTCTCATCTGATGCCCTTCTGTACCATAATACAAACAAACTCCCAACCTCCTCCTTCAAACTTTCCAGATATGGTCGGGCTTCTTGAAGTAGTGGCAAGGAGCTTGTTGTAACTATCTCTGTTGCTGTTGTAACACCCCGTTCTGCTCAAGCGGACTGCCATCTCAAACGGCAAAAGTGCAACTGTCCCGACCCGCTTTGCCTCAACGAGAAGCAAATGATATCCAGACTTGTCCCAACAGAAAATCAACTTCGGCTTTTAGAGGCTCGCTTGACGTATCGCTCTACCGAGGCGAATCATCGCTATGGTGGGTGGCTACGGCGAACTTGTCTTTGCTTAGCCAGCACAAATAAAATCTAGAATATTCATGCTAGTCGCTAGGTGATTCACCCCCTGCATGCTAATAAATCCAACGCACCTAGCTAAGGAAATAATCCCAACTTGTATTGCTTGCTAGAACATGGAAAATGAAATACTGCTTATATATGTTCAGACCCTCGCATGCTAAGTCCCCTAACGATCTAACTCTCGGTTTACCTTCGGGTCCGAGCAACGTGCCTGCTTATGTTCCTTAGAAACGCATGCTTGTCTGCTTGAATGTTGCCTTGTATTCATCCAAACCCTGGGAGACTACTAAGTAGTCGTTCCGTGCATGATTGAACCTGCAAGTATTCGGGACCGTTAGGTCACCAGGCAGCCCCGAGCCAGGGGAGTGCATCAAGGCAAGTTATTGTACAAAGAAACAAGATTCAAGTATCCCGTGTACTCGTGTACTCGTGTTCCCGTGCACTCGTGTTTTCTTGTTCTAGTGCACGCGTGTTCTCGTGTATCTCGTGATAATTGGAAGACCCCAATTATGCATGTCGCGGACTAGTTCCACGGACGGTCACCGGGGCACTGGGGCCGATCCGGTCCGGATGGAGCTCGTGTGTAGTCGTCGTGTTTGGGACTGGGTAGCTTACAGCGCCTCGTGTACTCTTGTAGCAAGCTATCATTGTCCTCGACTACGGCCATAATTGGCTTTGCCAGCGACTTCTGTTCATATAGATAAGTCATCCTCGCTTAACGGCTATCCGCGTGCGAGTCACTGCATCGCATCAAGAAACAACTGAACACCTGAACGATCATGATAAAACGACCCAACGTGTTTGCATATGCTATGCCTCTTGAATGTTTATACTTGCCCGTGCACGAATTTATAATGTTTGCCTTGGACAGGGAAGGCTAAATGGTAAGTCTCGTCGTGTTTCCTCTAACATCGCACGGCGCACTGCCCGACACGTTAGGCTATTCAAATCTTGCATGAAACTGATCCTAAGGCAACTAGAAAGACAACTTATTAGTTGGTGCACGGAACCTGTATTACGTATTTGGATTTGTCGAGCGGGCGAGTAGCTTCCCCACCAGTGCATTCAATGTACTGATAATCCACCAGTTTGTATGCAGGGTGCGGGAGAACCTCGTTCGGTGCGGATGCCTCCAACGTGCGTGCTTAGGCGTGAAGATCACTCCGAAGCAACGGTGCGTCCGGAACAGAAGCACATATACAAGACATAATTTTGGAACATAGCCCGAACTCGCCTGAACATCGCATCTACAATCATTCCACAGTTGTAGCCACTTGGCACGCTTTTACTATTTCAGAGAGAGAGGCTTGAGCCACTTGTAATCTCGGCTATACGCCGCCTGTAACACATGTTTATATCAATAAAGAGCTTGCTTTACTCCAACTTGTGTTTCAATGCTTCCGCTATTCATTGTCAACTCAGTGAACCTGTTACCAATCGCTTATGCGTTCATGACTCCGCTGCACTCGGACAAATCTGTGCGACTCTGTGGCTTAGAACTCTTGCCGCCAGCCAATGAACCATGGCCTTGCACAGGCGTGGCTCACGCTCGTGCGGCATCACGCCCGGATGGGTCAAGAGATCGTTCCGCGGGAGCGTTGGCGAGGGTGATTCCCGCCTAGCGGGAACGGCCGATTGCCTGCGGGAGATCGGGGCGTGACATGTTGGTATCAGAGCCTGGCTTCTACGTCTTTGGACTTCAATTCGATATCTCTGTTTCAAAAGCTCGCTCGTGGGTTATGTGCACGCTCTCCCTCAATGCCTCGATGGGATGTTCCAACAATAAGTCTAAATACTTTCAAAATACGTTTTGAATGATATGCTTGCTTGTATGTTGCTGTGCTGCGAGTAGCCTTTGTGCCAACCTGTGCGAACCCTTGAGAGTATCGCTAGTAGCTTGTCCGATTCTCACTAACTCTAAGTTTGGTTGAAGGCATCTATTCGAGGGACGCCTTGAACTAGTGCACCATCCAAGACTTAAGAAAAGGTGAACTCGAGTGCTAAGACTTCGCTATCACTAAGCTGGTTGACGTGTTCACGCTAGAAATGTATTTCGAAAGTGCGCACGATCCAGTCTAAGCGATATGCTGATTTCGACGCTTGTGCAAGTGAATATCCAAATGAACAAGTACAACGACTTGTCTAGGATTGTCTCAACCCTAGATTACTGCTTGTCCTCAGTAAGTCTCGAGGACGAGACTTTTTCTGAGTTGGGTAGGATGTAACACCCCGTTCTGCTAAAGCGGACTGCCGTCTCAAACGGCAAAAGTGAAACTGTCCCGACCCGCTTTGCCTCAACGAGAAGCAAATGATATCCAGACTTGTCTCTACAGGAAATCAACTTCGGCTTTCAGAGGCTCGCTTGACGTATCGCTCTACCGAGGCGAATCATCGCTAAGGTGGGTGGCTACGGCGAACTTGTCTTTGCTTAGCCAGCACACATAAAATCTGGAATATTCATGCTAGTCGCTAGGTGATTCACCCCCTGCATGCTAATAAATTTAACGCACCTAGCTAAGAAAATAATCCCAACTTGTATTGCTTGCTAGAACATGGAAAATAAAATACTGTTTATATATGTTCAGACCCTCGCATGCTAAGTCCCCTAACGATCTAACTCTCGGTTTACCTTCGGGTCCGAGCAACGTGCCTGCTTATGTTCCTTAGAAACGCATGCTTGTCTGCTTGAATGTTGCCTTGTATTCATCCAAACCCCGGGAGACTACTAAGTAGTCGTTCCGTGCATGATTGAACCTGCAAGTATTCGGGACCGTTAGGTCACCAGGCAGCCCCGAGCCAGGGGAGTGCATCAAGGCAAGTTATTGTACAAAGAAACAAGATTCAAGTATCTCGTGTACTCGTGTAAACCCCCTCGACCAGATTCCCGTATTTTAGGAGTATTTTTCACAATTTAGGATTTGTTGCAATATTTAAAATTATTTTGCTTACATATCCTATTGACTTGTGCACTTGTCCGTCACCTAATTATTTGGACCTTTACCTTGACTGTTATCCCCGAACGAAGTTCACATACCTCTCCTAGACATGCCAGCCTATTATTCTAACTTTATGCAACTCCCAGATACTTAGTTATGAGCCTCGTATGAGACGCACAAATAGCGTTACAAACGTCCGTATTTAATTCCTATTTTAAATTCCAGACCTGTACCCATCCCTGTTCCAATAGAGATTTGAGGCCCAATATGCACCTGTTTTGTCCAGACAAAAATACGTTATTTTTCTACACTGAGTATATTACATTTAGTGTATTGACACCGTAGAAAAATTATGACCCTACCTGCCTCTAAATAATTAGAGAACACCGTGCGCAGTATTTATTTAGTAATAAATACGATGACCGTATCACCCAGAAAACCAGGCCCAGTCCCTGTCCAGACTCACCCCCACCCCCTCGGGACCCTCGCACAGCTTTTCCCTTCAATTCGGTGAAATTTAGAATTTTCGGGAATCGGGAATTTTCCCAAACAATTTTGTAATTGCGTAATTTCCCAAAATAGGACCTTTACGCAATTTATAAAATTACAGGGACTTTTCTGTAAATTACCATGCGAGGTGTCACCTCCTGATTGGCCGGTGAACGTGCACCGTCCATTCCAAAAGGAGTCCAGATTCGATGTATTTACATAAAGTAAAT
This sequence comes from Iris macrosiphon, assembly GCA_036927795.1. Lineage (NCBI taxonomy): Eukaryota > Viridiplantae > Streptophyta > Magnoliopsida > Asparagales > Iridaceae > Iris > Iris macrosiphon. The sequence continues at coordinate 21,466,171 of JAYESA010000019.1, read as the reverse complement.
ATCCTATTTATGTAATTACCATTTAACCCTTAATAATTTCCTATATAATAAAAAAAAAGAAAATAAAAAGCAAAACCTAAACCTACCCCCAGCCCGCAGCCGATCCCCCCCCGGCCGGCGGCGAGCCCCCCCCCTCGCCGGCGTCACCCCGCGACCGCCCCCCCCAGCGGCGAGCTTTTCCCCCCCGCTCAGCGAGCTCCCCCCCGCTCGGCTTTCCTCCCCCGCCCACGGCGAGCCGACCCGCCGGAGAGCTCCGCCCGCCATTCTTCTCCATCTCCTCCACCTCTGTCAGCCACCCCGACCCCCGCCGGCGAGCTCAGCGCCACCCTTCCCGACTTCCTCCACCTCCTCCGCCAATCACCACCACCACCCCTCCCTGTTCCCCGTCTCCTCCCCTCTTCCCCCTCTACTAGATCCGTCGACCCCACCGCCCTCTTTCTCCCCCTGGCCGGCCTCGACAGCCACCGCCGCCATCTTCCTCGACTCCGACTGCCACCACCACCACCCCGTCGACTTCCTCCATCATCAGCCATTCCTCTTCCTTCCTCCTCCTTTTCCCTTCTCCGGCCTCCGCCGGTGGACAGCCTCGACCCGACTGCTGACCCCGAACGCTGGTCGACTCCCCTCCGACACAACGCCGAGCAGACCCACCGCTGGCCCTCGCCCCGACTCGCTGGACCCATCCGCCTCTGCAAACCGCCGAGTCTTCCATCAACCACAGTGACTCGTCGGATCCCCTCGACTCATCCCCGACGGCCTGTGTTGAGTTTCCCCCGACTGCCCGGACAACTGCCTCTTCTCCTCTCGCTGTCCTTCTTCGACGAAGCCCTGACCCGGACACAGCAGGATCCAACGCGGACACAGGAGCTCTCGACCAGGACACGAGCAGGACACGGACACGAGAATTCAGACTTCTCGAAGCCCTGTTCAGGTAACCTGTTCTAACTCCTCGTAATTCCGTTTTTAATTCCGTCAGTTGTGACACGTAGACTATGTGATCCTCTCGGTGCCCGTGCAACCCGCTCGGAGCATCGCGTCCTGTGGCGATCGCGGCACGCGATCCAAATACAGGAAAAATAACGACCCGATTCACCCCGGAACTGGGTACGCCCCGCCAAACGGGATGACTTGGTCGCACGCGGTCTTTACCAAAACGTGCGCGACGTTGATACGGACGTGTAGGAGTTCGGAGAAGTTGATTTGGATGTGCGTGCGCACCGGAATCAACGCGTATCCGCTGACACCGTCCCGTATCCGTCAGTTCTGGAACACGCTGCAACTTTGTGTACACACGTCGGATCGAGACGAAACTTGCGCCATCGGACTCGTAGCAATACGCTGGTCCTGTGAGCCAAGTTTGGTTCGATTCTGAGAACGTTGGCAAAATTCCGTATCGTGGGCCCCACAGGCTCCACCTGACGGGCGATTTTGTGACCGGCTCATCAGAATCCAATTCTGGAAGTTCCGTTGAGTTCGTATCAGCGTTCCTGACTTGTTGACACTGAGTTTGGCGAATTTGGAGACCTTTGACCCTGACACGCTCTTCGGTGCAAAGCGGCCCACATGTGGACCCCGCTTTGACCGGAAACTGTCATTTTTGCCCCTGTGTCCAAATTGGACTTAAGGACAGGCGTTTCTAGCTATTTGATATTTTCTGAGACTGTTAGTGATATTTATTTCAGTATCCGGAGACATTCATTCTGAGGCCATAGTTCTGACTTTTGGCATTTGATATCTGGACATTATATTTGCAGCTCTCCTGCCAGGCAAGTATACCTTGCCTTGTTGTACTGTTTATATTCAGTTCTTACTAGTTACATGTTTATTTATTTTTATATAAATGTGCGCGTCCGAGCAGATTCGGGTGCAGTCAACGATGGCGTTGACGTTAGGACTTGTATCTGACCTAGTGTCTAGTAGACCCACCTAAAGTTGTGAAGTTATTGATATAACTTCTCAGGCCTTGACACGTATCATTACACGTCACAGAGTGAGTACATGTAGGGACGCGTGCCTCATGCGCGACTGGCCATCAGTGTGAGCAACACGTGTAGCGGTATTTAGCTCAGTTGTTTATTTTATTGAGACTTGCATCATAGTAGGAGGTGTCCACGTCGTTTTCACGACTTGTACATCTATATTGGGCGGGAAAGATACTAGTATGCGTATGGGACACCCCCCTCCTTATATGTTCATGTCGCCTGATACCATGCTGCTCGGAGATGGGGAATTGGTTTTCTTGTTCCCGTTACTGTGCTCCGAGGAGGATGGGATACCCCTTGTGTGTTTTTATTATCCTTCGTTCCACTCTCTGCAGGGATGGACGATTGCAGAGTTACCCGTGTGATCGGGGGCATATGATACATATACTAGCCAGTCATGACGATTGGTGAATTACGTCAGCATATGTCTAGCCTACACATTCCCATGCGTACTACAAGGTCTTTAAATTGCATTCACTTAGATGGTTAGCACATCCTATTTATTTATTCAGTATTTACATTATGGCATGTCATTTTTCTGTATCTTGCTATGTCCCTCTGAGGACCTGGTTCCCTGCCAGGTGTATATGTTCTTGAGTACTCGCAGGAGCACAGATCCGGACATGTTATGTTTATCCCGAGGAGGTCTTCTCTTCGAGCCTCGAGATTGTCAGATGTTGTTCTTTATGGTGTGTATTCTGGTTCCTTTTGTATTCTATTTCGGCAGTAGATTTGATTTCATCTGACTGTCATTCTTAGATATCTGTGTTGAGATCTAGTTACATGATTATTGGTTATTCATATTTGATTCTATGGATGAGATTTAGATATTACCCTGTGACTTGTGATCAGTTTTACCACTTATGAATTATTGTTCATTATACAGCGTACGCACGTATATATGGTTTCCATATATTGGAGTTGCCATATATACGGGCCAGCTGGCATGGTTACGTGACCTAGTCCTACGTATTTTGGGACTGGGGCGTGACATGTTTTTAGTGGTGGCCCATGCAGGTCAGAGCATATTGTCTCGGTTACGTTACTGTACCGAGCAAGCCTGCACCTAGGATTATAATATAGAATCTCATCCATAATTGACTATGACTTATCTTCCTTCCAGTCTGTCCTACTTACATAATTGCATCCTGCTTGAATCCTGTGCTTCCCTAACAATTCCTTAAGTATAGCCCCTACTAGAATATAGGAATCCCTGTTGATAGGATGATAATTAAGGTAGCATTCCTAATAAGAATACCACTAGGGCTTTGACATATCCTTAAGTTCGGATTACTTAGTGAACCCTAGCCTTCCTAACTTCCTAGATAAACCCTAGTCTTCCATATTACCTAATGAACCCTAGTATCACTATCTGTAGATCAACTTACCATTGCCATGACATATTTATATAAGACTTGAATAAACCCTACTAGGATTAGTTAGAGATTTGACCATAGTGTTAACCCTAGTCTTAAGAAACCAATAGAAATCTAAGATTGAATACTAGGACTGAAACCTCAACCTATGTTTGAATAACCAGAGTTTTACGCCAGAGACCCTTTACTCTTATTGGCGTAGAAACCAAATTATTCAGAAGCTTGTCCCCTTTATGACAACAACCCACTATCCCTTAGTCTTCCTTATCCTGTATCATGTCAGCCACTTAGGTAAATGCCCTGCGTAAACCTGATAATTCATAGATAACCAGCGTATAGTAACCTGATTAGGCGTAATGTAAGGATAGGATTTAAGAGTAATTGTTACAGCCGTAGCTTTCCCCAGACGCGACCAAATTCTGCGCAGAGATACACCTCGAGCCCTGTGCAAAAGGAAACAGCTTTTGACGGGACATCTGGTTTTGTCTCCCCTCGAGTGTAATGATGACTTGTATCCAATAAGTCCCTAAACGACAAACCTGGAACTCCGTGCAAACCATCATCAACCATCCCCTCGATCATTGTGCAAGTACTTTTGTCAGAAGACAGGATTCATTAACTTGGCTGACAAACTCATGAGTTCTCGTACAACTTTACGCTGCAACGCAGGAGATATTTACGCGCAGACTGTTACGCACAGACTTTTTACGCGAACAGCTCTGAAGCTCTACTTTACGCTTCTCTGTTTTACGCGGATAACTCTGAAGCCTATTTTACGCCGATAGTTTGAATCCCTGACTTACGCCAAACTACTTTGGATCCCTACCTTGCGCTAGACAATTTGAAATTTTGTTTTACGCAGACAGTTTCGGATTTCTACCTTACGCCAATTTATTGTATCACTGCATTACGCAGACAACCTCGAACCCCTACTTTACGTAGACTTCCTTAAATCTCTGTTTTAGGCGGACATCCTATAGTATTTATATAGATTGTAGAACTTAGAAGGCCATACATCTTTTGGGTCAACTAGCGACTTAGTCAAGGATTTAGAATAATAACTGTAGAGATTGTAGAGTCTTGTTCTTGTGAATATGAATTGTTTTGTACTTCTCACATCATAATCTAGCGTACTTATATTTACCTTACTACCTTGACTTATGCCGCTATTATAGCCTAGTTTCGCAAGCTTATTCTTTATCAAGCTTGTTCTTGAGAGATGTATTATTGGAGTACTACACTAATACATTTCAGAATCAGTGTATTACGGTCTGATCAACCATAGTGCACTTGGTTCGACCTTCGCATAACTACTCTACGTGGATTGAGATATATAGTGATTAGTAGATAGATGTACTTGCCCGTTGGATATGCCTGAGCATATCGTATCAGCTACATAACTGTGCTGATCCGAATATGTTAATAGGGATTCCCAAAATAGCATCTCAATTCCACAACTGCTTTGACAATTCCCGTTGAATTCTTTAAACGCCTTGATCCTCACACTACTAATCTATTACCTCCCCCTTGAACTCTTGATTATTGTTTATCGTCTTCCCTTATTTCGGAAAGGCGAAACCTCGTGCCTCGTACAAATACGAGAGTGTATTATTTCTGTACCATTTCTGTTTGTTTCTTGGGTATTACCAAACTTTATTATTAGATTTGTTTGCAGTTTAAATTGTGCTATCCTTAGAATGACCTTCACTACCTACCTACCTACCTACCTACGTTCCTGATACCTGCATCACTAAGGCAGCAAAATTTTTATTTTTGCCTCGTAACTTGGGTCAAGTTCAGAACTCAAGTATTACGATGAAGAAAATATCATTTTGCTATCAGGAGTCTAAATGGATTTTACCGGATGAATAATTGACTGACTCCTGAAAGGACAGCAGCACCTATGACTAGGTTGACTTGTAAGGATTAAGAATTCCTATGGACCGACATACCAGTCAGCACTTTTCTTACCCTATAGAGTTGGCCAGACTGCAGAAGCTCTAGCTATGGAGACATTACCTATTTAAGGCAGATCGTAAGATGGCACGGCATACCAGTCAGCATTGTACCAGACAAGGATTCACGTAACCAGAATTGATAATCAACCGAAGAGACAGTTAAGTAAATGCAAGGACACTAGCAAGCAGTGCAAGACAGACAGAATCAGTAGGCAGACCGTCATCATCGTCCCGTGGAATTCAAAGTGGACGATCATGTCTTTTTTGAGGATATCACCATTAGGCCGAGCTTGTCGTATCAAGAGCAACCAGTAGAAATCCTTGATCATCAAGAAAAGTATTGAAGAACCAGTCTTTTCCCTTGATCTGCGTAGCATGGAAGCATGACGCGCCAGGAGAATCTACTTGGAAGCGTATGAACGACTTGCGTAAACGTTTTTCAAACCTATTCGTAACCCAAGATATAAATTACTTGTTAAATTATATCTTATGCCGACTTTGACTTCTACCCCGGCTTAGTTTTAATTTCGAGGACGAAATTTTTATAAGTTGGGTAGATTGTAAACCCCCTCGACCAGATTCCCGTATTTTAGGAGTATTTTTCACAATTTAGGATTTGTTGCAATATTTAAAATTATTTTGCTTACATATCCTATTGACTTGTGCACTTGTCCGTCACCTAATTATTTGGACCTTTACCTTGACTGTTATCCCCGAACGAAGTTCACATACCTCTCCTAGACATGCCAGCCTATTATTCTAACTTTATGCAACTCCCAGATACTTAGTTATGAGCCTCGTATGAGACGTACAAATAGCGTTACAAACGTCCGTATTTAATTCCTATTTTAAATTCCAGACCTGTACCCATCCCTGTTCCAATAGAGATTTGAGGCCCAATATGCACCTGTTTTGTCCAGACAAAAATACGTTATTTTTCTACACTGAGTATATTACATTTAGTGTATTGACACCGTAGAAAAATTATGACCCTACCTGCCTCTAAATAATTAGAGAACACCGTGCGCAGTATTTATTTAGTAATAAATACGATGACCGTATCACCCAGAAAACCAGGCCCAGTCCCTGTCCAGACTCACCCCCACCCCCTCGGGACCCTCGCACAGCTTTTCCCTTCAATTCGGTGAAATTTAGAATTTTCGGGAATCGGGAATTTTCCCAAACAATTTCGTAATTGCGTAATTTCCCAAAATAGGACCTTTACGCAATTTATAAAATTACAGGGACTTTTCTGTAAATTACCATGCGAGGTGTCACCTCCTGATTGGCCGGTGAACGTGCACCGTCCATTCCAAAAGGAGTCCAGATTCGATGTATTTACATAAAGTAAATATCCTATTTATGTAATTACCATTTAACCCTTAATAATTTCCTATATAATAAAAAAAAAGAAAATAAAAAGCAAAACCTAAACCTACCCCCAGCCCGCAGCCGATCCCCCCCCGGCCGGCGGCGAGCCCCCCCCCTCGCCGGCGTCACCCCGCGACCGCCCCCCCCAGCGGCGAGCTTTTCCCCCCCGCTCAGCGAGCTCCCCCCCGCTCGGCTTTCCTCCCCCGCCCACGGCGAGCCGACCCGCCGGAGAGCTCCGCCCGCCATTCTTCTCCATCTCCTCCACCTCTGTCAGCCACCCCGACCCCCGCCGGCGAGCTCAGCGCCACCCTTCCCGACTTCCTCCACCTCCTCCGCCAATCACCACCACCACCCCTCCCTGTTCCCCGTCTCCTCCCCTCTTCCCCCTCTACTAGATCCGTCGACCCCACCGCCCTCTTTCTCCCCCTGGCCGGCCTCGACAGCCACCGCCGCCATCTTCCTCGACTCCGACTGCCACCACCACCACCCCGTCGACTTCCTCCATCATCAGCCATTCCTCTTCCTTCCTCCTCCTTTTTCCTTCTCCGGCCTCCGTCGGTGGACAGCCTCGACCCGACTGCTGACCCCGAACGCTGGTCGACTCCCCTCCGACACAACGCCGAGCAGACCCACCGCTGGCCCTCGCCCCGACTCGCTGGACCCATCCGCCTCTGCAAACCGCCGAGTCTTCCATCAACCACAGTGACTCGTCGGATCCCCTCGACTCATCCCCGACGGCCTGTGTTGAGTTTCCCCCGACTGCCCGGACAACTGCCTCCTCTCCTCTCGCTGTCCTTCTTCGACGAAGCCCTGACCCGGACACAGCAGGATCCAACGCGGACACAGGAGCTCTCGACCAGGACACGAGCAGGACACGGACACGAGAATTCAGACTTCTCGAAGCCCTGTTCAGGTAACCTGTTCTAACTCCTCGTAATTCCGTTTTTAATTCCGTCAGTTGTGACACGTAGACTATGTGATCCTCTCGGTGCCCGTGCAACCCGCTCGGAGCATCGCGTCCTGTGGCGATCGCGGCACGCGATCCAAATACAGGAAAAACAACGACCCGATTCACCCCGGAACTGGGTACGCCCCGCCAAACGGGACGACTTGGTCGCACGCGGTCTTTACCAAAACGTGCGCGACGTTGATACGGACGTGTAGGAGTTCGGAGAAGTTGATTTGGATGTGCGTGCGCACCGGAATCAACGCGTATCCGCTGACACCGTCCCGTATCCGTCAGTTCTGGAACACGCTGCAACTTTGTGTACACACGTCGGATCGAGACGAAACTTGCGCCATCGGACTCGTAGCAATACGCTGGTCCTGTGAGCCAAGTTTGGTTCGATTCTGAGAACGTTGGCAAAATTCCGTATCGTGGGCCCCACAGGCTCCACCTGACGGGCGATTTTGTGACCGGCTCATCAGAATCCAATTCTGGAAGTTCCGTTGAGTTCGTATCAGCGTTCCTGACTTGTTGACACTGAGTTTGGCGAATTTGGAGACCTTTGACCCTGACACGCTCTTCGGTGCAAAGCGGCCCACATGTGGACCCCGCTTTGACCGGAAACTGTCATTTTTGCCCCTGTGTCCAAATTGGACTTAAGGACAGGCGTTTCTAGCTATTTGATATTTTCTGAGACTGTTAGTGATATTTATTTCAGTATCCGGAGACATTCATTCTGAGGCCATAGTTCTGACTTTTGGCATTTGATATCTGGACATTATATTTGCAGCTCTCCTGCCAGGCAAGTATACCTTGCCTTGTTGTACTGTTTATATTCAGTTCTTACTAGTTACATGTTTATTTATTTTTATATAAATGTGCGCGTCCGAGCAGATTCGGGTGCAGTCAACGATGGCGTTGACGTTAGGACTTGTATCTGACCTAGTGTCTAGTAGACCCACCTAAAGTTGTGAAGTTATTGATATAACTTCTCAGGCCTTGACACGTATCATTACACGTCACAGAGTGAGTACATGTAGGGACGCGTGCCTCATGCGCGACTGGCCATCAGTGTGAGCAACACGTGTAGCGGTATTTAGCTCAGTTGTTTATTTTATTGAGACTTGCATCATAGTAGGAGGTGTCCACGTCGTTTTCACGACTTGTACATCTATATTGGGCGGGAAAGATACTAGTATGCGTATGGGACACCCCCCTCCTTATATGTTCATGTCGCCTGATACCATGCTGCTCGGAGATGGGGAATTGGTTTTCTTGTTCCCGTTACTGTGCTCCGAGGAGGATGGGATACCCCTTGTGTGTTTTTATTATCCTTCGTTCCACTCTCTGCAGGGATGGACGATTGCAGAGTTACCCGTGTGATCGGGGGCATATGATACATATACTAGCCAGTCATGACGATTGGTGAATTACGTCAGCATATGTCTAGCCTACACATTCCCATGCGTACTACAAGGTCTTTAAATTGCATTCACTTAGATGGTTAGCACATCCTATTTATTTATTCAGTATTTACATTATGGCATGTCATTTTTCTGTATCTTGCTATGTCCCTCTGAGGACCTGGTTCCCTGCCAGGTGTATATGTTCTTGAGTACTCGCAGGAGCACAGATCCGGACATGTTATGTTTATCCCGAGGAGGTCTTCTCTTCGAGCCTCGAGATTGTCAGATGTTGTTCTTTATGGTGTGTATTCTGGTTCCTTTTGTATTCTATTTCGGCAGTAGATTTGATTTCATCTGACTGTCATTCTTAGATATCTGTGTTGAGATCTAGTTACATGATTATTGGTTATTCATATTTGATTCTATGGATGAGATTTAGATATTACCCTGTGACTTGTGATCAGTTTTACCACTTATGAATTATTGTTCATTATACAGCGTACGCACGTATATATGGTTTCCATATATTGGAGTTGCCATATATACGGGCCAGCTGGCATGGTTACGTGACCTAGTCCTACGTATTTTGGGACTGGGGCGTGACATGTTTTTAGTGGTGGCCCATGCAGGTCAGAGCATATTGTCTCGGTTACGTTACTGTACCGAGCAAGCCTGCACCTAGGATTATAATATAGAATCTCATCCATAATTGACTATGACTTATCTTCCTTCCAGTCTGTCCTACTTACATAATTGCATCCTGCTTGAATCCTGTGCTTCCCTAACAATTCCTTAAGTATAGCCCCTACTAGAATATAGGAATCCCTGTTGATAGGATGATAATTAAGGTAGCATTCCTAATAAGAATACCACTAGGGCTTTGACATATCCTTAAGTTCGGATTACTTAGTGAACCCTAGCCTTCCTAACTTCCTAGATAAACCCTAGTCTTCCATATTACCTAATGAACCCTAGTATCACTATCTGTAGATCAACTTACCATTGCCATGACATATTTATATAAGACTTGAATAAACCCTACTAGGATTAGTTAGAGATTTGACCATAGTGTTAACCCTAGTCTTAAGAAACCAATAGAAATCTAAGATTGAATACTAGGACTGAAACCTCAACCTATGTTTGAATAACCAGAGTTTTACGCCAGAGACCCTTTACTCTTATTGGCGTAGAAACCAAATTATTCAGAAGCTTGTCCCCTTTATGACAACAACCCACTATCCCTTAGTCTTCCTTATCCTGTATCATGTCAGCCACTTAGGTAAATGCCCTGCGTAAACCTGATAATTCATAGATAACCAGCGTATAGTAACCTGATTAGGCGTAATGTAAGGATAGGATTTAAGAGTAATTGTTACAGCCGTAGCTTTCCCCAGACGCGACCAAATTCTGCGCAGAGATACACCTCGAGCCCTGTGCAAAAGGAAACAGCTTTTGACGGGACATCTGGTTTTGTCTCCCCTCGAGTGTAATGATGACTTGTATCCAATAAGTCCCTAAACGACAAACCTGGAACTCCGTGCAAACCATCATCAACCATCCCCTCGATCATTGTGCAAGTACTTTTGTCAGAAGACAGGATTCATTAACTTGGCTGACAAACTCATGAGTTCTCGTACAACTTTACGCTGCAACGCAGGAGATATTTACGCGCAGACTGTTACGCACAGACTTTTTACGCGAACAGCTCTGAAGCTCTACTTTACGCTTCTCTGTTTTACGCGGATAACTCTGAAGCCTATTTTACGCCGATAGTTTGAATCCCTGACTTACGCCAAACTACTTTGGATCCCTACCTTGCGCTAGACAATTTGAAATTTTGTTTTACGCAGACAGTTTCGGATTTCTACCTTACGCCAATTTATTGTATCACTGCATTACGCAGACAACCTCGAACCCCTACTTTACGTAGACTTCCTTAAATCTCTGTTTTAGGCGGACATCCTATAGTATTTATATAGATTGTAGAACTTAGAAGGCCATACATCTTTTGGGTCAACTAGCGACTTAGTCAAGGATTTAGAATAATAACTGTAGAGATTGTAGAGTCTTGTTCTTGTGAATATGAATTGTTTTGTACTTCTCACATCATAATCTAGCGTACTTATATTTACCTTACTACCTTGACTTATGCCGCTATTATAGCCTAGTTTCGCAAGCTTATTCTTTATCAAGCTTGTTCTTGAGAGATGTATTATTGGAGTACTACACTAATACATTTCAGAATCAGTGTATTACGGTCTGATCAACCATAGTGCACTTGGTTCGACCTTCGCATAACTACTCTACGTGGATTGAGATATATAGTGATTAGTAGATAGATGTACTTGCCCGTTGGATATGCCTGAGCATATCGTATCAGCTACATAACTGTGCTGATCCGAATATGTTAATAGGGATTCCCAAAATAGCATCTCAATTCCACAACTGCTTTGACAATTCCCGTTGAATTCTTTAAACGCCTTGATCCTCACACTACTAATCTATTACCTCCCCCTTGAACTCTTGATTATTGTTTATCGTCTTCCCTTATTTCGGAAAGGCGAAACCTCGTGCCTCGTACAAATACGAGAGTGTATTATTTCTGTACCATTTCTGTTTGTTTCTTGGGTATTACCAAACTTTATTATTAGATTTGTTTGCAGTTTAAATTGTGCTATCCTTAGAATGACCTTCACTACCTACCTACCTACCTACCTACGTTCCTGATACCTGCATCACTAAGGCAGCAAAATTTTTATTTTTGCCTCGTAACTTGGGTCAAGTTCAGAACTCAAGTATTACGATGAAGAAAATATCATTTTGCTATCAGGAGTCTAAATGGATTTTACCGGATGAATAATTGACTGACTCCTGAAAGGACAGCAGCACCTATGACTAGGTTGACTTGTAAGGATTAAGAATTCCTATGGACCGACATACCAGTCAGCACTTTTCTTACCCTATAGAGTTGGCCAGACTGCAGAAGCTCTAGCTATGGAGACATTACCTATTTAAGGCAGATCGTAAGATGGCACGGCATACCAGTCAGCATTGTACCAGACAAGGATTCACGTAACCAGAATTGATAATCAACCGAAGAGACAGTTAAGTAAATGCAAGGACACTAGCAAGCAGTGCAAGACAGACAGAATCAGTAGGCAGACCGTCATCATCGTCCCGTGGAATTCAAAGTGGACGATCATGTCTTTTTTGAGGATATCACCATTAGGCCGAGCTTGTCGTATCAAGAGCAACCAGTAGAAATCCTTGATCATCAAGAAAAGTATTGAAGAACCAGTCTTTTCCCTTGATCTGCGTAGCATGGAAGCATGACGCGCCAGGAGAATCTACTTGGAAGCGTATGAACGACTTGCGTAAACGTTTTTCAAACCTATTCGTAACCCAAGATATAAATTACTTGTTAAATTATATCTTATGCCGACTTTGACTTCTACCCCGGCTTAGTTTTAATTTCGAGGACGAAATTTTTATAAGTTGGGTAGATTGTAAACCCCCTCGACCAGATTCCCGTATTTTAGGAGTATTTTTCACAATTTAGGATTTGTTGCAATATTTAAAATTATTTTGCTTACATATCCTATTGACTTGTGCACTTGTCCGTCACCTAATTATTTGGACCTTTACCTTGACTGTTATCCCCGAACGAAGTTCACATACCTCTCCTAGACATGCCAGCCTATTATTCTAACTTTATGCAACTCCCAGATACTTAGTTATGAGCCTCGTATGAGACGTACAAATAGCGTTACAAACGTCCGTATTTAATTCCTATTTTAAATTCCAGACCTGTACCCATCCCTGTTCCAATAGAGATTTGAGGCCCAATATGCACCTGTTTTGTCCAGACAAAAATACGTTATTTTTCTACACTGAGTATATTACATTTAGTGTATTGACACCGTAGAAAAATTATGACCCTACCTGCCTCTAAATAATTAGAGAACACCGTGCGCAGTATTTATTTAGTAATAAATACGATGACCGTATCACCCAGAAAACCAGGCCCAGTCCCTGTCCAGACTCACCCCCACCCCCTCGGGACCCTCGCACAGCTTTTCCCTTCAATTCGGTGAAATTTAGAATTTTCGGGAATCGGGAATTTTCCCAAACAATTTCGTAATTGCGTAATTTCCCAAAATAGGACCTTTACGCAATTTATAAAATTACAGGGACTTTTCTGTAAATTACCATGCGAGGTGTCACCTCCTGATTGGCCGGTGAACGTGCACCGTCCATTCCAAAAGGAGTCCAGATTCGATGTATTTACATAAAGTAAATATCCTATTTATGTAATTACCATTTAACCCTTAATAATTTCCTATATAATAAAAAAAAAGAAAATAAAAAGCAAAACCTAAACCTACCCCCAGCCCGCAGCCGATCCCCCCCCGGCCGGCGGCGAGCCCCCCCCCTCGCCGGCGTCACCCCGCGACCGCCCCCCCCAGCGGCGAGCTTTTCCCCCCCGCTCAGCGAGCTCCCCCCCGCTCGGCTTTCCTCCCCCGCCCACGGCGAGCCGACCCGCCGGAGAGCTCCGCCCGCCATTCTTCTCCATCTCCTCCACCTCTGTCAGCCACCCCGACCCCCGCCGGCGAGCTCAGCGCCACCCTTCCCGACTTCCTCCACCTCCTCCGCCAATCACCACCACCACCCCTCCCTGTTCCCCGTCTCCTCCCCTCTTCCCCCTCTACTAGATCCGTCGACCCCACCGCCCTCTTTCTCCCCCTGGCCGGCCTCGACAGCCACCGCCGCCATCTTCCTCGACTCCGACTGCCACCACCACCACCCCGTCGACTTCCTCCATCATCAGCCATTCCTCTTCCTTCCTCCTCCTTTTTCCTTCTCCGGCCTCCGCCGGTGGACAGCCTCGACCCGACTGCTGACCCCGAACGCTGGTCGACTCCCCTCCGACACAACGCCGAGCAGACCCACCGCTGGCCCTCGCCCCGACTCGCTGGACCCATCCGCCTCTGCAAACCGCCGAGTCTTCCATCAACCACAGTGACTCGTCGGATCCCCTCGACTCATCCCCGACGGCCTGTGTTGAGTTTCCCCCGACTGCCCGGACAACTGCCTCCTCTCCTCTCGCTGTCCTTCTTCGACGAAGCCCTGACCCGGACACAGCAGGATCCAACGCGGACACAGGAGCTCTCGACCAGGACACGAGCAGGACACGGACACGAGAATTCAGACTTCTCGAAGCCCTGTTCAGGTAACCTGTTCTAACTCCTCGTAATTCCGTTTTTAATTCCGTCAGTTGTGACACGTAGACTATGTGATCCTCTCGGTGCCCGTGCAACCCGCTCGGAGCATCGCGTCCTGTGGCGATCGCGGCACGCGATCCAAATACAGGAAAAACAACGACCCGATTCACCCCGGAACTGGGTACGCCCCGCCAAACGGGACGACTTGGTCGCACGCGGTCTTTACCAAAACGTGCGCGACGTTGATACGGACGTGTAGGAGTTCGGAGAAGTTGATTTGGATGTGCGTGCGCACCGGAATCAACGCGTATCCGCTGACACCGTCCCGTATCCGTCAGTTCTGGAACACGCTGCAACTTTGTGTACACACGTCGGATCGAGACGAAACTTGCGCCATCGGACTCGTAGCAATACGCTGGTCCTGTGAGCCAAGTTTGGTTCGATTCTGAGAACGTTGGCAAAATTCCGTATCGTGGGCCCCACAGGCTCCACCTGACGGGCGATTTTGTGACCGGCTCATCAGAATCCAATTCTGGAAGTTCCGTTGAGTTCGTATCAGCGTTCCTGACTTGTTGACACTGAGTTTGGCGAATTTGGAGACCTTTGACCCTGACACGCTCTTCGGTGCAAAGCGGCCCACATGTGGACCCCGCTTTGACCGGAAACTGTCATTTTTGCCCCTGTGTCCAAATTGGACTTAAGGACAGGCGTTTCTAGCTATTTGATATTTTCTGAGACTGTTAGTGATATTTATTTCAGTATCCGGAGACATTCATTCTGAGGCCATAGTTCTGACTTTTGGCATTTGATATCTGGACATTATATTTGCAGCTCTCCTGCCAGGCAAGTATACCTTGCCTTGTTGTACTGTTTATATTCAGTTCTTACTAGTTACATGTTTATTTATTTTTATATAAATGTGCGCGTCCGAGCAGATTCGGGTGCAGTCAACGATGGCGTTGACGTTAGGACTTGTATCTGACCTAGTGTCTAGTAGACCCACCTAAAGTTGTGAAGTTATTGATATAACTTCTCAGGCCTTGACACGTATCATTACACGTCACAGAGTGAGTACATGTAGGGACGCGTGCCTCATGCGCGACTGGCCATCAGTGTGAGCAACACGTGTAGCGGTATTTAGCTCAGTTGTTTATTTTATTGAGACTTGCATCATAGTAGGAGGTGTCCACGTCGTTTTCACGACTTGTACATCTATATTGGGCGGGAAAGATACTAGTATGCGTATGGGACACCCCCCTCCTTATATGTTCATGTCGCCTGATACCATGCTGCTCGGAGATGGGGAATTGGTTTTCTTGTTCCCGTTACTGTGCTCCGAGGAGGATGGGATACCCCTTGTGTGTTTTTATTATCCTTCGTTCCACTCTCTGCAGGGATGGACGATTGCAGAGTTACCCGTGTGATCGGGGGCATATGATACATATACTAGCCAGTCATGACGATTGGTGAATTACGTCAGCATATGTCTAGCCTACACATTCCCATGCGTACTACAAGGTCTTTAAATTGCATTCACTTAGATGGTTAGCACATCCTATTTATTTATTCAGTATTTACATTATGGCATGTCATTTTTCTGTATCTTGCTATGTCCCTCTGAGGACCTGGTTCCCTGCCAGGTGTATATGTTCTTGAGTACTCGCAGGAGCACAGATCCGGACATGTTATGTTTATCCCGAGGAGGTCTTCTCTTCGAGCCTCGAGATTGTCAGATGTTGTTCTTTATGGTGTGTATTCTGGTTCCTTTTGTATTCTATTTCGGCAGTAGATTTGATTTCATCTGACTGTCATTTTTAGATATCTGTGTTGAGATCTAGTTACATGATTATTGGTTATTCATATTTGATTCTATGGATGAGATTTAGATATTACCCTGTGACTTGTGATCAGTTTTACCACTTATGAATTATTGTTCATTATACAGCGTACGCACGTATATATGGTTTCCATATATTGGAGTTGCCATATATACGGGCCAGCTGGCATGGTTACGTGACCTAGTCCTACGTATTTTGGGACTGGGGCGTGACAACTCGTGTACTCGTGTTCCCGTGCACTCGTGTTTTCTTGTTCTAGTGCACGCGTGTTCTCGTGTATCTCGTGATAATTGGAAGACCCCAATTATGCATGTCGCGGACTAGTTCCACGGACGGTCACCGGGGCACTGGGGCCGATCCGGTCCGGATGGAGCTCGTGTGTAGTCGTCGTGTTTGGGACTGGGTAGCTTACAGCGCCTCGTGTACTCTTGTAGCAAGCTATCATTGTCCTCGACTACGGCCATAATTGGCTTTGCCAGCGACTTCTGTTCATATAGATAAGTCATCCTCGCTTAACGGCTATCCGCGTGCGAGTCACTGCATCGCATCAAGAAACAACTGAACACCTGAACGATCATGATAAAACGACCCAACGTGTTTGCATATGCTATGCCTCTTGAATGTTTATACTTGCCCGTGCATGGATTTATAATGTTTGTCTTGGACAGGGAAGGCTAAATGGTAAGTCTCGTCGTGTTTCCTCTAACATCGCACGGCGCACTGCCCGACACGTTAGGCTATTCAAATCTTGCATGAAACTGATCCTAAGGCAACTAGAAAGACAACTTATTAGTTGGTGCACGGAACCTGTATTACGTGTTTGGATTTGTCGAGCGGGCGAGTAGCTTCCCCACCAGTGCATTCAATGTACTGATAATCCACCAGTTTGTATGCAGGGTGCGGGAGAACCTCGTTCGGTACGCATGCCTCCAACGTGCGTGCTTAGGCGTGAAGATCACTCCGAAGCAACGGTGCGTCCGA
The DNA here is from genome assembly GCA_036927795.1 of Iris macrosiphon. Taxonomy (NCBI): domain Eukaryota; kingdom Viridiplantae; phylum Streptophyta; class Magnoliopsida; order Asparagales; family Iridaceae; genus Iris; species Iris macrosiphon. Next base: position 21,449,091 of record JAYESA010000019.1, on the reverse strand, counting down.
AATAGAAGCACATATACAAGACATAATTTTGGAACATAGCTCGAACTCGCCTGAACATCGCATCTACAATCATTCCACAGTTGTAGCCACTTGGCACGCTTTTACTGTTTCAGAGAGAGAGGCTTGAGCGACTTCTAATCTCGGCTATACGCCGCCTGTAACATGTTTATATCAATAAAGAGCTTGCTTTACTCCAACTTGTGTTTTAATGCTTCCGCTATTCATTGTCAACTCAGTGAACCTGTTACCAATCGCTTATGCGTTCATGACTCCGCTGCACTCGGACAAATCTGTGCGACTCTGTGGCTTAGAACTCTTGCCGCCAGCCAATGAACTATGGCCTTGCACGGGCGTGGCTCACGCTCGTGCGGCATCACGCCCGGATGGGTCAAGAGATCGTTCCGCGGGAGTGCTGGCGAGGGTGATTCCCGCCTAGCGGGAAAGGCCGATTGCCTGCGGGAGATCGGGGCGTGACATGATGGTATCAGAGCCTGGCTTCTACGTCTTTGGACTTCAATTCGATATCTCTGTTTCAAAAGCTCGTTCGTGGGTTATGTGCACGCTCTCCCTCAATGCCTCGATGGGATGTTCCAACAATAAGTCTAAATACTTTCAAAATACATTTTGAATGATATGCTTGCTTGTATGTTGCTGTGCTGCAAGTGGCCTTTGTGCCAACCTGTGCGAACCCTTGAGAGTATCGCTAGTAGCTTGTCCGATTCTCACTAACTCTAAGTTTGGTTGAATGCATCTATTCGAGGGACGCCTTGAACTAGTACACCATCCAAGACTTAAGAAAAGGTGAACTCGAGTGCTAAGACTTCGCTATCACTAAGCTGGTTGACGTGTTCACGCTAGAAATGCATTTCGAAAGTGCGCACGATCCAGTCTAAGCGATATGCTGATTTCGACGCTTGTGCAAGTGAATATCCAAATGAACAAGTACAACGACTTGTCTAGGATTGCCTCAACCCTAGATTACTGCTTGTCCTCAGTAAGTCTCGAGGACGAGACTTTTTCTCAGTTGGGTAGGATATATCACCCCGTTCCGCTCAAGCGGACTGCCGTCTCAAACGGCAAAAGTAAAACTATCCCGACCCGCTTTGCCTCAACGAGAAGCAAATGATATCCAGACTTGTCCCTACAGAAAATCAACTTCGGCTTTCAGAGGCTCGCTTGACGTATCGCTCTACCGAGGCGAATCATCGCTAAGGTGGGTGGCTACGGTGAACTTGTCTTTGCTTAGCCAGCACACATAAAATCTGGAATATTCATGCTAGTCGCTAGGTGATTCACCCCCTGCATGCTAATAAATTCAACGCACCTAGCTAAGGAAATAATCCCAACTTGTATTGCTTGCTAGAACATGGAAAATAAAATACTGTTTATATATGTTCAGACCCTCGCATGCTAAGTCCCCTAACGATCTAACTCTCGGTTTACCTTCGGGTCCGAGCAACGTGCCTGCTTATGTTCTTGTCTGCTTGAATGTTGCCTTGTATTCATCCAAACCCCGGGAGACTACTAAGTAGTCGTTCCGTGCATGATTGAACCTGCAAGTAATCGGGACCGTTAGGTCACCAGGCAGCCCCGAGCCAGGGGAGTGCATCAAGGCAAGTTATTGTACAAAGAAACAAGATTCAAGTATCCCGTGTACTCGTGTACTCGTGTTCCCGTGCACTCGTGTTTTCTTGTTCTAGTGCACGCGTGTTCTCGTGTTCTCGTGTATCTCGTGATAATTGGAAGACCCCAATTATGCATGTCGCGGACTAGTTCCACGGACGGTCACCGGGGCACTGGGGCCGATCCGGTCCGGATGGAGCTCGTGTGTAGTCGTCGTGTTCGGGACTGGGTAGCTTGCAGTGCCTCGTGTACTCTTGTAGCAAGCTATCATTGTCCTCGACTACGTCCATAATTGGCTTTGCCAGCGACTTCTGTTCATATAGATAAGTCATCCTCGCTTAGCGGCTATCCGCGTGCGAGTCACTGCATCGCATCAAGAAACAACTGAACACCTGAACGATCATGATAAAACGACCCAACGTGTTTGCATATGTTATGCCTCTTGAATGTTTATACTTGCCCGTGCATGGATTTATAATGTTTGCCTTGGACAGGGAAGGCTAAATGGTAAGTCTCGCCGTGTTTCCTCTAACATCGCACGGCGCACTGCCCGACACGTTAGGCTATTCAAATCTTGCATAAAACTGATCTTAAGGCAACTAGAAAGACAACTTATTAGTTGGTGCACGGAACTTGTATTACGTGTTTGGATTTGTCTAGCGGGCGAGTAGCTTCCCCACCAGTGCATTCAATGTACTGATAATCCACCAGTTTGTATGCAGGGTACGGGAGAACCTCGTTCGGTGTGGATACCTCCAATGTGCGTGCTTAGGCGTGAAGATCACTCCGAAGTAACGGTGTGTCCGGAACAGAAGCACATATACAAGACATAATTTTGGAACATAGCCCGAACTCGCCTGAACATCGCATCTACAATCATTCCACAGTTGTAGCCACTTGGCACGCTTTTACTGTTTCAGAGAGAGAGGCTTGAGCGACTTGTAATCTCGGCTATACGCCGCCTGTAACACATGTTTATATCAATAAAGAGCTTGCTTTACTCCAACTTGTGTTTCAATGCTTCCGCTATTCATTGTCAACTCAGTGAACCTGTTACCAATCGCTTATGCGTTCATGACTCCGCTGCACTCGGACAAATCTGTGCGACTCTGTGGCTTAGAACTCTTGTCGCCAGCCAATGAACCATGGCCTTGCACGGGCGTGGCTCACGCTCGTGCGACATCACGCCCGGATAGGTCAAGCGATCGTTCTGCGGGAGCGCTGGCGAGGGTGATTCCCGCCTAGCGGGAACGGCCGATTGCCTGCGGGAGATCGGGGCGTGACATGTTGGTATCAGAGCCTGGCTTCTACGCCTTTGGACTTCAATTCGATATCTCTGTTTCAAAAGCTCGTTCGTGGGTTATGTGCACGCTCTCTCTCTCAATGCCTATTGATGTGGACTTCAATTTTCTTCAGGCTTATTGATGTGGACTTCAATTCGATATCTCTGTTTCAAAAGTCTAAATACTTTCAAAATGCATTTTGAATGATATGCTTGCTTGTATGTTGCTGTGCTGCGAGTGGCCTTTGTGCCAACCTGTGCGAACCCTTGAGAGTATCGCTAGTAGCTTGTCCGATTCTCACTAACTCTAAGTTTGGTTGAATGCATCTATTCGAGAGATGCCTTGAACTAGTGCACCATCCAAAACTTAAGAAAATGTGAACTCGAGTGCTAAGACTTCGCTATCACTTAGTTGGTTGACGTGTTCACGCTAGAAATGCATTTCGAAAGTGCGCACGATCCAGTCTAAGCGATATGCTGATTTCGACGCTTATGCAAGTGAATATCCAAATGAACAAGTACAACGACTTGTCTAGGATTGCCTCAACCCTAGATTACTGCTTGTCCTCGGTAAGTCTCGAGGACGAGACTTTTTCTGAGTTTGGTAGGATGTAATACCCCGTTCCGCTCAAGTGGACTGCCGTCTCAAACGGCAAAAGTGCAACTGTCCCGACCCGCTTTGCCTCAACGAGAAGCAAATAATATCCAGACTTGTCCCTACAGGAAATCAACTTCGGCTTTCAGAGGCTCGCTTGACGTATCGCTCTACCGAGGCGAATCATCGCTAAGGTGGGTGGCTACGGTGAACTTGTCTTTGCTTAGCCAGCACATATAAAATCTGGAATATTCATGCTAGTCGCTAGGTGATTTACCCCCTGCATGCTAATAAATCCAACGCACCTAGCTAAGAAAATAATCCCAACTTGTATTGCTTGCTAGAACATGAAAAAAAAAATACTGCTTATATATGTTCAGACCCTCGCATGCTAAGTCCCCTAACGATCTAACTCTCGGTTTACCTTCGGGTCCGAGCAACGGCCGATTGCCTGCAGGAGATCGGGGCGTGACAGCTGTGGTGCCTGGTAAAATAGCGCCCTAGCTGGAGTCTGGTGCTGTTGTGGCTGTTGAAAAGGCCTGGACTAAAAATGAGGACGTTTGGCATATATTGTACTGCTGTTGGCCCCCAGAAAAGAACCACGATCTCTCTTGGGCTTCAAACCCAACTCCCGCTCAACCTTGCTTGCCTCCGCAAGTATCTCCGAGTATGTCTTATAAAAAGACGAAATGAGGATATTCACTTCCCAGTTTAGACCCTCACGGAAACGAATAGCCCGAACCTCCGGCTCTCTTACCAAATACTCTACAAATCGGCTCAGCCTGTCGAACTCTGCAGCTCCCCTGAATGAGGCTCTCAAACTGCCTCCCCAAGTCTAGCATGTCTGCCGAGCGAAAAACTTCTTCTTGAAGAGGTCCTTGAACACCTCCCAAGACTGTCCTGCGTGAACAAGAATCGGCTCATCCCTGAACCAAGTGCGGGCAACGTCGAACAGTTGAAGTCCTACCGCCTCAACCTTCAGATCCACAGAAAGATGGGACACCCTCATAAGATGCTTCAATGTCTTCGAGTCAATCATCAGCATAGACGATGCCCTCCGTCCCCTTGAAGACCCTAGGCTCCAGCTTCTTGAAGTCCTGAATGTTGCCTAGCCGAAGCTGAGCAACCTGAGGAGCAACCTGTTATTGGATCGGAACTCCTCTCTCTTCTACGGCACGAGCAAGCCGAATAGCACTCTCGATGCCCTGCTGTAAGACGTCGGTCTGTCTTTGATGTGCCTCATACTGAGCCATCTGTACCTCCAATATCTCACGAAACAGTGTGAATATTTGTGTCGTATCTGCTGGCATAGAATGTGGAGGTGGAAGTCCCTCAGATACAGCTGGCACAGTCCTCTACTTAGGTGGTGGATCTCCGAAAGTAGCTGACACTCCAATCACCGGAGAAGTGACTGGTGTAGGCCCTTGGGATATTACAGACCTCTCAGAAGCTGCTCTCCCCTGCTGCGATCTAGTCTTAGGCGGCATCCTGAGACAAAGTGAAAGAAAGAATCAATATGGCATATGATGTAAGACACTCAAGGAAGGACAGATTAAAGATTAAGTATCAATATCAAAGAAGAATAGTTGAATGAATCAAAAGAATTTTCCTAGATATGATTGAGTATTCTCAGCCTATGGCCTATATCCTATATACTGAAACAGGCTCGTAATAGCACTCAATTCAGAGCACCACTACGAATCGTACTAATTGCGACCTCGAATACCTGCATGGGCCATCACTAAAAACGTGTCATGACTCACACCTAGTATAGGGATGCAAGTCGGAAAACGCCCAGCCTACACCGCAGAATCAGCGGTAGAACAATGTTTGGATAATCTATCTAGCAATATAATGAGCCACCAACAATATCAATATACTCAATCACAGATCTAAGATGGAGAATAGCACGAATATGATAAGAATAGAATAGTCACAATACACTCATGAGTCTAAAATAATAACATCAATAAGCCTGAAGAAAAATACTAAACAATAAGCTGGAGACAAATCCAGTACAAAGAATACTAAGAAGTTACAAGTCCTGGGTCATCTGTCTCAGTCGGGATGAGTCCCTCTGAGCCAGGGTCTCTGACTCTAAGCCCACAATATCCTGAGGCCCATAATGTGTAGGGTACCACTCCTCAGTGTCATCTAGGAAAAATATATCCAGTCAGGAAAGAAGCAGAGTACATCTCTAACAGCACTTCTAATCAATGATATAAACTATGTAACTGTAAATAGATGTGAATATACAAGATACAATAATAGATACAAGAGATATATAATAAAGAAAATACTTTAATTGAATACGAGAATGAATAATATGCCAATGAACAAGAATACTAATGACTAAGTGTGTGAGTACTAGCTTTAACATGTGACAGCTTGGGAACTTGATACAAGATTTATGGCCAGGCAAATCATACGTGCGGTGTATGATTAACGTTATTCAAGAATAAGATATGATACAAGATGGGTATGATCACATATCTATACTACATACTCTCCAACCCTGACTGGTATAGTGGATCCAGTTATGGTACGCTATGGCCCGGGATTCTCTAAGAAGATAGCGACTCTTCCCGAGAATCAATGTCTGTACATGTATAAGATAATCAATGAAATAAGGCTTGCACAAGATACACCATATACCAAGGAATAACATCTCATAAAGAGATCCGGATATACCAATCTGTATAACCATCGTGTCAAGAAATCATGGATATCTATACTAGATACAATGAACATAGAGGATATCATAAATGAGAAACTATCAGAGAATGTACTCGCCTGAAGTCCGGTAAATAGTCTCACAGATGTCTGACACGAAGCCTCGAAAACCTAGATAGGGAATATAATATCAATACAAGGTTTCGGAATGAAAATAAGTTAAACTAGTCAACTTCTAGGTCAAAGAGCCATTTTTAAGTCAAAATAGTCAAACTAGGTCAACCCTAAGTCAAACTGGTCAAACTTGGTCAAACTAGCTATTTCTAGGTTGTATGAGTCTAATTCTAGGATACTAAGTCAATGCACTATGAAACTAAACTACACTAACTAATTTAGGATACTCTGAGATATACAAAAAGGCCGTATCATAAGATACGCAAGTTTAAAATATAAAAATAATAGTTTATATATATAAGCAAGTCACACACATAGTATCTATCTCAAAACAATAAATTAGGATACCTTGGCCTTGCACCAATGCGTATCACACTACCTATCTCGATACCCAAACCCAATACCTTGATATTACCTTGGTATCCCAAGGTAAGTCAATCCTCAGTTAACTTATATAGATAACCCCCATAAACTAACTATATGCTAACTTCTAACATATATTATATACTAATACATACCTACATATCATACATATCAATTACTTAAATACTAACTATACAATACTTATTAACTTACCACCAAAACATATATATATATATATATATATATATATATATATATATATATATATATATATATATATATATATATATATATATATATATATATATATATATAATAGCTACTAGACTAACTATTCTACTAACAAGCATTTAAGTAACTATTATACTACTAGTTATATCCTTAACCATATCTAACCTTACTGACTGAAACACCCTGCGTTGCTGATACTGTACTGTGTTTGAAATTGATACTGGGACTACTCATTGCCGCTGCTCTTGATCTTCAGTGCAGTTGTACTACTTTTCAGTGCTTATTGTACAGTACAATAATCTAATATCTAACAATAATTAAATAATACAATAAATAATTACACAATATGCACAATATTTAACAAATATGAAATGACTAAAATACTCTTTCCTAGAAAATATAGTAGTGACATGTATGGAGAGAGAGTGGAGATCTTCACAAACCATAAGAGCTTGAAGTATGTATTTACATAAAAAGAGCTCAACATGAGAAAACGAAGATGGTTGGAGCTGATGAAAGACTTCGACATATCTTTGCAGTACCATCCAGGGAAGGCCAACGTAGTCCCAGATGCTTTGAGTAGGTATCCCGTGACTGTGTGCTTGACTAGAGACAGACATTTATTGGCAGATCTTGACAGTTTGGGCATTGAAGTACTAGTTCCTGGAGTCGCAGCACAGATGTGGGGACTTCAGGTGCAGTCAGAGCTGATGGACCGGGTCAGAGCCGGACAATATAAGGATGAGTCTCTGAGGAGCATCAGAGCACAGGTTCAGTTGGGACTGGCAGAGGACTTTATCGTCGCAGATGATGGATCATTGCGATACGGTACCCGGTTGTGCGTACCGAGAGGAGCATTGCGCGAGAAGATTCTGTAGGAGGAGCATCATTCTCAATACTCTATGCATCCAGGTGCCAACAAGATGTATAGAGATATGAGAGAGCATGTATGGTGGTATGGCATGAAGCGGGAGGTAGCTAGCTTCGTGTCAAGATGCTTAGTTTGTCAGCAGGTCAAGGCGGAGAGACAGAGGCCAGGAGGATTACTTCATCCATTACCCATTCCGAAGTAGAAATGGAAACATATAACCATGGATTTTGTATCAGGACTTCCGCGTTCTCCTGGAGGCAAGACCAAATCAGCCCACTTTCTGCCATTTAAAGTAGGTACATCTACGGAGAGACTTGCGAAGATGTATGTGCGCCAGATTGTCAGATTGCATGGTGTTCCAGTGAGCATAGTCTCGGATCAGGATAGTCGCATATCACCCTCAGACGGACGGACAGTCGGAGAAGACTATTCAGACTCTCGAGGACATGCTACGCACCTGTATTTTGGATCTTGGAGGTTCTTGGGAGGATCACCTTCACTTGGTAGAGTTTTCATACAACAACAGCTACCAAGCTAGCATCGTCTTTTAATTTCAAGGTTTCCTTAGTGATGTTCATTAAGAGTTACTGACCCATGCTACAACTGATGTAGTTTCCAGCTTGCACAACAGAAACCCCTCTCCAAATTGTAAAGCACATCAGCTCTAACCCCTTCAACTCATGTCTGAGCCCTCCATTACACTCTACTTGTATATTGCCTCCAGGTTGTGACCCACTGCATGTTGTTGCAGTAACTCCCACACAAATATATACATTTAAGCTCTATTTATTGCACATACTGACCTATATACTATTGTACGAACCCAAGCTATCTAGTCATTGCATAGTTAATACCTGATACACTCACCTTCACAAGAGATGATACACTCATAAACACTCAGAAACACATACCTATCAGAACCTCCTTATTTCTAATTTTGCACATACCCGATCCTATGTACATTAAACTTCTCTTATAATTCTGCACTTGAACCATGCAGTTCTGAAACTGTAACAGATACACACCACCTTGTGTGCACAGGCACTCATTGGCACACCTCTTGCACTCCACATCAGGTCACACCATACAAATGCAGACAACTAGCAACAGACCCCTCCTCCTCTTCTACTTGCTACTGATGCATACTGCAATAACCTTGAATATCTGCAACTGATTTTCTCACACTCCATAATTTTCTGCTAATGTAGGTCCCCTAGTACCTGATACACTCGGGTACCATCTTCACACTCACTGCGAAACTGAACCTGAGCAGACCCTAACCTTCATGCACAAGTGTGCAACCACAGACAACCCCTCCCAAGAAATCTAATATTTGAATGCACACACACAAGTATGCCACTACACTCTCACACCACTAACACTAGACATAACTACAACACAAATACTACCATAGGCAAATAATCAAACACCTTGATCCCAACTCATGATACACTAAGATACACTCAAGATACGCAATCCAAACTTAACCAAACCTAACCCAAAGCCTACAAACATGTCGTAAATGATGATTAAATCCTAAACAAATCATTAACTAGCTATTCTAGGTGTCATAAAAAAATATGACATGTATGTCACACGTGTTGAAGGAAAAACCCCTAAATTACTCTATATCACAAAGTATTGCGATACGTCATATTCATATCCAATTATGGACATGTAACTAGTATCCCAACCCCGATCTAAGTCCAAATAGCCTAAATTAGTCTCATGACACACACTTGATGTGTCAATCTCATAATTTCCCCAAAATAGACATAAAAACCAATGTTGAAGTGTCAAATAACACCAATTAGACTTAGAACTTCATCCTATAGGTAGCCCTATGTCATGTGAGGGTTCCTAATGGTCAATTGTATGATTTTGAATCTAATATAAAAGAAAATTCAGATCTATAAGGATTAATTGACACACATAACAAATGTCAATCTCGAAATTCCCCCAAAATTGACACAAAAAGCACCATAACTTTCACAATCGGCCTCCTATGAACACAAAACCAAATCCTATGGGTAGCCTATGCATATGGGTTGATTTTTCATGGTTAAATCTCAGAATTATAATTTAAATTAAGGGAAAAATTGAATTCTACCTATTGGAAGATGGATTCCCAATGAAACCTCCAAATGTGAAGAAATTGGCCTCCAATTTGTAGATCCTTGCTCCTCTTATAGATCCTTGCTTCCTCCTTCTAGATCCTTGCTCCACTAGTCTCCAATGGTGACTTGGGAAGAAATTGGGATGAAATTTGGTAGAAAAAATGATGTGGAATAACAGAATTTGGTTGAAAAAATTTCTAGATCTAGTTTTTAAATGAAAAGATGAGAGAGAAACTTTCTCCCTCTTTTTATATAGGTCGGCCCCCTCTACCCCTTCTTCAAGTCACTATGAAATGTCCATTATACCCCTTGGGGCCTCTCGTGAAGAAATAATTAAGGAGAGAAGCTCTAATCTAATGGTTTAATTAAATTAATCCTCCTCCTAATCAATGGGCTTTCTAATTGGGCTCAATTCTAACAATTAATACATGTTGGTCCAAGAGTCTTAAACTAAACTAGTTAGGTCCACTAACACAAGTCCAAAATAAATAAATAGCATCTAACAACAATTAAATAATATAACAAATAATTATTTAACATGCACAATATTTAATTAATTATAAAATTACTAAAATATACTTTCCTATAAAATGTAGTAGTGACAATATTTATCATTGTAGCAGGAGTTACAAGTTAAAATTTGAACATCCCTTTGGTACAGAAAGCATTTTCGAAGTATGTTTCTTTGAAATATATCACCATCTGACCAACACTAATGCCCATCCTCAAGCCTGTGTTGCAGAACAAACTTCATGAGACCAGATTCTTGGCTATCATTGGTACATGCTTCACATCCTGAAGCGTCAGCAACTTCCCCGAAGTCAAGTTCAGTACCACCGTTCTAGTCCCTAGTACTTCAGCTTGTGCCTGGTTCGCCACCATAACCTTCTCAGAAGTAGGCTTGTAGGTAGTGAACAACTTCTTCTTTGAGCAAACATGGCAGGATGCGCCAGTGTCCAACCATCAGTCAGAGTCGACACCAGTCATGATAACCTACACAATCATAGCAATCATGCTAGGCTCACTTTTTTCTGTCCGCTTGGGCTTGGATCTGCATTCACTTCGGTTGTGGCCCTTCTTGCCACAATTAAAATAAGTCACTTCAGACTTGGACGTTGGCTTCGGTTTGAATGAAGCCGACTTCACATTCAGATGGTTGAAGTCCTTCTTTTTCTTGTTGTGAGAAGCCTTTTGTCTCCCCTTGGAATCACCAACATGCATCAAGTTGGCTTTTTGTAAGAACCGTAATTCTGAAAACTGTATTTCTCTATTATTAATTATTTAATTTATTTATATGAGTTAAATAGAGGAAATAGATTTTATTTAATTTTATTTGAGGTGTTTGTGCATCTAGGGGACTTATGGAGCCATTATAAATTTTTTTTAATTTATTCCATGTAGGAGATCCTTTGGACAGTTGCTAGCTTAACCGTATGCACCAATATAATTTTTAGAATTTTTCTATGTATATATGTGTATATATATATACTTAAATTAGAAAGAATTTCCTATTGGATCTCTACCCGAAACCCAAACTCCTAAACCCACCACCCGCTTGCACCCGAACCTGCATAGAAAATATCAGCAGCAAGCAGTAGCAAAACCTACTTTGCTTTTTCCTTCTCCGCGCGTAAAGAAGAGAAATATCAGCAGCAACACCACCGCCTCATTCCACCGCCCTTTAACACTATTATTACTAAATTCTCCCCAACCGAAACCAAGCCAAAAGAAAGAAAGAAACAGCAGCAGCAGTGGCTTTTTGGGACCACTAAATATTCCCCACCGCCTCTTGAACTCTATATATATACAACCTTTCCAAATCCTAACCCCACTTTTTATAACAAACTAAAACACAATATTGGACGTTGCACTCTACAGGACTCTTGCTCGGCAAGTATACCTTGCCATTGTACTATTATTTACATTCCAGCTAATACATGCATGTTTAATTCTGCTTATATAGATATTTATTTATGTAGATTTTGGACCTACTTTATGAGACCACCCCAGTATCATGTAGCATCAGTAGGTTCATTGGCTGTGACACAGTTGTTACACGAGTTATGAGTCTTATATAGATCCCGAACTACGTACTGGGTTGGCCTCCTGTACGTATTGGCCGTGCGTTAGGGATGACTACTGATAGAAACTTTGTAAGCTAGTAGACCTGGCAGTTATTTAGAGGTTTATCGTGTCATGGATGTGGCATGCTTAGAGCATTGGGCGGGGAGGACTACTAGTAGGCGTATGGGACACCCACTTCCTTTATGCTGATTCCACACTCGACGGAGTGGTATGGACGTTATATACTATGCAGATTCCCCGTTCTTCGGAACGGTAGGACATTATCATATACATGCGCCCATGTACTGGGGGGCATATGTGGCATATACTAGCCAGTTGTCACGATTGGTGAATTACGTCAGCATATGTCTAGCCTACACTTTCCATACGCCCAAGGTTGTCCTCAATTTGCAATCACTTAGACGGTTAGGCGACCCATTGGATGTTTATATTTCAGTACCTTATTGGCATGTTACTATGTATCTTGTTACGTCCCTCTGAGGACCTGGTTCCTTTTCAGATATGGACGAGCAGGAGTATCCACAGGAGTACGGACCTGGACCTGACTCTACTTACCTGACAGAGGAGGTCTTATCCTCAGAGTAGATGTGATTATTTCCATTGTTTAGAGATTTTGTTACTACTTCAGTATAGTCGTTTTGTAGTGGATTTGTTTTCACCCGACTACCAGACTTGATACTCATCTTGGATATCTAGTTATTATTCAGCTATTTATTCCTACTTATTATTTGTGCTATGGATGAGATATAGATTGTGTGTGACTTGGTGTGACAGTATATTACCACTCGTGGATTGTATATTCATATACAGCGTACGTGTGTATATAATTTTCATATATTGGAGTTCGTATACATACGGCTGGGCGTGTTACGTATTCCTAGTCCTACGTATTTTGGGACTGGGACGTGACATGCTTTTAGTGGTGGCCCATGCAGGTCGAGAATATATTGTCTTGGTTATGTAACTGTACCGAACAAGCCTGCGTATAGGAATAGAGTATAAGGATCTCATCCACACTTGACTGAAACCTCATTCTTCCTTTCAACCATCCTATGTTTGGATAAAACCAAGTTTTACGCCAATAAACCCTTTACGCTGTGACCAGGAACCTCTATTTATGAAGATCATCCAAATGACTGTTGTTGGCGTAAAAGCCAAATGATTGTCATGTTGGTGTAAAAGCCAAAAGACTGCCTGGTTGGCGTAAAAGCCAAATGAATGACCTGTTGGCGTAAAGGCCAAACTATGAAGAAGATTGCCTCCTTTATGCCACGATTATGACATCTGCGTATGACACGAATCCCTTTATAAGATCACGACATGCAAGTCTCGTAGGTAACTACCCCAGCGTAAACTTGATAATAGATAACCAGCGTAGAGTAGCCTGATTTGGCGTAAAATGTAAGGATGAGGATGTGAGCGTATTTGTCACAATCTTAGCTTTCCCAGCCACGACCAAATCTCGTGCATTAAATATAGAGATATGCCTAGAGCTCTGTGCAAGAAACAACTTTTGACGTGACATCTGATTTTGTCTTATCTTGAGCGTAAAAACTCATTTCTGTCTTGAGCGTAAAAACCCATCTCAGACTTAAGCGTAAAAACTCATTTCTGTCCATATAGAATAGGCAACGTATTCAGAAGACTCCATTCTCTTCCTTTTTAGCACGTAAAAATGACTTGTATCCAAAATGTCACTAAACGATAACCTGGGTCTCTGTGCAAAATCATCATCACAGCCGTCCTCTAGATCGTCGTGCAGTACTTTTGTCATATGTCAGGATCACTGATTTGTCTGACAAATTCATCAAGTTCCTCGTACAACTTTACGCTGCAAAATATATAGCAGACTTTACGCAGGAGACTTTTTACGCAGACCTTACACAAGTAACCTTTACGAAGATTTTACGAAGACAGACTTTATGCTGCAACGTATGCTAGATTTTACGCGGGCAGATTTTATGCGCAGAACTTTTTACAAACTTTACGCAGGCAGATTTTTTTACGCAGATTTTACGCGCAGCGACCCTCTACGCGCAGACCTTTTACGCGAGCTTTACACAGACTTTTTACGTAGACTTGACGCAGGCAGACTTTATGTAGCATATATTTTACGCACAGATCTTTTACAGACAGATTTTATGCGCAGATTTTTACGCAGACTTTACGCAGGAAGAATAGCAGACTTTTACGCGGTTAACTTTGAAGCCATATTTTATGCCGACAATTTTGAATCCCTATTTTACTCGGATAGCTTGAATCCCTACCTTTACGCCAGATAGTTGAAGTTCTACTTTACGCCGACAGTCTTGAATCTCTATTTTACGCGGACAGTTCTGAATCCTTACTTTACGCTCCTCTGCTTTACGCGGACTACTCTGAAGCTTTATTTATGCCAAACTTTCTTGAATCTTTGTTTTACGCTGACTACTTTGAATCTCTGATTTACGCCAAACTATCTTGAAGATCTACTTTACGCAGGAAGCTTATCAACATGTTTTACGCCAACAACCTTGAGCCCTATTTTACGCACGGAAGGACTTCAAGTATGTTGGGGGTTTTTGACTGTAAATATGAATAAAAATTCCCCAGCGTATTTCATGCTTCTACATTCTATCTAATGCTTGCATCCTGTTTAATTCTTGTACTTTTTCTAAATCGTTGTGTACATCACCTGCAGAAAGATGGATATGCAGAAGGGATGTACTGTCACCAATGGTGACACAACTCCTGGAGTCAATAGTCAGACTCAAGGAGAGACCTCAACAACTCCTAGACTTCCGGGACCAGATGGACAGATTCACAATCCAGTTCCATCTGATCTTTCCATTCCACCTAATGGAAACATTCCAGTCTCATCGACACAGCAGGATGGCCAGGCACAACTGTTCCAATTCTTCCAGATGATAATGCAGGAACAGCAACAACAGGCTGCCACCCAAGCTGCAGAGCAGAGGCAGCAAGCAGCAGAACAAATACAAGAGTTCCTAGCAGCACTTGAAAGGATGGCTGCAAGGACTACTGTACCAGCTCAAGCACTAGCTCCAGTACCTCAAGCTAAAGTTGGTTCAGTAAAAGACTTTATACAGACGGGTCCGAAGCCGTACAAAGGCATTGCGAGCCCAGTGGAAACTACCAACTGGATCACTCACACTCAAAAATTATTAGAAGCATCACAGCTACCTGCAGACCTATGGATTATAGGTGTAAGGACGCTTCTAGATGGTAATGCTCATCACTGGTGGAAATCCATGAAGTGCCAATTGGGTACGTACCAGACTTGGGAGCAGTTCCTGGAGTGCTTTGAAAGGAAGTACTTTCCGGACACCGTCAGAGATGCATTGTACGATCAGTTTTTCCACCTGGAGCAAGAGAACATAACAGTGGATGAGTATGATGCTGAGTTTAGTCGCCTTAGTAAATATGGCGCTGCCCTGATACCAGATTACTTGGCCAAGGCTAAGAGGTTTCATCGCGGACTGACTCAGGAGCTCCAACATTATACAAGCTCACAGTCCCGGATCTCTTATGTTGAGTTACTAACGGAAGCCAGATTGCAAGAAACCATCAGCAGAGAAAAAGAAGGTCAGCTGAGGACGCAACAAGGACCAGCAAGAACACAACAAGAAGGACCTACCAGACGTCCTTTAGCTCAGCAACAGCAGTACCATCACCGAGCAGGACCATACCAGATCCCAGAGAAGCCCCACTGCCATCATTGTGGGAAACGTGGACATATTAGGAGGGACTGTCGAACTCGCTTAGGACAATGTATGAGATGTGGTTTCGGACATCATATGATGAAAGACTGTCCTATGCAACAAGCATTGACACTTCCACCGCCAGCACAGAGGCTAGCGCTTCCAGCACAAAAACCAGCTCAGTAAATGTGAGTTTTTCTTGGACATAGTTACATTTCTTGGGCATGTCGTTACAGGAGTTGGTATGACAACTGTAAAGACTGGATAAGTCTTATCTTCTTTATAAACTTGAACTATTTTGTAACATCTCTCATCATAATCTAGTGCATTCCTATTTTCTGAACTACCTTGACTTATGCTGCTGTTACAGCCTAGTTTTGCAAGCTTAATCTTTTATCGAGCTTGTTCATGACATATGTGTTATTGGGGCCTGATCAACCACACTAATATAAATTGTCTAATCAGAATCAGTGTATTATGGTCTAGCTAGACATAGTGCGCTTGGTTCGCCCTTCGCAATACTACTTTACGTGGATTTAAATACATAGTTGACTAATAAACAAATATACTTGTCCCTAGACATGTCTGGTATATCGCATCAGTTACATAACTGTACTGATACGAGCATGAGAATAGGGATTACCAAAAATATAATTTTAACCCACAACCGCCTTGACAATTCCTAATTGAAGTCTTTAAAACTCCTTGAACCTCGTACTTGTATTATATCACCTTCACCTGGAATTCTTTATTATTGCTCTCCGTCTTCCCTTACTTCAGAAAGACGAAACCTCGTGCTTGGTATAAGTTTGATATACAGATAGTACTAGATATACCCCATAGGCCAATCACATTATCTGATGATTACTCCCCGTAATTAAGGGTATATCATAGGCGATATATTTTGTGTAATCTTTGAGGATTGAATAACATGATTAAATGATTTGAGGAATAATTTTCTTGGATGTATAGCCTATTGTGATAAATGGGTAAATTCTAAGTTGGGTAGACATTGCATTATTAAACATGAGGTGAATTCTTTTAAATTGTGATCAAGGGAGATTAGATAGAGAGACCCCACCCTATTTTAATTTCGAGGACGAAATTTTTATAAGTTGGGTAGAATGCAAGAACCCTAATTCTGAAAACTATATTTCTCTATTATTAAATATTTAATTTATTTATATGAGTTAAATAGAGGAAATATATTTTATTTAATTTTATTTGAGGTGTTTGTGCATCTAGGGGACTTATGGAACCATTATAAATTTTTCTTAATTTATTCCATGTAGGAGACCCTTTGGACAGTTGTTAGCTTATACTTATGCACCAATATAATTTTTAGAATTTTTCTATGTATATATGTGTATATATATATACTTAAATTAGAAAAAATTTCCTATTAGATCTCTACCCGAAATCCAAACTCCTAAACCCACTACCCGTTTGCACCCGAACCCGCATAGAAAATATCAGCAACAAGCAGTAGCAAAACCTACTTTGCTTTTTCCTTCTCCGTGCGTAAAGAAGAGAAATATCAGCAGCAACACCACCGCCTCATTCCACCGCCCTTTAACACTATTATTACTAAATTCTCCCCAACCGAAACCAAGCCAAAAGAAAGAAAGAAAGAAACAGCAGCAACAGTGGCTTTTTGGGACCACTAAATATTTCCCACCGCCTCTTGAACTCTCTATATATACAACCTTTCCAAATTCTAACCCCACTTCTTACAACAAACTAAAACACAATATTGGACGTTGCACTCTACAGGACTCTTGCTCGGCAAGTATACCTTGCCATTGTACTATTATTTACATTCCAGCTAATACATGCATGTTTAATTCTGCTTATATAGATGTTTATTTATGTAGATTTGGACCTACTTTATGAGACCACCCCAGTATCATGTAGCATCAGTAGGTTCATTGGCCGTGACACAGTTGTTACACGAGTTGTGAGTCTCATATAGATCCCGGACTACGTACTGGGTTGGCCTCGTGTACGTATTGGCCGTGCGTTAGGGATGACTGCTGATAGAAACTTTGTATGCTAGTAGACCTGGCAGTTATTTAGAGGTTTATCGTGTCATGGATGTGGCATGCTTAGAGCATTAGGCGGGGAGAACTACTAGTAGGCGTATGGGACATCCACTTCCTTTATGCTGATTCCACACTCGACGGAGTGGTATGGACGTTATATACTATGCATATTCCCCGTTCTTCGGAACGGTAGGATGTTATCATATACATGTGCCTCAGTACTGGGGGCATATGTGGCATATACTAGCCAGTTATCACGATTGGTGAATTACGTCAGCATACGTCAGCATATGCGCCCCTGCAGAGGTCGTTGTCTTCTTTCCACTTGTTGTGCGCGTCCTGCGCCACACCAACTTTAAGTTCTCCTCCATCTTAAGGGATGGTAGGTTTTGGATCAACCAACACATAAGATACTTTGACAAGACGAAGATTCAGAGAGATCTTCCTCTTCCAAATATTGTAGTGTTCGCCATCAAACTTCTCAAGCTTGTGAAAGCTAGTATCGAGAAGGTTTAATCGGTTCTCCATCTTACTCGGATCTTGCTTTGAGATTGTTAGTACCGAGGCTTAATCAAAGATGGTAGAACCAGAAGTGGAAGTCGAGATCAGAAGTTCACACAAGTGTTCCCATCCTGATATCTCTCGATCCAACAAGAAGATAATATATAGGATATGATTACAACTGAAAACAAGATAATAAAAGAATCGGAGAAAACTATCTTCTCGTTATTTCTTGCAATCACAGTTGCAAACGGACAGAACAGAGTTACAACTCACAAAAGAGAGGAGGAAGAAGATGAAGAAGAGACTTTGCTTGATGGGGTGATAAAGATCACCGTTGCTCAAAGCAAGATTTGCCCCGCGTGATCTGCTCCCAGGAACCAGCAAGTTCACGTTGAACTTCTGGAACGCTCGTTGTCACCTCTGTCTGGACTCGCACGAACTCGCAACAACTCTCTTCGTCTCCTAACTTTCGAAGTAAGTCCTCAAAGAGGTACAATGAGAGTATTTATAGAGAGAGGGATGCGCACAAGCACCTACGCCTGCGCCGATGCTGACGTACAAAGTGCGCCAACAAAGCGCCACTTTGCTCCCAAGTCCGAATCGCTAACCTATGGAATAAATTCCAAGATAATGACAAAAAGCATAAATACTTTCATTAAAGAGTTAATCCTTCTTCATCCTAATAAAATACCCCCACATGGCACCTATGTGCCTCACCACACCCCATGTGCACAACTCAACACAAGCAAATCATTATATTGAGATACTCATTTTGTGGTGTAGCCAATGTGGGACTATCTTTCAAAGTCCAAAGGCAAAAACACCAACAAAGTTAACATGACAATGACATGTCAAAGATAATGTGAAGTTGGTTGTCTAGATCTAAACAATGGACTTCACGATGCTTTATTTTCACATATTTAATTGTGAATAAAAATATTTATAAAAAAAAAGTAAGAAGTGAAAAAATTGTCTTGAAAGTTAAAAAAATGCAGTTTTTATTGTCTTTCCAATATTTTTGTATTAGAAAATATTTTTCTATCTCATTCTCTTATGTGAATATAGTTTTGTCACATAAAAAATATATTATTTTATATCTTATACCATAAAAAAATTACAACACAAAATAAAAATAAGACAATAGGACTGGAGGTGCTCTAATACTTCTTCTGAAAGTAACACAAAATAAGTGTAGTAAAGCATAATTATACTTGTTCTTTTATATCTATACTTTTTTTAATAAGCTTAATGATTATTATTTTCCCTAGACTAAATCCAATATAATATATCCACAACAACAAAACTGTCATTGTCACTTGAAACGTCCCCGTAGGTTGACAAGATGGCAAGTTGCGCCGTACACGTTGGATGAGTAAACATTGACTCAATTAGCGTTGTTTTTTCTTTTTTCTTTTTTTTTTCTTATATGTTTTTTACATCGAATTAGAAATTAAATTCTCAAAAAAAATTTAAAATCTTGCCGATGTCCTGTGGGAGCCTCTCTTCGTAACCAATATGTCAGGATCCTACGGACAACTTCAAATGAAGTTCATAAGAACTTCAATTCTAAAAGTTTTCACTTTTACTTACAGCAAGCCATTCTCTAGTATTAAAAAAGTGTTTGTTTTATTCAGTTTAAATCGAAATAAAATAGACAAACCGAAATTATTCGATTAGACGAGTTTTATTGTTTAATTTATCGAATAAAATTATATTAAAAATTATAATTTTTTATATATAAAATTGTTGTATATCAAAATTGGATACCAAATTGGACTAATTGTTAAATCATCAAAATTAAACTTTAAAACAAATACATAGAATTATTGTTTCAAAATATACACAATAATATACACTTTTTTAATCATAAAATATATATAAATTGATGTTATTTAATAATTGCATAAGTCTTATTCGATTTTCTGTTCTGGATCCAAATAGAAAGTCAAAACTGTAAGCCCCTGATTTTTCAAAAATATTAAAATTTAGGATTTTTCACAATTTTCTGGAATTTTCTGGGAATTTTCTGAAATTAAAATCAGGGTTTTGAATTATTACATGATTTTTTAATTGATATTAAACAACATTAAAATATTATGGAAATAATATTTTTTGGGTGTAAAATAAAAAACTGGACTTAGGGTAATTTTTCTGGAATTTATCGGGCCCCGGACCTATTTTTAAATCACCTAAAACTATTTATTTATTAAATAAAATATTTATTTAATTATTATTATTATTATTATTATTATTACTGTTATTTTATTTTATTTTTATTTTTTATATTTTTTTTGGGCCCGGCCCGGCCCAGTGGGCCGAGCCCAGCAGCCAGCCCAGCCGGCCATGTCACTACCACATTCTGAAAACAGGGGTATTTTCGACTTTTTACAATATTTATTATTATTGTAGTTATAATTAATTAAATTGCATGATAGTATATTTGGTTTTAAATATTTATGAGTGATGTGTAATTAAATATAGTATTATATGCAGTGTTTATTTATTTTTTTTGCTAGCAGACTAGACCTAGAAGCCCAGTAGATGACCACCTGTCCGAATTATAGAATTCCGGATTTTATTATTTTATCTAGAATTTAATATTTGGAGATTGTAATTTATTTTCGTATTTTATTTAATATTTTTGCGCATTGCCGTTGCTTCGATATTTGGAGCACTACCCTGACTCTTGTCTCCCAACAAATCTCGCAATCTTGCCCTAGACATGCCCGCCTTCAATTCTGCTATTTTTGCAACTCACCATTTTGCTCCCTGTGCATTAATTCTGGCCGCACAAAAATCGTCGCGGACGTTATTTAATAAATCACTATTTTTGTATCGTTGTGCGTTCCAATCGAAAATTGGAGGCAATCTTGACCTATTTATCGTGCGGCCCAAATTAGGGAAATATTCTGTTCTGAGTCTTCTTCATTTTTGGTATTGATGACCTGACCTGATTTTGGCTCCATGTACTCCTAATTAATTGTTGAACACAACTTGCATTTATCTCTATTTAAATTGAGGATATTATTAAAACCAATTCTAAAATCCCAATTTAATTCCAGTGCCCTGCTAT
This sequence comes from Iris macrosiphon, assembly GCA_036927795.1. Classification (NCBI taxonomy): domain Eukaryota; kingdom Viridiplantae; phylum Streptophyta; class Magnoliopsida; order Asparagales; family Iridaceae; genus Iris; species Iris macrosiphon. Next base: position 21,427,757 of record JAYESA010000019.1, on the reverse strand, counting down.
TTGAGCCCACACAAATCTTACAGCACCCCCTGACCCTACAAAATACCGGACCCCGAATCGCCCGCCAAATTTTCGTCATTTTATGTGTTTGTGCAATTTCCCAAATTTAAGGGGGCTAAATTTCAAATTTGCATTTCTTGTGGCCTCACCCAATTGTTTGAACAATGAGGGAACCTAATATTTTTTATTTAAACCCTCACCCTCATTTCCCACATGAACTATTTATTCCCATAATCAATCTGAGCCACTCATTTAGAGGGTCAATCACAACCCTCCATCAAATTCCCTCATCCTATATAATGACATGTCTACATCAACCCATTTCCCTAGAAAACCCTAATCCCCAAGCAAGCCTCCACCTCTCCTCTCTCCAACGTAGGCTTCCCATATATTTTCTCCATCCTTCTTCCTTTCTTCTTCTCTTCTTTTCTTTTCTCTTCCTTCTCCTTCTTCCTTCTCCTTCTTCTTTATTTTTATTGAATTCAAAATTCAAATTAGGAAAAAGGGGGGGGAAAACTGTGTGTACTGCTCACCCCCTTTCAGCCGACCGAGTCGATCTGCTCCGGCGGCCCGCGGCCGCTGCTGACTCCTCCCTCCGGCCTCCTCCAGCGAGCCCTTCATCCTCCCTCCGGTCGGCGACTGCTTTCCCCCTCACGATCAACTCCCTCCACCACCGGCCAGGCCAATTCCTTCAGCCGACGGACTGCACCTCGACCCCGGCCTGATTCCTCCCGGCCGACCCGCTGCTGTGATCGAGCTTCTCCTCCTTTGGTCCCCTCCGGCTGCTCCTATTCCTCCCTGCTCCTTCAACCACCGCCACCACCATCAACTTCACGGCGGCCCCTGAACTCCGGCGCCCCTCTGAACTACGGCCGAGCTCCTCCTTCTATCACCACCACCATCAAACACCATTCACCACCGGCCTCCATCTCCACCACTCTGCTGGCCTACAATCCGACGACCCCTCTGCACTCCGGCCTCCCTGCTCAGTCCGGCGAGCGACTCCGGCCGGCAGCCACTCCACCACTGTAAGGCTCCCCTGTTCTTCTCCCTCCTTCTCTATATATATATATATATATATATATATATATATATATATATATATATATATATATATATATATATATATGTATGTATATAACTTGTAATATATATTAGTATATATATGACTATGTATAGGTATTTGTATATATATTAATTAATGTGTATAGTATAAAAATACAGGGTAATGTATAATTTAATAATGTGAATGTATATTATCTATTTAATTTATGATTAATACGTGTGTACGTATAGTATTTATTTAGCTAATACTATATACACATATGTATAGTAATTATTTAATTTATGTTTAATATATACTTTAGTATAATGTAAAATGTGTATTTTAATATATGTGTATATACTTTAGCGTATGTATGTATTTAAAATATGTATACGTGTATTATTCATTTTATTATTATTGTATAAGTATAGTATGTACTTAAATAAATTGTATAATTATAGTATGCATGATTAATTAATTGTATACCTATATGTACACTATTTTTCATAAAATGTGCTTTATAAAATATACACTATATTATTAGTGTAATTAATGTAAAGTATTTATATATTTAATTAATGTGAAATTAGTATATGTATTTAATTTAAATTTGTATATATATATGTATATATACATAGGTTTATTTTATGACATTTATTTAATAAAAGTATATGCTAGTATAAATTTATTTTGGTGTATTAGTATTAGTATATTAAATGATAATGTTGATTATATATATGTATAAACGTACTTTGGTATAAAAACCTATATTTGGTATATATTTTAGATATATATGTATTATGTTAAAATCCTTTTTGTATGTATACAATATAAATACGTATTGTATTCTTTCCATGAACTATACATATACAAGTATTATTTATTATGTTTATATATATATATACAAGTATTATTTGTTTTAAAAGTGTACATATTTATACATATATCTATTATTGTAATGGATGGAAATTATATATATTAGTTAATGAGATGTTATTTAAATATGTATCCCTACTAGATGACCCTAGTTGACTAGTGCCCTGCCTGGCATGGCCTGAGGCCAGTGTTTATAGACTGTATGTTAGGGTAGCATCTGATGCAAATGTGATTTTGTTTGTGATATGTTTATAGGACGGTTGGTTTACCAGGGGATACTCTGGAACAGGGCATCAATAAATACCAGCTAAGGACCCAAGGCAAGTACATTCTCTGATAATTTCCAATTCTTGATAATTTCTATAAATTCAATGATCTTGAAATGTTACAACTGAATCCCTGACACTGTGCTACACGGACTAGTATAGCTTGGATCTGCAGTCATGAGATGTTACCTTGATTTTCGTATTGACATTATACACGATATTGATATTGACATTGACATTGACTTTAGACATTGATAATTAGACATTGATATTAGACATTGTACATGATAGACTTGACTTGCTCGTGTATCGTGACGTGTCATGATTGGATCCACAGTACTAGTTGGGGGCGGGGAAATTGTTAGTAAGAAATGTGATCAAATACCCATTGTATAATTAAATATTATTGGTGTTAATCATACCCCCACGTATGATTAGCCAGACTGTAGCAATCGTACATGTTCCCAAGCCGATCACATTTCGAAACTACTATTTCAAACACTTAGAATAGATTACAGTTCCCTATTTTAAATCATATACTACATCACCCGTATATGATACTGTTCCTTGTTCTTTTCATTTTCATACATGCACTGACTGTATCATATTGTCTATTGCCTGTCTCTTTACATTGCCTGTCTCTCTTAAACTGCCATTGCATTTAATTCACTGTCTTCTCAGTAGCTAGCATGACATGTTTTATTGTATTATAGACATTATCAATTAATGGAACTGTTATTTGAGAGTGTTGCTTTGCTCCTTTCTGACTGGAAATATTTTTCCAGACTATGCCTTAGAGGACCACTGTCCGACACTTTATGGACCATATGGTGAGTAGCTGCAGACTTGATAGTAGTTGTGATTCCAGGAGGTCTAGCTGGAAATTACTATTTTTTGTTAGTTCTTTAGTAGACTATTTGGTACCGGATTTGTCTCCGGCATTTTGATGATTCTTGGATATTGTTGAGTTAGAATATTACTTGTGGATTTGTGTTGTGTTTAATTTTAAATTCTGTTTCGAAATCTTATCGTGCTGTAATCCTGTGATTGAGTATATGTTCATCTTATTTGTGTCATCCGTGCCTCCTAATGGAGATTGGATGCTTGCGTGACATTAGTTAGATAGTATCAAGACCTTGACAGCGTTCTACCGCCGATGCTGCGGCGTAGGCTGGACGTACCCACGCACTCGTGCCCCTAAACCGGGTGCGGGTCGTGACACGTTTTTAGTGGTGGCCCATGCAGGTCAGACTTCGCATTTAGAGCGATGTCGTAGTAGTGTGGCATCTTTGTTACACTGTTGCGTGCCTGCTATAGAATATAGGACATAGGATACTAGGATGAGAGCGGATACTCAATCACAAATTCTTGAGAGATTCCTGGGACGACCCCTTGAGAATCTTATTACCATTTCTAAATTTAAATCCTTCCTCCTTGTTTTCGCCGTTCTCACTTATTGATATTGAGTTGATTCTTGTTGACCAGTTGTTAATTTTAATTCCTGGTATCGTTGTTGAGTTGATTTCATATTGAGATGAATTTTACGGACTAGAATTTATGGTATCATCTGATGACATATATTGATGAGGACAGTGAGAAAGGTAAAACGTCTACTTTGGTTATGGAACCTAGAGTTTATCGCAGCCATTCTAGCTGTCGTGACGAGAACGTAGGAACTAGACTTGGATGTACACACTTTAGTTATGAGATTTAGAGTTTCTCGCAGCCATACCGGTTGGCGTGGCGAGGATTCTAGATGACATGATTATAGAGTTGCATACCTTAGTTACGGAACCTGTCGTTTATCGCCTCTATGCTTACTGGCGTGGCGAGGATTCTAAGTGTCATGATTTCTGACGAGACGTGTATGATTATCAGGTTGTATCTTAAATTGGTTCTTAAAGTATCATCTCAAGACCTATCTATTTATGTTATTCCAGGACTTTGTTCCATCGCTTCTTTTCTTTACTAGCATTAAAGATACCTTCCGTCCTCAATCCAGTTCTTTTGAGCTCCTATTCTCTAAGGATTCCTTGTTAAAATTTCCAATTTAAATTATTCCTTTGTTCCGTCCATTCTCACTTATTAATGTTGAAATTGCTTGTTGTTATTGATTAGGTATTAAATTAGGATTTTGGCTTCATAGTAGGGTTTGATTTCATATCGAGGTGAATTTACAGACTAAATTATGGTATTTTGAGGAAGATTAATATTAGAGCTATTGGACTACAGAGGGTGGATTTAAATTTTTAATTTAAGATTGAAAATGAATTTCAAATTTTTGAATTCTGAGAAGATTGAGATTGTTATTAAAAATTTATTTTGAAGATTTCAATGAATTGCAAAATTTTTTTGAAATTGAGGAGTTGAAATATTGTTATTAAAATTTTATTTTGAGGAATTCAGATTCAATTTGATGAACCTAGACAAGCTATACGGATTTTTGGAATTGATAAAATTTTTATTTCAGTATTTAGATAATTGGTCTTGAGGAAAGTATATGCAATTTTACTTTAAAAAAAAAAAAAAAAATTTATTCGAGGAGTCATTTTGAGGAATTTTAATTGAGGATAAGATCTTATAGTGGGAGAGATATATTAGTATATAAGTAGTTGAGGTGCATGTGTAAGGATCTGATGACTTGGGTATGATTGAGATCTCACTGCCAACTGGCTTAGGTGTTCATCCAGGATTGTATTAGAGAGTGCAGTACTTAGTATGGTGTGTTGCATTGATATGCACTTGAGTGATAAGAATAACTAGCATCAACTATTACAGTAGGTAAGGAAGCTAGTAGTTAGTGTGCTTGTGATAGAACTGTGATACTTAGAAGGATAGAGGTATCAAACCTTGGATGCATTTTTGACTTGTGCAATCACAACTAGGAATGTTATTCCCAATCTTTTATCTTGAATGTTGTTCTTTAGATCTGTACTGTCCTTCCTTGATGATATCGCATTTTTGCCTAAATTGATTATTTGGGATCCGTCTTCAGGATGTCACCGCAGACAAGGTCTATGAGAGCGGGAACATCAGCTTTAGAGGGGTCTGCCACCTCTCCACCTGATGGACAGATATCCGTAGTTCCTCCTACATCTCCGATACATGTGGGAGTTTTTACACATTTCGGGGATCCTTCTTCCCCACCTGTTCAGAGGATAGCCGCAGCTGTGACGGACAACCTTCCTCCTCCACCGACTCCGATTCCCGGAGGTTTGCCCATTGACGGGGCGCAGATGTTTACCTTGATCCAAGGCATGGTAGATGCCCAGAGAGTGGCGGCAGATGCTCAGCGAGTTCAAGCTGAGGCTCAGAGGGTGCAAGCAGAAGCGCACCAGGCACAAACCGAGCTGATGAGAGAGAGCATGGAGAATGCTCACCAGATGGCACTACAGGCAGTTGAGAGAGTTGCCCAGCAGTATCCTGGCCAGTGGCAGCCGAGGGTATTTCAGTATCAACAGCAGTACCCGGCACCAGTTCCTGTACAGCAGGATCAACGAACTTGTCATTTCTGTAAGAAACCAGGTCACCTTTGGAAGAGCTGTAGAACGAGGCTGGGACTTTGTTTGCACTGTGGCGCTGCGGGACATCGAGTAAGGGATTGTCTTCGAGTTTCTTATCTTTCCGACCAGCGCGCAGCTCCAGATTATAGAGATCCAGTTAGGCTACCTGTGGAACCGTACATTGCTCAGCACCTGCGAAGGGAACCACCCCAGCAGGACGGGCATTTGCGATGACGGTCGAGGGACCGATACTACAGGTAATGTGTTAGCAGTTTCTGTTCTTTCCTTTATTCTATTCCTACCTATTTGATTGATTGATTGCCTAGTACAATAGTTGTATGCATGATTTTCTTGTTAGAATGTAGTTAGTAGTACCCCTGATACATAGACTGCAACACCATAACAAATGAGACCATAGCCATGTATGTTCCCCTAGATTGTATGTGGTATGACTATAGGTAGAATTTTCTTAGACCGTGATTATTGGTGTTGACTGTAGTGAAGATTCATGAGGGAGTTATGACTTGACAAGAGGAACAAGATGATTAAAATTTGAGGATAATTATTGATTTAAATAAATGGTTAAGAAATTAACATGGCATAATTGGTGGTTAATTAATTCCAAGAAAGATTATGACATGTTTAAGTTGGTTACTAACTTGGAAATTTTGGGAGATTTATCAATGTATTTATTTAATTGCAAGTTATGAATTCTAGAACTTTATATTTGGATGTAACATTTGGAAAATCCTTAAATATCATATTGCTGAGTATTTTGAGGAGTGGATATTAAATCCTGAGTATCGAATTAGTAGCTAAAAACTTTCAGGAAATTTTGATAAAAAGGGACTTTGATTCTATGTCGAGGATTTTTACAGGAATACAAATAATTTTAAAATTTTGAAAATTGTGGAAAGACCTTGTGGATTTTTAACTGATTTCGTGATCGAAGAATTTAAACCTTGAGGGAAAACAATAATGTGTATGAGTAAACACTACTATGAGGATTTTAAATTTCGAGGACGAAATTCTTTTAAGGTGGGTAGACTTGTCACTACCACATTCTGAAAACAGGGGTATTTTCGACTTTTTACAATATTTATTATTATTGTAGTTATAATTAATTAAATTGCATGATAGTATATTTGGTTTTAAATATTTATGAGTGATGTGTAATTAAATATAGTATTATATGCAGTGTTTATTTATTTATTTTGCTAGCAGACTAGACCTAGAAGCCCAGTAGATGACCACCTGTCCGAATTATAGAATTCCGGATTTTATTATTTTATCTAGAATTTAATATTTGGAGATTGTAATTTATTTCCGTATTTTATTTAATATTTTTGCGCATTGCCGTTGCTTCGATATTTGGAGCACTACCCTGACTCTTGTCTCCCAACAAATCTCGCAATCTTGCCCTAGACATGCCCGCCTTCAATTCTGCTATTTTTGCAACTCACCATTTTGCTCCCTGTGCATTAATTCTGGCCGCACAAAAATCGTCGCGGACGTTATTTAATAAATCACTATTTTTGTATCGTTGTGCGTTCCAATCGAAAATTGGAGGCAATCTTGACCTATTTATCGTGCGGCCCAAATTAGGGAAATATTCTGTTCTGAGTCTTCTTCATTTTTGGTATTGATGACCTGACCTGATTTTGGCTCCATGTACTCCTAATTAATTGTTGAACACAACTTGCATTTATCTCTATTTAAATTGAGGATATTATTAAAACCAATTCTAAAATCCCAATTTAATTCCAGTGCCCTGCTATTTGAGCCCACACAAATCTTACAGCACCCCGTGACCCTACAAAATACCGGACCCCGAATCGCCCGCCAAATTTTCGTCATTTTATGTGTTTGTGCAATTTCCCAAATTTAAGGGGGCTAAATTTCAAATTTGCATTTCTTGTGGCCTCACCCAATTGTTTGAACAATGAGGGAACCTAATATTTTTTATTTAAACCCTCACCCTCATTTCCCACATGAACTATTTATTCCCATAATCAATCTGAGCCACTCATTTAGAGGGTCAATCACAACCCTCCATCAAATTCCCTCATCCTATATAATGACATGTCTACATCAACCCATTTCCCTAGAAAACCCTAATCCCCAAGCAAGCCTCCACCTCTCCTCTCTCCAACGTAGGCTTCCCATATATTTTCTCCATCCTTCTTCCTTTCTTCTTCTCTTCTTTTCTTTTCTCTTCCTTCTCCTTCTTCCTTCTCCTTCTTCTTTATTTTTATTGAATTCAAAATTCAAATTAGGAAAAAGGGGGGGGGAAAACTGTGTGTACTGCTCACCCCCTTTCAGCCGACCGAGTCGATCTGCTCCGGCGGCCCGCGGCCGCTGCTGACTCCTCCCTCCGGCCTCCTCCAGCGAGCCCTTCATCCTCCCTCCGGTCGGCGACTGCTTTCCCCCTCACGATCAACTCCCTCCACCACCGGCCAGGCCAATTCCTTCAGCCGACGGACTGCACCTCGACCCCGGCCTGATTCCTCCCGGCTGACCCGCTGCTGTGATCGAGCTTCTCCTCCTTTGGTCCCCTCCGGCTGCTCCTATTCCTCCCTGCTCCTTCAACCACCGCCACCACCATCAACTTCACGGCGGCCCCTGAACTCCGGCGCCCCTCTGAACTACGGCCGAGCTCCTCCTTCTATCACCACCACCATCAAACACCATTCACCACCGGCCTCCATCTCCACCACTCTGCTGGCCTACAATCCGACGACCCCTCTGCACTCCGGCCTCCCTGCTCAGTCCGGCGAGCGACTCCGGCCGGCAGCCACTCCACCACTGTAAGGCTCCCCTGTTCTTCTCCCTCCTTCTATATATATATATATATATATATATATATATATATATATATATATATATATATATATATATATATATATATGTATATATGTATGTATATAACTTGTAATATATATTAATATATATATGACTATGTATAGGTATTTGTATATATATTAATTAATGTGTATAGTATAAAAATACAGGGTAATGTATAATTTAATAATGTGAATGTATATTATCTATTTAATTTATGATTAATACGTGTGTACGTATAGTATTTATTTAGCTAATACTATATACACATATGTATAGTAATTATTTAATTTATGTTTAATATATACTTTAGTATAATGTAAAATGTGTATTTTAATATATGTGTATATACTTTAGCGTATGTATGTATTTAAAATATGTATACGTGTATTATTCATTTTATTATTATTGTATAAGTATAGTATGTACTTAAATAAATTGTATAATTATAGTATGCATGATTAATTAATTGTATACCTATATGTACACTATTTTTCATAAAATGTGCTTTATAAAATATACACTATATTATTAGTGTAATTAATGTAAAGTATTTATATATTTAATTAATGTGAAATTAGTATATGTATTTAATTTAAATTTGTATATATATATGTATATATACATAGGTTTATTTTATGACATTTATTTAATAAAAGTATATGCTAGTATAAATTTATTTTGGTGTATTAGTATTAGTATATTAAATGATAATGTTGATTATATATATGTATAAACGTACTTTGGTATAAAAACCTATATTTGGTATATATTTTAGATATATATGTATTATGTTAAAATCCTTTTTGTATGTATACAATATAAATACGTATTGTATTCTTTCCATGAACTATACATATACAAGTATTATTTATTATGTTTATATATATATATACAAGTATTATTTGTTTTAAAAGTGTACATATTTATACATATATCTATTATTGTAATGGATGGAAATTATATATATTAGTTAATGAGATGTTATTTAAATATGTATCCCTACTAGATGACCCTAGTTGACTAGTGCCCTGCCTGGCATGGCCTGAGGCCAGTGTTTATAGACTGTATGTTAGGGTAGCATCTGATGCAAATGTGGTTTTGTTTGTGATATGTTTATAGGACGGTTGGTTTACCAGGGGATACTCTGGAACAGGGCATCAATAAATACCAGCTAAGGACCCAAGGCAAGTACATTCTCTGATAATTTTCAATTCCTGATAATTTCTATAAATTTAATGATCTTGAAATGTTACAACTGAATCCCTGACACTGTGCTACACGGACTAGTATAGCTTGGATCTGCAGTCATGAGATGTTACCTTGATTTTCGTATTGACATTATACACGATATTGATATTGACATTGACATTGACTTTAGACATTGATAATTAGATATTGATATTAGACATTGTACATGATAGACTTGACTTGCTCGTGTATCGTGACGTGTCATGATTGGATCCACAGTACTAGTTGGGGGCGGGGAAATTGTTAGTAAGAAATGTGATCAAATACCCATTGTATAATTAAATATTATTGGTGTTAATCATACCCCCACGTATGATTAGCCAGACTGTAGCAATCGTACATGTTCCCAAGCCGATCACATTTCGAAACTACTACTTCAAACACTTAGAATAGATTACAGTTCCCTATTTTAAATCATATACTACATCACCCGTATATGATACTGTTCCTTGTTCTTTTCATTTTCATACATGCACTGACTGTATCATATTGTCTATTGCCTGTCTCTTTACATTGCCTGTCTCTCTTAAACTGCCATTGCATTTAATTCACTGTCTTCTCAGTAGCTAGCATGACATGTTTTATTGTATTATAGACATTATCAATTAATGGAACTGTTATTTGAGAGTGTTGCTTTGCTCCTTCCTGACTGGAAATATTTTTCCAGACTATGCCTTAGAGGACCGCTGTCCGACACTTTATGGACCATATGGTGAGTAGCTGCAGACTTGATAGTAGTTGTGATTCCAGGAGGTCTAGCTGGAAATTACTATTTTTTGTTAGTTCTTTAGTAGACTATTTGGTACCGGATTTGTCTCCGGCATTTTGATGATTCTTGGATATTGTTGAGTTAGAATATTACTTGTGGATTTGTGTTGTGTTTAATTTTAAATTCTGTTTCGAAATCTTATCGTGCTGTAATCCTGTGATTGAGTATATGTTCATCTTATTTGTGTCATCCGTGCCTCCTAATGGAGATTGGATGCTTGCGTGACATTAGTTAGATAATATCAAGACCTTGACAGCGTTCTACCGCCGATGCTGCGGCGTAGGCTGGACGTACCCACGCACTCGTGCCCCTAAACCGGGTGCGGGTCGTGACAGGCCACCCCTAGCGGGTCGGGCGGGTCCGCCACCCGGAACCCGCGCCCGACCCGACCCAGTCCCTAACCCATCTTCCACGTTCTCCACCCGCGCCCGATTCCTCCGGCGACGGCCGGATTTCTCGCCGCCTCCGCCGGAGCTGGCCACGACCCCTCGGCCCCGCCTAACTCGGCCACCCAGCCCCGCCCCGGAACCCCTATAAAACCCTCCCCTCTCTTTCTCCTCCGCCTCATTCCCCTAACCCGCCTGAGCCCTAACTCCGGCCATCCCCTCCGTCGACCCTCGAGAACCGCCACCCTAATTCCCCCTCGCCGCCACCGCAGCCCGCCTCCCAGTGCAGCGTCGGCTCCCCTCCTCCTCCGTCGAGCACCGCCGCTCGACAGCAGTAGCTCGAGCAGCAGCACCGGCGTCTCCGTCCGGCCGGCCAGCACCGCCACCCCGTCGCGCCGCCGTCCCCGCACGCCCCTCTCCCCGGCGAGCCGCCCTCGGCCTTCCCGTAGCCGTGCCGACCACCGGAGCCCGCCGCAGCGTCCCCAAAACCCTAACCCTAGCTTCCATGTGTCCGACACGAGTCGGACACGTGTCGGACACGGCTCGACCCTGATTTTCGGGTCCCCTTCAGGTGCGTGTAACTTTCGCCTCGTAGCTCCGTTTTTAATTCCGCAAATTGCGTTGTGAAGCCTGTTTGACCCTCTCGGTGTCCGGACAAACTGTTTGGGACATCGCGTCCTGTGGTGATCGCACACCGCGATCCAAAAACAGGAAAGAACCAGACCCTGTTTCACCCCGAAACTGAGTGCGCCCCGCCAAACGGGACGACTTGGTCGCGTGCGGTCTTCACAGATACGTACGCATCGTCGATACGGACGTGTGAGTTTTCGTGGAAGCTGATTCGGGTGTGCGTGCACACCGGAATCAACGCGTATCCGCGGACATCGCCCCGTATCCGCCTTTTCTGCAATTTACCCTAACTTCGTGCACACACGTCGGTTCGAGACGAAACTTGCGCCATCGGACTCGTAGCGATACGCTGGTCCTGTGGGTCAAGTTTGGTTCGATTCTGAGAACGTTGACGAAATCGCGTGTCGTGGGCCCCACAGGCCCCGCTCGACGAACGATTTTGTGTTCGGCTCATCGGAATCCAAATTTGGAAGTTCCGTTGGGTTCGTATCAGCGTTCCTGACCTGTTGACACTAAGTTTGGTGAATTTAGAGACCTTTGACTCGGACACGTTTTTCGGTGCAAAGCGGACCCACCGGCGGACCCCGTTTTGATCCGAAACTGCCGTTTTTGCCCTTGTCTCCAAATTGGACCCAAGGACAGGCGTTTTTAGCTATTTGACATCTTTTGAGCGTGATGGTAACGTCTATTTCAGCTTTTGGACTCATCTCTGGAATTTCCCCCCCGAGAGCCAATATTAATCAGATCCAAACAACAGGCAAGTACCTGCACTTCAAGTTAATCTTTATATATTGTGATAATTAATTTCCCTGCCTTACATGTACCCTTGATGATTTCACCTAGTGTTAGAAATGCTGGATTTCATGTCTTGAATACTGGAGTTCATGTCTTGTTTTTCGTGTCGGGTGGGAGAATACTAAGGAGGCATGGAGTTTACCCTTTCCCCTGTATTGTCTAATAGCTGTTGGTACACGACTGTCCATCAGCCGGATCTCGATTATATTGTCTAATAGCCGTCTATGATGGCCGGATTAGCCTTAAAAACCCCTACATGCCAACTATGTATTCTAAAAACAAACACAAGTTCACACAGATAGTTTCTGGTCATGTTATACTTCTTGCTGGCTGTTGTAGTTTCATTTCCTGTTTCATTATTTCTGTTTTCTCATATACCTGCTTACAGCTTTAACTCTGAGATAATGATGTTCTGTTATGCAGTTTCTTAACTTGATATTCAATATTTAATTGTCATAAATATTTAGTTTAACCTTGTTGTGCACTGTGTACTTTGCTCCTTTCCTGACTGGATCTGTTGATTTAGGCGATGATGAGGATCTTGCCCCTACTTATGGTCCCTATGAGGGGACTGATGTTACCTATGAGGAGCCAGAACCCACCCAGGAGACCCCTGCTGCTGAGTAGCTAGTAGTAGCTATCTTTCATTTATATTCTCACCTTATTTATCGGGTTTGTCCCCGATTTCACTTTGAATTCCTGTACTAAAACATTTGAATCTGTTGTCACATTTATGTTCAGTTGAAATCTTAAAGTTTCATTCTCATTTTTATCTTGCCTATGTTATTTGTGAATGAGCTAGTTAGCAAATAATGGATTGACCAAGACAGCGTACTACCGCCGACTCTGCGGCGTAGGCTGGACGTACCCACGCACTCGTGCCCGAATTTCCGGGTGCGGGTCGTGACACGTTTTTATGGTGGCCCATGCAGGTCCTATCCTAAAATAGGGAAATATCCTAGGACAGGGTATGGAATAAAATTTGAGGATTCTAGGAAAAGCTCATTCACAGTATAGGGTCCTTATTTCAATTCTTGATATCTTTGCTGCTCAATTTTTCCATCGCCTTTGATTTCCAAGTATTCTATTCTGATCTTCCTATCCCTTAATCTTTCAGAATGGTCCAGACCAGGAACACAGTAGGAGGCACATCAGAACCAGCTGAGCAGAATGTGCCCGAGACTCTTGCACTCCCGCCGCCTCCATCTGTTCCGGCAGTTACTCTGGATGGGGCACAGCTACTTGGAGTGTTCCAGGGACTAGTGGAATCCCAGAAGGAACAAACTGCCCTGCTACGGACCAGCCTTTCAGAAGCTCTTCGGACCCGGGAGTCACCACAAAAGAGGCCAGGAAGTGCCAAGGACTTTAAGAACCTTAGACCCCTGGAATTCTATGGAACTGAAGGCATTCTCTATGCCGATGAATGGATAGAGAACGTAGAGCGACTCCTGAAGACTGCTCGGGTCCCTGATGATCTCAAAGTGGAGTCCGCAAGCCTGCAACTGTTCGACATAGCTCGGACCTGGTTCAGAGATGAACCCCAACTATCTGCTCCTGACCTCACCTGGAAAGATTTTAAGAGGCTATTCAAGGAGAAATTCTACCCCGAAGTGGCTCGGGAAGCTCTCGAAAGCCAATTCGAGAGACTGGAGCAAGGTAACCTGACTGTTGATGAGTATACTGCTGAATTTAGCAGGTTAAGCCATTTTGCGGAGTACATGGTTCGTACCCCGGAGGACAGGGCCCGTAGATTCAAGAAGGGGCTGTCTCCGGATATTCGCCTTGCTGTCACCACCAACCGAGCTCGCACCTATGAGGAAATCCTGAGCGTGGCACAAGGCGTAGAAAGAGATATGGGGCACAAACTGAAGCGGGAAAGAGATACCGGAAATGCCGGACCCAACAAACGCCTTTTTCAACAACAACAACAACAACAACCGAGGGCCCCGCAGCAAACTCAGCGTCCTCTCCCTCGAGCTCCAGCACCCCAACACCAGGCTCAAGGACAGAACCAGCAAGCTCTCCCTTGTAACTATTGTCATAGACCAGGCCATACTTGGCAAGTTTGCAGAAAGAGGCTAGGTGTTTGTCTACTTTGTGGCTCAGCAGCACATCAAGTGAGGGACTGTCCCGCTGCTCAAGGACGCGGACAGGCTTACGTAATGACCGTGGAGAACGCGCGAACTCTGGAAGTAGCCAATGCGCGTAAGTGATTCGTAGATACCTTTTCTAGTATTGTTTTTGTGCCTATTGGTTCGTGACCTCAGCCCCAACCTAGTAGTTTTTGCTAAAATAGCCTAGTATGCTTTTTAATTTTGATAACTGTAGAGTTTTTAGAAGCTTTTGCTATTATGCTTATTTTGTGTCTTGAGAACTTCAATAAATTTTGTACCTCTTTTCATCATCATCTAGCGCACTTAATTTTGCTGAACTCGACTGATGCTGCTATTTTATAGCCTAGTTTTGCAAGCTTACTCTTTATCGGGCTTGTTCATGACACCTGTATTACTGAGGCCTGATCAACCCCACTAATACAAGTGTCTACTCAGAATCAGTGTACTACGGTCTGATCAACCTTAGTGCATTTTGATTCGCACTTCGCACGACTACTTTATGTGGATTGAGTTGACTAGCATATTCGTCCTTAAATACGTCCGAGCATATCGTATCAGTTACATAGCTGTACTAATACGAGCATGCGAACAAATGATTACCAGAATAGAATCTCAATCCATAACCGCCTGACAAATTCCCATTATAATTCCTTAAACGCCTTGATCCCTATACCTCTGTTCTACCACCTCGCCCTTAAACTCTTTATTATTGATCCCCGTCTTCCCTCATTTCGGAAAGACAAAAACCTGTGGTTGGTATAAGTTGATTTGTAGTGCTAGACATACCCCTCAGACCGGTCGAATTGATGATAACCTCTATGACTAAGGGAATACCATAGGTGGTGTATTTGTATTACAGACTTAAAGATTCAATACCATGATTTATTAAGTTGAGACCTAGCCTCACTAGTTGTACAGCCTTAGAGGATATGGGTAAAATTATAAGTTGGGTAGCGACCGCAATGTTCACCTGAGAGAAACCCGTTAGACTATAATCAAGTAAGTTTGGACAGAGAGAACCCTGCCATATTTTGAATTTCGAGGACGAAATTTTATAAGTTGGGTAGATTGTAAGCCCCTGATTTTTCAAAAATATTAAAATTTAGGATTTTTCACAATTTTCTGGAATTTTCTGGGAATTTTCTGAAATTAAAATCAGGGTTTTGAATTATTACATAATTTTTTAATTGATATTAAACAACATTAAAATATTATGAAAATAATATTTTTTGGTGTAAAATAAAAAACTGGACTTAGGTTAATTTTTCTGGAATTTATCGGGCCCCGGACCTATTTTTAAATCACCTAAAACTATTTATTTATTAAATAAAATATTTATTTAATTATTATTATTATTATTATTATTATTACTGTTATTTTATTTTATTTTTATTTTTATTTTTTATATTTTATTTGGGCCCGGCCCGGCCCAGTGGGCCGAGCCCAGCAGCCAGCCCAGCCGGCCACCCCTAGCGGGTCGGGCGGGTCCGCCACCCGGGACCCGCGCCTGACCCGACCCAGTCCCCAACCCATCTTCCCCGTTCTCCACTCGCGCCCGATTCCTCCGACGACGGCCGGATTTCTCGCCGCCTCCGCCGGAGCTGGCCACGACCCCTCGGCCCCGCCTAACTCGGCCACCCAGCCCCGCCCCGGAACCCCTATAAAACCCTCCCCTCTCTTTCTCCTCCGCCTCATTCCCCTAACCCGCCTGAGCCCTAACTCCGGCCATCCCCTCCGCCGACCCTCGAGAACCGCCACCCTAATTCCCCCTCGCCGCCACCGTAAGCCACCGCAGCCCGCCTCCCCGCTGCAGCGCCGGCTCCCCTCCTCCTCCGTCGAGCACCGCCGCTCGACAGTAGTAGTTCGAGCAGCAGCACCGGCGTCTCCGTCCGGCCGGCCAGCACCGCCACCCCGCCGCGCCGCCTGTCACCACCCCATTTCCAGAGCCGGGTATTTTTTTTTATTTTTAATTTAGTTAATTGTGCATTATTTTTAATTAATTGTATTTATAATTAATTATTGATTGTATTATTTTTATATTGTTTGTTTTAGGATTTTGGCTAGCCTGGACCCATGTCAGACCCTAGTGGACCCATGTCCGACCCAGCCCACACCCTTGTGAGAATTATTTTTGGGGCTTAGAATATTTATTTTATTTTTAGGAGGTTATTTGGAGAGATTTGGAGATTTTGGCTTGGGATTCCAACTCCCAAGAGGTAAACCCTAAATTTCCCCTTGTAATTACTCTTTTATAGTGTAATTAATATTTTAGAACCTTCCTAGACCCTTAGGCTACCCGTGGGAGGAAGTTGGAACTAGTTTGGGTGAGTTTAGAGACTTTGACACTAGGTTTTGTGTCAATTTCGGGTGAAATCCGAATTTGGCCCAATTTTGGGTGATGCCCTAGGTTAGACGGACCTAGGTAGACGTTGTCGGATGTCGTGAGGGTGAGAGCGTGTCTCCGTTCGGACACGGGAAGCCGCGTCGCGGAGAAACGGGCGTTTCGGGCAAAATTGGGGCTTTTCGTCGTCGCCGATTCTAAGTGCGTGTGCGTTTCCGCCACGGACCTAGAATCGACGCGGGAGCACATTTTCTAGGATCTAGACATCGTGTAGAGCGCGTGTAAATTTTGGGCCGATTCTGAGTTCGTTTGGTGTGCGTTTCAGGAAGTTTTCTGAGCCGCGCACCACGTGTTCGTCGAAATGACCGAACGGCCATTTCGACTTGGTTTTCTCGTTTCGGGCTTGTGCGCGCGTTGGGTTAGTATCGGGGAGTGTGTGCTAGAGTTTTCGAGCTATATTTTATATATTTATAGGCGTTGGTGAGTGTCGGGGTCGTTGGGCGTGCGTAGGTGGGGCGTTGTGAGCGTTGTGTGCGTTGTGTTGTGTGTTGTGTTTATTTATATATATATATATATATGTATATATATTTGTGTATGTGTTTTTTTATATATATATTTATATATATATGTGTGGTTATGTGTTTGTGAGTGTGTTAGTGAGTGCTAGTGTATGTGTGTAGGTGAGTGCTTGTGTGAGTGTGTGCTAGTGTGTAGGTGAGTGTGTGTGAGGGTGAGTGAGTGCCTATATATATATATATATATATGAGTTTGAGTGAGTATATGTATATATTTATATATATATGTAGGAGTGTTTGTGTGTAGGGTTGTGTGTTTGTGAGAGTGTGTGTGTGAGTGTGTGTGTTTGTGTTTGAGTGTGTGTGTGTGTTAGAATGTATGTAAGTTAGTGTGTATATATAGCTATAGAGTTATATATATGTATATGTATGTGTGTATATATATATATAGTGATATATATATATAAATAGGTGTGTGTGTGTGTATGTGAGAAGGAGGGGGAGGGGGCTGAACTGAGAACCAGCAGCAGTAGAAGGAGCAGCCAAGCAGCAGCTGCAGCAGCAGCAACTTGCTGCACCAGCAGGTGCAGCAGCAGCAAAAGCAGTGGCAGCAGCATGGGCAGCAGCATCAGCAAGCACAACACCAGCAGCAGCAGTATTTTGAAGCACAGAGGTAGCTAGCAGCAGCTTTTAGTAGGTAGAGGATAGATGGATAGATAACTAATTAGGTAATAGATATATATATATAAGTAGATAGATAGATTGATAGATACTTGGATAGATAGATAGATTCATAGATAGTTAGAGAGATAGGTAGATAGTTAGACATTTAGATACATAAATAGAATTGTTAGATAGATAGTTAGTTAGATAGATAAATAGATAATTAGTTAGATATATGCATAGATAGATAAATAGGTATATGTTAGATAGATAAATAGATAGATGGTTGATAGATAGGTAAATAGGTAGTAGATAGATATTTAGATAGATAGATAACAAGGTAAATAGTTGAATAGATACATAGATAGTTAGGTTTCTAGATACTAGATAGGTAGATAGCTAGATACTTAGATATATCTATCTAAGATATAGATACCTATATACGTATAGATATATATATATATATAAGTGTATGGGTAAGGTAAAGGGTATTGTGTATATGTGTGTGGATAAATATATACATAGGTACATATATGCTTAGATATATATAAATATGATAGATATATATATTATCTAGCCTAGATTAATAACTAGGTATATATTCAATAGCTAGATAGCTAGTTAGAGGGGTTTTAGAGCGAAACCTCAATATCTTGAGATATTCAAGGTATTGAGTTTCGAGCGGGGTATTTGAGCATTAGCCTAGGAAATGCTTGGGAGTGATTTTTATATGTTTATATGTATATAATTACGCGTGCTAGCATAGGTTTTAGCGGGTTTAGGCGGGGTGCGTAGCCTAGGTTGAGGTATCGGATACCGAGGGTATCCCGGTATCTCAAGGAGGCGAGTTTGTGAGTTTTCTAGCTTAATGAGCTCGGTTTGACCTAGAATTTCAGGAGCACCCTAGTTTGACCCAGACTTGACCGTAGTTGACTCGGTTGACCGCCAAAGTCAACTTTTGACCTAGTTTTGACCCAAAGTTGACTTTTTGGACCCAGAGTTGACTTTTTGACCCAGATTTCACCGGTTTGACCCGTTTGACCTAGAACGACCCTAGAAGCCTATTTTTAGTTATTTTATATCTGTTTAACTCATTAGAACCCTGTTTAACCTTGCTTTTCGCATTAGGTCCTTGCGACACCGGCTCGGATCGCCAGTTGCTCAGGACGTCAGGCGAGTACATTCTCTGATAGTTTTCATTATCTGATGATTATTATGATTCAGCTTCTAGTATAGTATCATCTGATTATTCTGGCACAACACGGGACACTGATTGATATTTCTGGATTCATTTACTTGCGACACGTACATTTCATGTTTCTGGCCTCTATTCTGGAATCACTACAGGCATCACCTACAGGCATCACTCATGTTCAGGCTGGACTCATCTTGATTTGCGTGTCGGGTCTTGGATCCACTTGTATTAGTCGGGGCGGAGAAATACTCGAGTAGACATGTAAACATTCCTATCTGGCATCATCAGGAATCACTCCCTCTGGTCTAATCTGGAATGATAGCAGCCGCGCACCCAGTGCGCGGTGAGCCGTACTTACCCCTAGCCGTTTACATGTCGAAACAAGTATTTCAAAGACACCGAGTTCATTCTTTATAGTCTGGACTCTAATGCATTTCTTGACTTGTCTCACTTACATGTTTCTGGACTTGACTCACTACATGTTTTTTATGCTGGACTCACTACACGTTCATGTGCACGGACTTGATCTTAGCTTAGATTTCCTGTATCTTGCAGTTATTACTATCTTGCTCTGATATTCATGCATCTTTACCTTTATGCACCAGTTATTTATATATTTCCTGTTTTATACTTGCTTCATTCTTCTTGCTACTTGCTATAACTGTTTTATAGTTTTTATCATTTAAATGGAACTGCTGTTAGAGGTGTACTTGCTCCAGTCCTGACTGGACATATTTTTCCAGAGTATCCGGAGGATTGGTGTCCGACGTTTTATGGACCTGAGCCTGTCGATGGTGCAGACAGGGACCCTCTAGTTTAGGGGTGATCTCCGGGTTGGTAGCCGGGATCATTGAGTCTTTGTTGTTGTTTTTATTAGCTTTAGCACCGGATTTGTCTCCGGTTTTGGATTGAGACCTTGTTTGTATATTATTTTGGATATTGTTGTATTATTATTATTGATGTTGTGGTGGTTGTAGTTGTTGTTGGTTAGAATTTGGAGTTATTAGTCTTCTTTGTCATCTTATCGTGCTTAGATTCGTGATTGAGTACTTGAGATTATCATTGTGATATTGCTCCTCCGTTTGGAGTTGAGATCTCGGCAGGGATATATATTGTTTGTGTGGTTGCCCTCCTTTTGGAGAGGTCATGCCCGATTTTTGTGTGAGATTATTATCTAGATAGTTGACCTAGACAGCGTTCTACCGCCGATGCTGCGGCGTAGGCTGGACGTACCCACGACTCATGCCCGATTTTTCGGGTGCGGGTCGTGACACGTTTTTGGTGGCGGCCCCATGCAGGTCTCGATTCGCAATTAGTGCGATGTCGTGGTGGTACAACAACTTAGTTGTACTGCTGCGAGCCTGCTATAGGATCTAGGATCTAGGATGAGAGTGTACTCAATCACGACTAGGAACAATTCTAATCTAATTATTCTGAAATTGCTTTCTTTTGAAATATTACTGTCCTTCTTTGATGATATCGTATCTTGCACCGTATTGACTTCTTTTGATCTGTGTTCAGGATGCCTCCGAAGACACGATCCCATCGTACCGTTCCAGCAGTTGCCTCGGAGAGGTCTGCTACCTCTCGTCCAGCTCGTATTCAGGCAGCTGCTACCGCTCCACTCACCACTTCTGCGGTTGAGGGAGCATCTGCTTCTCTCGGGGATCCTCCTTCACCTGTCGATCCGAGGACTACCCCAGTCGTTCCGGTGGTTCCTCCACCGCTTCCTGCTCCAGTAGATGCCGCGCAGTTGTTTGTGTTCTTCAGGGAGATGATGGACGCGCAGCACCGTCAGGTGAATGTGATGAGACTGGGCATTGAGAACGCCCACCAGGTGGCCATGACGGCAGTGGATAGGGTGGCACAGGTTCAGCCACAGGCCGATCAGATTCAGCATCCGAGGCCGGGCAGTATTATCGACTTTCAGAGGATGCGACCCAAGGAGTTCCGTGGTACAGAAGGGATCCTGTACGCGGATGACTGGATAGAGCAGATTGAGGGGATCTTCAGGCTAGCGCAGATTCCAGACTGCATGCAGATAGAGGCAGCGGGCAGTCAGATGTTCGACCTCGCTTTGACGTGGTATCGCACAGATACGAGGATTGCAGCGCCAGGGCTTACTTGGGAGGCTTTCAAGAGGCTTTTTAAGGAAAAGTTCTTCCCAGATGTGGCGCTCAGTGCTTTGGAGAGCCAGTTTGAGGCACTCGTCCAAGGGAGCATGACAGTGGACGAGTACGCAGCAGAGTTCTGCCGTCTGGGCAGATTTGTGGATGGCTTGAGTGAGGCAGCCAAGGCGAGGAAGTTTCGCAAGGGCTTGGTTATGGCGGTCAAGTCTTTGACCAGGAGCGACCGCGAGGCGACTTTTGAGCAGATAGTAGGAGACGCTCAGAGAGCAGAGGATGACTTGGAGCTCAAGACCAAGAGAGGCAGGGATGATTCAGGCAGTGCGAGTGGCAGTGCGGGACCAGCTAAGCGTCCCTATGTGCAGAAGGCAGCGCAGCAGGGTCAGGATCAGAGAGCGCCCACTTGTGCCTACTGCAGGAAGGCAGGACACACTTGGGATGTTTGTAGGAGGAGGCTGAAGGTGTGTTTGTTCTGTGGATCCGCTGCTCACCAGATGAGAGATTGCCCCACTGCACCTCTATTGGGTGGAGCACAGGATCAGAGAGTTGGAGCTAGGCCATCTGTGGCACAGCATCAGGCCCCGCACCAGCAGAGGGATACACCCCAGCAGGGCAGGGCTTATGCGTTGACGGTCGAGGAGGCCGATGCTACGGATGACGGGTTAGCAGGTCTGTCTCTTGTTTCTTCTTCCTGTCATTTCCATTCCTGTGGTGTGCTTCATTAGTACCTGTTAGACGTTTTGTGCTGTGGTAGATAGTTTAGTGACCCTGATTAAGACTGTGATAACACGACCAGTAGAACCCTGATCTTGTGTGTTGTTTAGGTAGAATTTCTTGACTGTGATTGTTGGGGGTTTGACCTAGAGGAGTGTGATTGACTTTAAATTTCGAGGACGAAATTTTCTAAGGAGGATAGGCTTGTCACCACCCCATTTCCAGAGCCGGGTATTTTTTTTTATTTTTAATTTAGTTAATTGTGCATTATTTTTAATTAATTGTATTTATAATTAATTATTGATTGTATTATTTTTATATTGTTTGTTTTAGGATTTTGGCTAGCCTGGACCCATGTCAGACCCTAGTGGACCCATGTCCGACCCAGCCCACACCCTTGTGAGAATTATTTTTGGGGCTTAGAATATTTATTTTATTTTTAGGAGGTTATTTGGAGAGATTTGGAGATTTTGGCTTGGGATTCCAACTCCCAAGAGGTAAACCCTAAATTTCCCCTTGTAATTACTCTTTTATAGTGTAATTAATATTTTAGAACCTTCCTAGACCCTTAGGCTACCCGTGGGAGGAAGTTGGAACTAGTTTGGGTGAGTTTAGAGACTTTGACACTAGGTTTTGTGTCAATTTCGGGTGAAATCCGAATTTGGCCCAATTTTGGGTGATGCCCTAGGTTAGACGGACCTAGGTAGACGTTGTCGGATGTCGTGAGGGTGAGAGCGTGTCTCCGTTCGGACACGGGAAGCCGCGTCGCGGAGAAACGGGCGTTTCGGGCAAAATTGGGGCTTTTCGTCGTCGCCGATTCTAAGTGCGTGTGCGTTTCCGCCACGGACCTAGAATCGACGCGGGAGCACATTTTCTAGGATCTAGACATCGTGTAGAGCGCGTGTAAATTTTGGGCCGATTCTGAGTTCGTTTGGTGTGCGTTTCAGGAAGTTTTCCGAGCCGCGCACCACGTGTTCGTCGAAATGACCGAACGGCCATTTCGACTTGGTTTCCTCGTTTCGGGCTTGTGCGCGCGTTGGGTTAGTATCGGGGAGTGTGTGCTAGAGTTTTCGAGCTATATTTTATATATTTATAGGCGTTGGTGAGTGTCGGGGTCGTTGGGCGTGCGTAGGTGGGGCGTTGTGAGCGTTGTGTGCGTTGTGTTGTGTGTTGTGTTTATTTATATATATATATATATATGTATATATATTTGTGTATGTGTTTTTTTATATATATATTTATATATATATGTGTGGTTATGTGTTTGTGAGTGTGTTAGTGAGTGCTAGTGTATGTGTGTAGGTGAGTGCTTGTGTGAGTGTGTGCTAGTGTGTAGGTGAGTGTGTGTGAGGGTGAGTGAGTGCCTATATATATATATATATATATGAGTTTGAGTGAGTATATGTATATATTTATATATATATGTAGGAGTGTTTGTGTGTAGGGTTGTGTGTTTGTGAGAGTGTGTGTGTGAGTGTGTGTGTTTGTGTTTGAGTGTGTGTGTGTGTTAGAATGTATGTAAGTTAGTGTGTATATATAGCTATAGAGTTATATATATGTATATGTATGTGTGTATATATATATATAGTGATATATATATATAAATAGGTGTGTGTGTGTGTATGTGAGAAGGAGGGGGAGGGGGCTAAACTGAGAACCAGCAGCAGTAGAAGGAGCAGCCAAGCAGCAGCTGCAGCAGCAGCAACTTGCTGCACCAGCAGGTGCAGCAGCAGCAAAAGCAGTGGCAGCAGCATGGGCAGCAGCATCAGCAAGCACAACACCAGCAGCAGCAGTATTTTGAAGCACAGAGGTAGCTAGCAGCAGCTTTTAGTAGGTAGAGGATAGATGGATAGATAACTAATTAGGTAATAGATATATATATATAAGTAGATAGATAGATTGATAGATACTTGGATAGATAGATAGATTCATAGATAGTTAGAGAGATAGGTAGATAGTTAGACATTTAGATACATAAATAGAATTGTTAGATAGATAGTTAGTTAGATAGATAAATAGATAATTAGTTAGATATATGCATAGATAGATAAATAGGTATATGTTAGATAGATAAATAGATAGATGGTTGATAGATAGGTAAATAGGTAGTAGATAGATATTTAGATAGATAGATAACAAGGTAAATAGTTGAATAGATACATAGATAGTTAGGTTTCTAGATACTAGATAGGTAGATAGCTAGATACTTAGATATATCTATCTAAGATATAGATACCTATATACGTATAGATATATATATATATATAAGTGTATGGGTAAGGTAAAGGGTATTGTGTATATGTGTGTGGATAAATATATACATAGGTACATATATGCTTAGATATATATAAATATGATAGATATATATATTATCTAGCCTAGATTAATAACTAGGTATATATTCAATAGCTAGATAGCTAGTTAGAGGGGTTTTAGAGCGAAACCTCAATATCTTGAGATATTCAAGGTATTGAGTTTCGAGCGGGGTATTTGAGCATTAGCCTAGGAAATGCTTGGGAGTGATTTTTATATGTTTATATGTATATAATTACGCGTGCTAGCATAGGTTTTAGCGGGTTTAGGCGGGGTGCGTAGCCTAGGTTGAGGTATCGGATACCGAGGGTATCCCGGTATCTCAAGGAGGCGAGTTTGTGAGTTTTCTAGCTTAATGAGCTCGGTTTGACCTAGAATTTCAGGAGCACCCTAGTTTGACCCAGACTTGACCGTAGTTGACTCGGTTGACCGCCAAAGTCAACTTTTGACCTAGTTTTGACCCAAAGTTGACTTTTTGGACCCAGAGTTGACTTTTTGACCCAGATTTCACCGGTTTGACCCGTTTGACCTAGAACGACCCTAGAAGCCTATTTTTAGTTATTTTATATCTGTTTAACTCATTAGAACCCTGTTTAACCTTGCTTTTCGCATTAGGTCCTTGCGACACCGGCTCGGATCGCCAGTTGCTCAGGACGTCAGGCGAGTACATTCTCTGATAGTTTTCATTATCTGATGATTATTATGATTCAGCTTCTAGTATAGTATCATCTGATTATTCTGGCACAACACGGGACACTGATTGATATTTCTGGATTCATTTACTTGCGACACGTACATTTCATGTTTCTGACCTCTATTCTGGAATCACTACAGGCATCACCTACAGGCATCACTCATGTTCAGGCTGGACTCATCTTGATTTGCGTGTCGGGTCTTGGATCCACTTGTATTAGTCGGGGCGGGGAAATACTCGAGTAGACATGTAAACATTCCTATCTGGCATCATCAGGAATCACTCCCTCTGGTCTAATCTGGAATGATAGCAGCCGCGCACCCAGTGCGCGGTGAGCCGTACTTACCCCTAGCCGTTTACATGTCGAAACAAGTATTTCAAAGACACCGAGTTCATTCTTTATAGTCTGGACTCTAATGCATTTCTTGACTTGTCTCACTTACATGTTTCTGGACTTGACTCACTACATGTTTTTCATGCTGGACTCACTACACGTTCATGTGCACGGACTTGATCTTAGCTTAGATTTCCTGTATCTTGCAGTTATTACTATCTTGCTCTGATATTCATGCATCTTTACCTTTATGCACCAGTTATTTATATATTTCCTGTTTTATACTTGCTTCATTCTTCTTGCTACTTGCTATAACTGTTTTATAGTTTTTATCATTTAAATGGAACTGCTGTTAGAGGTGTACTTGCTCCAGTCCTGACTGGACATATTTTTCCAGAGTATCCGGAGGATTGGTGTCCGACGTTTTATGGACCTGAGCCTGTCGATGGTGCAGACAGGGACCCTCTAGTTTAGGGGTGATCTCCGGGTTGGTAGCCGGGATCATTGAGTCTTTGTTGTTGTTTTTATTAGCTTTAGCACCGGATTTGTCTCCGGTTTTGGATTGAGACCTTGTTTGTATATTATTTTGGATATTGTTGTATTATTATTATTGATGTTGTGGTGGTTGTAGTTGTTGTTGGTTAGAATTTGGAGTTATTAGTCTTCTTTGTCATCTTATCGTGCTTAGATTCGTGATTGAGTACTTGAGATTATCATTGTGATATTGCTCCTCCGTTTGGAGTTGAGATCTCGGCAGGGATATATATTGTTTGTGTGGTTGCCCTCCTTTTGGAGAGGTCATGCCCGATTTTTGTGTGAGATTATTATCTAGATAGTTGACCTAGACAGCGTTCTACCGCCGATGCTGCGGCGTAGGCTGGACGTACCCACGACTCATGCCCGATTTTTCGGGTGCGGGTCGTGACACGTTTTTGGTGGCGGCCCCATGCAGGTCTCGATTCGCAATTAGTGCGATGTCGTGGTGGTACAACAACTTAGTTGTACTGCTGCGAGCCTGCTATAGGATCTAGGATCTAGGATGAGAGTGTACTCAATCACGACTAGGAACAATTCTAATCTAATTATTCTGAAATTGCTTTCTTTTGAAATATTACTGTCCTTCTTTGATGATATCGTATCTTGCACCGTATTGACTTCTTTTGATCTGTGTTCAGGATGCCTCCGAAGACACGATCCCATCGTACCGTTCCAGCAGTTGCCTCGGAGAGGTCTGCTACCTCTCGTCCAGCTCGTATTCAGGCAGCTGCTACCGCTCCACTCACCACTTCTGCGGTTGAGGGAGCATCTGCTTCTCTCGGGGATCCTCCTTCACCTGTCGATCCGAGGACTACCCCAGTCGTTCCGGTGGTTCCTCCACCGCTTCCTGCTCCAGTAGATGCCGCGCAGTTGTTTGTGTTCTTCAGGGAGATGATGGACGCGCAGCACCGTCAGGTGAATGTGATGAGACTGGGCATTGAGAACGCCCACCAGGTGGCCATGACGGCAGTGGATAGGGTGGCACAGGTTCAGCCACAGGCAGATCAGATTCAGCATCCGAGGCCGGGCAGTATTATCGACTTTCAGAGGATGCGACCCAAGGAGTTCCGTGGTACAGAAGGGATCCTGTACGCGGATGACTGGATAGAGCAGATTGAGGGGATCTTCAGGCTAGCGCAGATTCCAGACTGCATGCAGATAGAGGCAGCGGGCAGTCAGATGTTCGACCTCGCTTTGACGTGGTATCGCACAGATACGAGGATTGCAGCGCCAGGGCTTACTTGGGAGGCTTTCAAGAGGCTTTTTAAGGAAAAGTTCTTCCCAGATGTGGCGCTCAGTGCTTTGGAGAGCCAGTTTGAGGCACTCGTCCAAGGGAGCATGACAGTGGACGAGTACGCAGCAGAGTTCTGCCGTCTGGGCAGATTTGTGGATGGCTTGAGTGAGGCAGCCAAGGCGAGGAAGTTTCGCAAGGGCTTGGTTATGGCGGTCAAGTCTTTGACCAGGAGCGACCGCGAGGCGACTTTTGAGCAGATAGTAGGAGACGCTCAGAGAGCAGAGGATGACTTGGAGCTCAAGACCAAGAGAGGCAGGGATGATTCAGGCAGTGCGAGTGGCAGTGCGGGACCAGCTAAGCGTCCCTATGTGCAGAAGGCAGCGCAGCAGGGTCAGGATCAGAGAGCGCCCACTTGTGCCTACTGCAGGAAGGCAGGACACACTTGGGATGTTTGTAGGAGGAGGCTGAAGGTGTGTTTGTTCTGTGGATCCGCTGCTCACCAGATGAGAGATTGCCCCACTGCACCTCTATTGGGTGGAGCACAGGATCAGAGAGTTGGAGCTAGGCCATCTGTGGCACAGCATCAGGCCCCGCACCAGCAGAGGGATACACCCCAGCAGGGCAGGGCTTATGCGTTGACGGTCGAGGAGGCCGATGCTACGGATGACGGGTTAGCAGGTCTGTCTCTTGTTTCTTCTTCCTGTCATTTCCATTCCTGTGGTGTGCTTCATTAGTACCTGTTAGACGTTTTGTGCTGTGGTAGATAGTTTAGTGACCCTGATTAAGACTGTGATAACACGACCAGTAGAACCCTGATCTTGTGTGTTGTTTAGGTAGAATTTCTTGACTGTGATTGTTGGGGGTTTGACCTAGAGGAGTGTGATTGACTTTAAATTTCGAGGACGAAATTTTCTAAGGAGGATAGGCTTGTCACCACCCCATTTCCAGAGCCGGGTATTTTTTTTTATTTTTAATTTAGTTAATTGTGCATTATTTTTAATTAATTGTATTTATAATTAATTATTGATTGTATTATTTTTATATTGTTTGTTTTAGGATTTTGGCTAGCCTGGACCCATGTCAGACCCTAGTGGACCCATGTCCGACCCAGCCCACACCCTTGTGAGAATTATTTTTGGGGCTTAGAATATTTATTTTATTTTTAGGAGGTTATTTGGAGAGATTTGGAGATTTTGGCTTGGGATTCCAACTCCCAAGAGGTAAACCCTAAATTTCCCCTTGTAATTACTCTTTTATAGTGTAATTAATATTTTAGAACCTTCCTAGACCCTTAGGCTACCCGTGGGAGGAAGTTGGAACTAGTTTGGGTGAGTTTAGAGACTTTGACACTAGGTTTTGTGTCAATTTCGGGTGAAATCCGAATTTGGCCCAATTTTGGGTGATGCCCTAGGTTAGACGGACCTAGGTAGACGTTGTCGGATGTCGTGAGGGTGAGAGCGTGTCTCCGTTCGGACACGGGAAGCCGCGTCGCGGAGAAACGGGCGTTTCGGGCAAAATTGGGGCTTTTCGTCGTCGCCGATTCTAAGTGCGTGTGCGTTTCCGCCACGGACCTAGAATCGACGCGGGAGCACATTTTCTAGGATCTAGACATCGTGTAGAGCGCGTGTAAATTTTGGGCCGATTCTGAGTTCGTTTGGTGTGCGTTTCAGAAAGTTTTCCGAGCCGCGCACCACGTGTTCGTCGAAATGACCGAACGGCCATTTCGACTTGGTTTCCTCGTTTCGGGCTTGTGCGCGCGTTGGGTTAGTATCGGGGAGTGTGTGCTAGAGTTTTCGAGCTATATTTTATATATTTATAGGCGTTGGTGAGTGTCGGGGTCGTTGGGCGTGCGTAGGTGGGGCGTTGTGAGCGTTGTGTGCGTTGTGTTGTGTGTTGTGTTTATTTATATATATATATATATATGTATATATATTTGTGTATGTGTTTTTTTATATATATATTTATATATATATGTGTGGTTATGTGTTTGTGAGTGTGTTAGTGAGTGCTAGTGTATGTGTGTAGGTGAGTGCTTGTGTGAGTGTGTGCTAGTGTGTAGGTGAGTGTGTGTGAGGGTGAGTGAGTGCCTATATATATATATATATATATGAGTTTGAGTGAGTATATGTATATATTTATATATATATGTAGGAGTGTTTGTGTGTAGGGTTGTGTGTTTGTGAGAGTGTGTGTGTGAGTGTGTGTGTTTGTGTTTGAGTGTGTGTGTGTGTTAGAATGTATGTAAGTTAGTGTGTATATATAGCTATAGAGTTATATATATGTATATGTATGTGTGTATATATATATATAGTGATATATATATATAAATAGGTGTGTGTGTGTGTATGTGAGAAGGAGGGGGATTGGTGTCCGACGTTTTATGGACCTGAGCCTGTCGATGGTGCAGACAGGGACCCTCTAGTTTAGGGGTGATCTCCGGGTTGGTAGCCGGGATCATTGAGTCTTTGTTGTTGTTTTTATTAGCTTTAGCACCGGATTTGTCTCCGGTTTTGGATTGAGACCTTGTTTGTATATTATTTTGGATATTGTTGTATTATTATTATTGATGTTGTGGTGGTTGTAGTTGTTGTTGGTTAGAATTTGGAGTTATTAGTCTTCTTTGTCATCTTATCGTGCTTAGATTCGTGATTGAGTACTTGAGATTATCATTGTGATATTGCTCCTCCGTTTGGAGTTGAGATCTCGGCAGGGATATATATTGTTTGTGTGGTTGCCCTCCTTTTGGAGAGGTCATGCCCGATTTTTGTGTGAGATTATTATCTAGATAGTTGACCTAGACAGCGTTCTACCGCCGATGCTGCGGCGTAGGCTGGACGTACCCACGACTCATGCCCGATTTTTCGGGTGCGGGTCGTGACACCGCCGTCCCCGCACGCCCCTCTCCCTGGCGAGCCGCCCTCGGCCTTCCCGCCGCCGTGCCGACCACCGGAGCCCGCCGCAGCGTCCCCAAAACCCTAACCCTAGCTTCCCTGTGTCCGACACGAGTCGGACACGTGTCGGACACGGCTCGACCCTGATTTTCGGGTCCCCTTCAGGTGCGTGTAACTTTCGCCTCGTAGCTCCGTTTTTAATTTCGTAAATTGCGTTGTGAAGCCTGTTTGACCCTCTCGGTGTCCGGATAAACTGTTCGGGACATCGCGTCCTGTGGTGATCGCACACCGCGATCCAAAAACAGGAAAGAACCAGACCCTGTTTCACCCCGGAACTGAGTGCGTCCCGCCAAACGGGACGACTTGGTCGCGTGCGGTCTTCACAGATACGTACGCATCGTCGATACGGACGTGTGAGTTTTCGTGGAAGCTGATTCGGGTGTGCGTGCACACCGGAATCAACGCGTATCCGCGGACATCGCCCCGTATCCGCCTTTTCTGCAATTTATCCTAACTTCGTGCACACACGTCGGTTCGAGACGAAACTTGCGCCATCGGACTCGTAGCGATACGCTGGTCCTGTGGGTCAAGTTTGGTTCGATTCTGAGAACGTTGACGAAATCGCGTGTCGTGGGCCCCACAGGCCCCGCTCGAGGGGCGATTTTGTGTTCGGCTCATCGGAATCCAAATCTGGAAGTTCCGTTGGGTTCGTATCAGCATTACTGACCTGTTGACACTAGGGCTGAGCAAAAATCGGTTAAAAACCGTAAACCGAACCGGGCCGAACCGGATAGGCAATTCGGTTCGGTTGAAAAAAATTTCGGGTCGGATTCGGGTTTAGAAACCAATAATATCGGTTATCGGTTTCGGGTTCGGGTTTTTAAATTCGGTTTCGGGTAAAAACCGAAAACCGATATACACAGTGTGATTACCAAAATACCCTCAGTCCTAACCCTACGTATATAATATCGTTTCTCTCTCTCTCCGCTCATTTCTTTTCTCTCCGCTCCTAGCCTCCTTCCCTTCCCTTCCCTTTCCCTCAGTCCTAACCCTAGGTGAACTGGATCTGAACTGGATCTGAAGTTCACCTCCCTTCCCTCAGTCCTCAGTTCACCTCTGACCTCTCTTCTCCGGACCCCGCTGGTCGCCGTCGGCTGGCTGGATCTGAACTGGATCTGAAGTTGTGACTCACCGCCGTCGGCTGGCTGGATCTGAACTGGATCTGAAGTTCTGACTTCTCACCGCCGTCGGCTGGCTGGATCTGATAGTCCTGCCTCTTCTCACCGCCTCTCTTCTCTGGATCTGAAGTTCTGACTTCTGAAGGCTGGATCTGAAGTTCTGAAGGCTGGATCTGAACTTCTAAGGTCTGGATCTTCACTTCTTTACAATTTTTTTAAATATTTGTCATATATATTTTTTTTATTATTTGTTTCTCCTAACTTGTTCAAATTTGTTTTTCAGATCTACGGATCTGAACTTCTGGAGTCGGGATCTAGCAATATAGCTAGGTAATATTTCTGTTTATGTTTCTTATGCATGCAGCATGTTTATGTTTATGTTTATGTTTCTTATGCATGCAGCATGTTTAAAAAAAACAAATGTTAGTTAATGTATTTCTGTTTATGCTTCTTATGCATGCAGCCTGTTTAGATCAAATGTTTAGCATAATTATACATTTTTTATTTCTGTTTCTTATTATATTTAGCATAATTATACATTTTTTTTTGTTTCTTATTATGCATGTTTAGATAAAATATTTCATGTTTAGATTAAATGTGTAGATCAGTAACTTGTAATACATTTCTTATATCTTATTATTTCTGGCAATATATTTCTCTCATTTATTATTTATGAAAATATATTTAAAGTCTGGAATCTGGTTATAGCAATATATTTCCTTTATTTATTATTTATCTTGTTAGCAATATTTTTTTTGTCAGATGAGTAGATCAGTTACATTAGTAGAGTTATTTTGATAAAATGTGCAAATTAGATATGCATGTACATGTTCTTGTAAATTAGTAATTAGATATGCTTCATTTTTGTTATTGTAATTTTTTTGTGAATTATATATGCATCTAAATGTTCTGTAAATTATATATGCATCTAAATAATTTTAGTGTACTGGTTCTGAAATGTTAGTTAATGTATTTCTGTTTATGTTTCTTATGCATGCAGCCTATTTAGATCAAATGTTGAGCATAATTATACATTTTTTATTTCTGTTTCTTATTATATTTAGCATAATTATACATTTTTTTTTGTTTCTTATTATGCATGTTTAGATAAAATGTTTCATGTTTAGATTAAATGTGTAGATCAGTAACTTGTAATACATTTCTTATATCTTATTATTTCTGGCAATATATTTCTCTCATTTATTATTTATGAAAATATATTTAAAGTCTGGAATCTGGTTATAGCAATATATTTCCTTTATTTATTATTTATCTTGTTAGCAATATTTTTTTTGTCAGATGAGTAGATCAGTTACATTAGTATAGTTATTTTGATAAAATGTGCAAATTAGATATGCATGTACATGTTTTTGTAAATTAGTAATTAGATATGCTTCATTTTTGTTATTGTAATTTTTTTGTGAATTATATATGCATCTAAATGTTCTGTAAATTATATATGCATCTAAATAATTTTAGTGTACTGGTTCTGAAATGTTAGTTAATGTATTTCTGTTTATGTTTCTTATGCATGCAGCCTGTTTAGATCAAATGTTGAGCATAATTATACATTTTTTATTTCTGTTTCTTATTATATTTAGCATAATTATACATTTTTTTTTGTTTCTTATTATGCATGTTTAGATAAAATGTTTCATGTTTAGATTAAATGTGTAGATCAGTAACTTGTAATACATTTCTTATATCTTATTATTTCTGGCAATATATTTCTCTCATTTATTATTTATGAAAATATATTTAAAGTCTGGAATCTGGTTATAGCAATATATTTCCTTTATTTATTATTTATCTTGTTAGCAATATTTTTTTTGTCAGATGAGTAGATCAGTTACATTAGTATAGTTATTTTGATAAAATGTGCAAATTAGATATGCATGTACATGTTCTTGTAAATTAGTAATTAGATATGCTTCATTTTTGTTATTGTAATTTTTTTGTGAATTATATATGCATCTAAATGTTCTGTAAATTATATATGCATCTAAATAATTTTAGTGTACTGGTTCTGAAGTGTTTTCTTGAACTGTTTGTATATTGTTGAATTGTATGCATTTTAATAATTATAGTGTACTGGTTCTAAATAAATTATATATGCATTTTAATAAGACATTGCAATACTGCACATACTGTTTCTGCATTCTGTGACTGCACAGCAGCACAGTGCACAATGCACATACTGTTTCTGCATTTTGATTAGTGAATACTGCACACTGCAATACTCTACATTGTTATGAGTAACCTAAGTCTGTTTCTGCATTCTGTGACTCTGTAATGGGACTATCCCTATCTGCAATCTAATTCTGTATTCTGCCCTGGCACATTGAGACACTGCATTTAGGACTAGTAGTGACTAAGGTCTATTTATGTAGGTTGGAATTGGGCAAGGGTTAGGTAGCATAGCTATAGGTAACTTAGGTTACTCATAAATGTGTGATGTTCAATAGGTGTAGCACCAACCCAATCAATGGCAACAACTTCATATTCATGCAATGTGCGTATTTCTTAATTTTGGACTCAATTTTGTTATTTATATTTCATATATTCAAAGTACAAATTTTTGTTTTAGATGTCGCAAGAAGGTGATCATCAACCACCAACTAGTTCTCAAGCCACAAATGAGCCTCTTCCTGTATCTAATATAAATTTGAAGCTTCCGGTTACAAGAAAGCCTTCGAAGGAAAGAGCTCCGCATTGGAAAGATTTTAAAAAATTTCTTGACCCGGATGGTCGTCCAAAAGCAAGTTGTAACCATTGCGGAAAAGAATACCATTGCCATAGTAAGCTAAATGGGAGTACTAGTGTGAAAACCCACTGGAATGCATGTCCATTGAATCCAAAGAATCATGAACCTAGTCAAACAATACTCAACTTGCAAACAATTGCAAAGGGCAAGCAAATACTAACAAGTTGGAAATTTAATCAAAACGAGGTGAGAAAGGCCTTGACACATATGATTATCGTTGATGAGCTTCCTTTTCGATTTGTGGAGTGTGAGGGCTTTAAAAACTTTATTAATGTGGCGTGTCCTAGCTTTCGTATTCCGTCAAGATGGACAGTGGCTCGGGATTCTTATGATATTTACTCTATTGAAAAGAGTAAGTTCAAAACATATTTGAAAGAGTCCAAGCAAATGATTTGTCTTACAACGGATACTTGGACATCGTTACAAAAAATTAATTATATGTGTCTTACGGCACATTATATAAACGATGATTGGGAGTTGAAAAAAAAAATTATAAACTTTTGTCCAATTTCAAGTCATAAAGGTGAGGCCATAGGGAAAGCGGTAGAGAAGTGCTTGCTAGAGTGGGGTATTGATAGAATATTCACTATCACGGTAGACAATGCGAGTTCCAATGATGTTGCTATTTCATATTTAAGCAAGAAAATTCAGAATTGGGAAAATGGCATTCTACAATGCAAATATTTACACATGCGATGCATTGCACATATAATTAATCTAGTTGTGGTTGACGGCTTAAAATTGATGTCACCATCGGTTGCTCGTGTTCGAAATGCGGTGAGATATGTGAGACATTCTCCTAGTCGATTTCAAAAGTTCAAGGAGTGTGTTGAAGCCGAAAAGATACAAAGCAAAAAAATGTTGTGTCTTGATGTGAGCACCCGTTGGAACTCTACATTTTTGATGTTGAACACGGCGCAAAAGTTTGAAAGTGCTTTTGAGAGATTCGCCGGACAAGATCCATGGTTCAAACTAGAACTAGCAGAGAATGGTGGGTTTCCTACCGAGGACGATTGGGCTAATGCAAGAAGAATGTGCACTTTCTTAGAACACTTTTATGAACTAACTTTGCGTATCTCGGGATCCTTATATGTCACTTGCAATAATTTCTTTGACGAAATCACATCCATTGATATTCTTTTGCGTACTTCAAGGGAGAGTGAGGACTTTGAGTTATCTCTCATGGCCGACAAAATGAGAGAAAAATATCAAAAGTATTGGGGGGACATTGAGAAAATGAATATGGTGATATTTATTGCACCAATTCTAGATCCTCGACATAAATTGGAATACGTGGAATATGCTCTTGATCATCTCTATGGACCGGAGAAGAGCGATTCCATGAAAAAGAAAGTAAAAAGTGTTGCCTACTCCATGTTCAATGAGTACAAAAACATAAGCTCTTCTCAAAGTAGTGGTGTTGCTACTAATAGTGAAAGAGTTGAACCTTCTTGTGCAAATCAACCGGTGCACAACTTGCAATTGAAGAAGTTTATGAAAGCTCAATTCAAGAAACATAAGATGGAATTGGGTGGTGGTGATACTAAATCGGAGTTTGATCGATATTTAGATGAGAGCACGGTAGATGATGATGATGATGAGAGTGATGAGTTTAATATTTTGGGATGGTGGAAGCTTAATTCTCCCCGTTTTCCGATCCTTTCGAAGATGGCTCGGGATGTGTTGGCCGTTCCCATATCTACCGTGGCGTCCGAGTCCGCTTTTAGTACGGGTGGTCGTGTGCTTGATTCATATAGGAGCTCCTTGACTCCAAAAATAGTTCAAGCTCTAATTTGTTGTCAAGATTGGTTACGTAGGCCTTCTGATCGACCTATAGTATCTATTGTTGAAGAGGAGTTTGAAGACGTGTATAAAGTTGAAATGGGTAATTTTTTTATTATTTAGCATGAATTTTTTTCTAGTGTATCTATTATTGTGTGTTTTAACTTCTTAATTGTTTTAACTTTTTCATTTAGATTTGGGTCAGTTGACGGTGGAATCAATGTCAACGTCAACAAGCGAGGTTTGATTAATTCTGGTCTTTAAATTAGGACTTTTGGAGGGATATTTGGGAACACAAACTTTTAGTTGGAAACTTGGAAGACAATGTGTAATATTTTTCTTGCTGTTCTCATCTTTGCTGACTTGCTATTTTCTGCTGCTATTTTTTTGCTGATCTTTGGGAACACAAACTTTTAGTTGGAAACTTGGAAACTTGGTTACTGCTGCTTTTTTCTTGCTGTTCGCATCTTTGCTGAACAGCTGTTAGTTGCTGCTTCTGCTCACTGCTGTTATTGCTTGTTATATAATATATACTAACTATTACTTTGCTGACTTGCTGTTAGTTGCTGCTTCTGCTGTGACTGCTGTTATTGCTTGTTATATAATATATACTACCTGTTACTTGCTGTCTTGCTGTTAGTTACTGCTGCTTCTGACTGCTGTTATTGCTTGTTATATAATATCTCCTACCTGTTACTTGCTGACTTGCTGTTAGTTACTGGCCAGGCATAAAATCCAGCCATTGGCGACAGACAATGGCGTGGCATAAAATGCAGCCATTTGGTAAATCTATGATGCTAGTTTATTTACAATGGCGTGGCATAAAATGCAGCCATTTGGTAAATCTATGATGCTAGTTTATTTACAATGGCGTGGCATAAAATGCAGCCATTTGTTAAATCTACGATGCTAGTTTATTTACTCTTTTCTTGAGAAATTTACTAACATATTACATGATAAAGTGGCAATGATGATGATGGCTTGAGAATAGGAGAACTGATACTACATGGCATCAAACAATGATGCAAAAATGAGCCTTATCTGAGCCACAATTTAGTTTTCTTCATCTTCTTTTGATGTTGTTGTCCAGGTCCTCCAGGGGAAGATATGAGATTCACTGAGATGAGCACCAGTTTGAAATTGGAGGACAGGAATTAAATCTCAGCTGCATTTCATTGTTGTAATTTTTTAATCTAGGAGAACTGATACAGTTTGATATCTGGAAACTTATACAGTTTGATGGCTTGAGAATAGGAGAACCGATAAATTTTGATATCGGGAAACAAGATTTTATTTGTTTTGTGTACATTTTTAATTTTTTTGTACAATATCAATACTGGCAGTCTGGCACTTTGTGTGAGTCTGTGACTGCATTTCATTTTTAATTTTTTTTTAAATGAAATTTGGTTTGTATATTTGATTGTCCAGGTTGTCTTTGATGTTATTTGTTGTAAAATGGGCCATTCAACAATATATTGGATGGGCCAAGGATAATTTTATTTGTTGGGCCGTTCAATTCGGCCATTTTGTTCGTTGTAAAATGAACCTTCCCGGCCCATTACACACAAGGCCCATGAACCGAATAACCGGAATAACCGAACCGTACTATTTCGGTTCGGTTTAATTCGGTTTTGAAATATTTCGGTTCGGTTCGGTTCTTCACTATGTCGGTCCGGTTTTTGTTCGGTTTTGAAAATTTCGGTCCGGTTTGGACCGAACCGCACCGATGCTCACCCCTAGTTGACACTAAGTTTGGTGAATTTGGAGACCTTTGACCCGGACACGTTTTTCGGTGCAAAGCAGGTCCACCGGCGGACCCCGTTTTGACCCGAAACTGCCGTTTTTGCCCTTGTCTCCAAATTGGACCCAAGGACAGACATTTCTAGCTATTTGACATCTTCTGAGCGTGATGGTAACGTCTATTTCAGCTTTTGGACTCATCTCTGGAATTTTCCCCCCGAGAGCCAATATTAATCAGATCCAAACAACAGGCAAGTACCTGCACTTCAAGTTAATCTTTATATATTATGATAATTAATTTTCCTGCCTTACATGTACCCTTGATGATTTCACCTAGTGTTAGAAATGCTGGATTTCATGTCTTGAATACTGGAGTTCATGTCTTGTTTTTCGTGTCGGGTGGGAGAATACTAAGGAGGCATGGAGTTTACCCTTTCCCCTGTATTGTCTAATAGCTGTTGGTACACGACTGTCCATCAGCCGGATCTCGATTATATTGTCTAATAGCCGTCTATGACGGCCGGATTAGCCTTAAAAACCCCTACATGCCAACTATGTATTCTAAAAACAAACACAAGTTCACACAGATAGTTTCTGGTCATGTTATACTTCTTGCTGGCTGTTGTTGTTTCATTTCCTGTTTCATTATTTCTGTTTTCTCATATACCTGCTTACAGCTTTAACTCTGAGATAATGATGTTCTGTTATGCAGTTTCTTAACTTGATATTCAATATTTAATTGTCATAAATATTTAGTTTAACCTTGTTGTGCACTGTGTACTTTGCTCCTTTCCTGACTGGATCTGTTGATTTAGGCGATGATGGGATCTTGCCCCTACTTATGGTCCCTATGAGGGGACTGATGTTACCTATGAGGAGCCAGAACCCACCCAGGAGACCCCTGCTGCTGAGTAGCTAGTAGTAGCTATCTTTCATTTATATTCTCACCTTATTTATCGGGTTTGTCCCCGATTTCACTTTGAATTCTTGTACTAAAATATTTGAATCTGTTGTCACATTTATGTTCAGTTGAAATCTTAAAGTTTCATTCTAATTTTTATCTTGCCTATGTTATTTGTGAATGAGCTAGTTAGCAAATAATGGATTGACCTAGACAGCGTACTACCGCCGACTCTGCGGCGTAGGCTGGATGTACCCACGCACTCGTGCCCGAATTTCCGGGTGCGGGTCGTGACAAAAACCGAAACAAAAACTGAATAAGAAAATTTTAATATTTTCACAAAACTGGAACCAGTCTGATTTATTTATTTTTTCAAAATGGAATTGAATCTCTAATTCGACTCGATTATCGATCCAAAATTGCTCACCCCTATCCTTCTTTATCCCTTTGTACAAACTCTCAATCAATCGCTATTTAAATATATCGCTTTCTGAACATAGGGATGTCTTTTAAATCTGAATCAATGTTTTAAAAATCGGATCGGACCGGCCGGTTAAACTGGTCAAACCGTGAACCAGTAATTTTTTTGGACTGGTTCAATACCGACTAACAGTTTTTTTTCAAAAACCAGCTTCTTTTGTGTAATCCGGTCGACCCGGCCGGTTAGACCATTGAACCATCTGACCTAGCTAAATTTTGAACTGGTATGATTTTAATTTTACTATTTCCAAATTTTTTTTGTTGTTGTTAAAAGCTAATTAAAAAATACTAATTTTCAAGAATAATACAACTTACTGAGAGAACTGAAGTCTTTTGATCTTCCTCTTTTAACATTATTTTTGACTTTTTTCTCCAACAAATAACTATTAGCAACAGCTCATTAATTCAAAAGAATCAAAACCAATAGTACTACTAGCCGAGCATAACAGCAGCTCACGGCTCATTATTCTTCTTCAAAATCTTGAAGCACGTTCTTTATTTTAAATCGTACTTCAATTAGTTTGAATAGTTGATTCATTAATTTTGTTTTTATTTTTCTTTTCTTCTCATTATTCTTTTAACCTCTCTGTTTTCTATATTTCATCAATAATATATTTTGTTTGTAATTTTGTATATAATTCAATGATCTGTTTTAGTTTGTTTTTATATATTTCAATAATAACTTAGACTTTTGTTTTGAACTTTACATGCAATCAAAATTAATATATTTGTTTCTCGACTAATTTTACCACAAATAATATACGTGTACTTATGTACTATGTAATATATTCAATATAAAATTATTAGTCTATATAATTGATTCAATGCCGATTAATCTACTGATTAGACCGGTTTGATCTAACCCAGTGTCCTGATCGGATCGATCGTCGGTCTGATTTTTAAAACATTGATTTGAATCACTTCGGCCGGTGATTGTTGTCATGCCCAAGTGGTTATGACATTAATTAAGACATAAAGAGGGAGTATTTGGTATGGATCATACCATGTTTAATTATAAACGATGGATCAAAATATTCAATAATGATAGTATCGGAGGAATAATTCACACGTGGATAGATAATCATGGATATTCTTAAGTCTCAAATGACGTCCACAGAGGAAAAGTTTTTTCACAATCCATCTTTCATTTTGTTTTGTTTTTTCTCAATTAAAGAACCGTCATTTATTCGGTTATTATTTGTACTAGTAATGTGTACATAAAATGCACGTGCATAAAAAAATTAGTAAATTTTTTTTATATATAAATTTATTATAAAATTGTCATACCAAGTCTCAAAGGTCGTCGACAGAGGAAAAGTTTTTTCACAATCCATCTTTCATTTTGTTTTTTTCCTCAATTCAAGAAGCGTCACTTATCCGGTTATTATTTGTACTAGTAATGTGCATGGACAATGCATGTGCGTAAAAATAACTATTTAAAAAAAATTATGAATTTATCATAAAACTGTCATACCTAAGAATCGAACGCAAACATCAAAGAAAAATATTTTCCGCCTTAACCACTTGAGTTAGAGTTATTTTATCATAAATAAATTATATTAAATAGTTAAATACTTAGTTACGTTTTTTAAATAATTAATAGAGTATTTAAGTAGTTATTTTGTAATATTTTTTAAAAAATTATGATATACATAAGACATTGACAACTCATTTTTTTTATATGTTTCCAAACCGCATTATATATTTACTTTTATTACTATTCCATAGATATGTTATACTCGACTTTTAATTTTATTATCACTCCACTTTTAATTTTATTATCACTATTTTTCTACCTTCCATTTCATCCAATTTTTAAGTATAATTTGTATTTACCTCCATTATTGTCACGCCCCAGTCCCAAAATGCCGAGGGACTGAATGCGTGGCAATGGCCAGCAGCACGCACCGATGGACAACCTAATTTAATGGATCCATCAGGACATGCTTAAGCTGTAGTCTAACAGTGAATAAAACAAATGTTACAAGTCACAGACTATTCTAATCTCATCCACAACAGATAATCACAGATCAAAGCCAGAATAAATGCAAGAGAAATTAAACTAGCATATATCAACAAGAGTGTCTCGGGGAACAACTCGAGAATATGTCTGGTACATCAATGGAAATAGACAAAAAATAAATCAACTGGAAATAGAAATACTGAGTATATGAAGCCGGTACTCAGGAGAAGTCTTCTGCCACGATTTCGTCCTCAGGTACCTGTTCTGTTCCGAGAAGTGCTCCTGTTCCGTACACCTCGGGGTAGATCTCTTCGGCTATACTTGGGGACATAGTCCATTCCAGGTCCTCAGGGGACATAACAAGGTACAGAAAATACAAGCAAAAATAAATGCAGTGCAGCAATAAATGAAACCATAGGGTAAACTATATAACCAGCTAAGTGATATGCAAGTTGAGAGTTTTAGTCATACTCAGGCTGAGGCTACTACAGGATCAGTGTCGGAGAAACCCATAGCAGTATTTTCTCGAAGGGCCAGAACTGGTGCCATAGCTCTGTGTCAGAGACTAAGACACATCCAGATGTCAATATATATAATATAATCAGCATTTGTTATGGTAATACTCTCCCCACCCAATGAAATCTCACGTCTCATGTCCATGACACGTAGGATCAAAGCTAATGCAACAAGTCAGGATATAAACTAAGCATGTAAACTGTATATGTCAAGCATATGTATCCTACACAGAATTACCATGAATATCTCAGGAAGATTCTGTCTCATGAATAGTGTCCAGTGTCCTGGGTCATGTTGTACTTGATAAGACAAGTACGAGAAGTACAGGGTCTCGGTATCCATATCTATGTGACGATACACAATGCCGCGTACGGTGTTGGCACCCGACTATTAATCGGACGCTTAGTAAAGTCACTCGGTCCTGGGTTGAACAGTTAAACAAGTTTATATATGAATCTACAAGAACTCAAGTAAAATACTATAACAGGAATCACTGCGAGTTGACAAGCTATACTTGCCCACTGATGCAAAATTAAGCCAAGGAATTAAATAGCAAGCTGCAGGGTTTGGCAAGGTACACTTGCCCACTGATGTATAACTAAGTCAAGAAAATAGGTAGCAAAGCTGCAAGTTTTGGCGAGGTACACTTGCCGGTGGTTCTGGTTCCAATTGCGGCTCTGACTTCAGCTGGACTTGCAGGCGGTACTCCGGTTGCTGAAATAAACATCACCATCAGATCCAGAAAATATCAATCAGCTAGAAATGCCTGTCCTTGAGTCCAATTTGGAGACAAGGGCAAAAACGGCAATTTCGGATCAAAACGGGGTCCACATGTGAGCCCGCTTTGCACCGAAAAATGTGTCAGGGTCAAAGGTCTCCAAATTCACCAAACTTAGTGTCAACAGGTCAGGAACGATGATACGAACCCAAAGAAACTTCCAGAATTGGATTTCGATGAGCCGATCACAAAATCGTCCGTCGAGTGCGGCCGGTGGGGCCCACGACACGCGATTTCGCCAACGTTCTCAGAATCGAACCAATCTTGGGTCACAGGACCAGCGTATCGCTACGAGTCCGATGGCACAAGTTTCGTTTCAATCCGACGTGTGTACACAAAGTTAGAGCGCGATCCAGAAAACTCGGATACGGGACGGTGTCCGCGGGTACGCACTGATTCCGGTGTGTACGCACATCTGAATCAGCTTCTGCGAAATCCCACACGTCTGTATCAACAACGCGCACGTATCTGTGAAGACCGCGCGCGACCAAGTCATCCCGTTTGGCGGGGCGTACCCAGTTCCGGGGTGGATCGGGGCGTTGTTTTTTCTGTTTTTGGATCGCGGTTCGCGATCGCCACAGGACGCGATGCCCCGAGCGGGTTGCACGGCCACCGAGAGGGTCACGCAGGCTTCGCGATGCAAAAGACGGAATCGAAAATGGGGTTACGAGCAGAAAGATACACATACCTGAACAGGGTCCGAAAAATCCGAAAATCTCGTGTCCGACACGTGTCCGACACGTGTCCGACACGTGTCCTGTACACAGATCCTAGGGTTAGGGTTTAGGGTTCTCAGGCGGCGGAGGCGGGCGACACCGCGGCGGGGAGGCCGGCCGGAGGAGGCTGGGGACGCGGAGGCACGCGGCGGTTGGGCGGAGCGGGTGCCGGCGGCGCAGGGGTCGGTCGGAGCTGGGGAAGAAGGAGGAGGCGGAGGGGGTCGTCGTCGGTGCTGGAGGGCGGTCGGGTGAAGACAGCAGCGTCGGGTGAGGGCCGGTGGCGGGAGGCGGAGCCGGAGGGGATTCGAGGGGAGGCTAGGGTTCAGGGAGGCGGTCGGAGTCGAGGGAAGCGGTAGGGAGGAGCGGTGGCCGGAGCGCTGAAATAGGGGGGGGAATATATAGGCAGCCGGCGGGGAAGAAGGGAGGCCGAGGGTGGCGGAGTCGTGGCGACGCGGCCGGCCGAGGCGGGCGGGACGGCCGGGACGCGCTGCGGAAGACTCGGGCGAAGCGGGGACGCGGGCGGAGTGGGCTGGGGAAGGCGGGTCGGGCGGCGGCGGATCGGGTGCGGGCAGACCCGACCCGTAGGGCGAATGGGCTTGGCCGGCCTGTGGGCCAGGGTTGGGCCGGGCTGGGGATTAGGGTTTAAAAATAAATAACTAAATAATTAAATCATTAAATAACTAAATAATTAAATAAATAATTATTTTTAGGTGTTTTAAAAAAATTGGTCCGGGGCCCAATAAATTCCCAAAAAAATTATCCTAAGTCCAATTTTTTATTTTACACAAAAAAAATTATTTTCGTAATATTTTAATATATTTTAAAATCATTTAAAAATTATTTAATAATTAGAACCCTGATTTTAATTACAGAAAAATTCCAGAAAATTTCAGAAAATTGTGAAAAATCAAAATTTAAAAATTTCTTGAAAGATCAGGGGGTTTACAATTATTAAACACAAAATGGAGGTAATTGTCACGTCCCAGACCCAAAATATGCGGGACCAGACACGTGGCAATGGCCAACTGATACGACTCCGTAGGGCTTTCCAATGGACCCGACGAAGTGCACTTACGCTGTCCATAGTCAAGTGATTAAGCTAATTATCTATATCTATCAATCCATATGAAAGGAATAAAAAGAAAGGTAAATATGACTACTAGTCTGCAGCCTAATAATCATACTTTCCGAATAGACTCGAAGTAAATAGCATGAGTCTACAAAAACTAAGCAGATACAAATAACAGGACGAAGCATATACATATACACGAAAGGATAATACATGTAAGAAAATGAGCACTCATCAACCATCTAGCAAAAGATCTTTATGTCCAACTCAGCTAACCTGGCAGGGGACCAGGTCCTCAGTGGGACGTAACAAGAT
Source organism: Iris macrosiphon (assembly GCA_036927795.1). NCBI lineage: Eukaryota > Viridiplantae > Streptophyta > Magnoliopsida > Asparagales > Iridaceae > Iris > Iris macrosiphon. The sequence continues at coordinate 21,383,522 of JAYESA010000019.1, read as the reverse complement.
ACAAATGGTACATGCCGAAATGTAAATACAGTGCAAAATAAATAGGATAACATAACCATCTATGTGAATGTAATTTGAGGACAACTTTGGTACGTATGGGTAGGTGTAGGCATAGATAACTGCCATAACGTCCCGTCGAACGCGACTTCTGCTAAATAAACACCAACGCTCCGAAGAACGCTGGTAGACTGCATATATATATTTGGGAATACAATTCGACTACAGAAACTCAAATATGAACTCATAATAATAACTTGAAATTATGTGATGACTTGTGTACAAATTTTTGCATTTAAGTCTGTCTTTTGTGATTTTTGCAATCAAAAGATGAGATGTATGTGATCCAGTAGTTAATGACCTGAGTTATTAAAATTAAGAACTCATGAGTTCCCATAGGATTTATTATTTTCAGACCTGGGGGATACTAATTTATTATTTTCAAACCTGTATTTGGACTATATTTTAGAGGACATCACTTTGTTCAAATGCTAATTTTCTGGACACTCTTTAAGCAAATATTTCAAATATAGTTGTCAGTGTTAGTGTTTATTGAAATTGTTTTCTAAAATAAGTCCTACGATAATGTGATAATTCTAAGTGTATATATATTTCAATATAATATTCTATTTTTTTTGACTTTAGTTGATGTGATTGGTGTGATGGGGTGTTTTATTAAAGATGTAAGATTCAAATACTAATATATATATATATATATATATATATATATATATATATATATATATATATAATTTTGTCATTCATTTATTGAAAAAAATTATTTGAAACTAGTCCAGCGACTCGGACGTGAACGAAGGGAGAAATATTGTTACTTTGATGGCACCCTTAATTGAAAAAAAAAAAAAACTTTTATTGGTTCTACCTTCTCTTTTTTACGAATAAAATGAATCGTTTTAACGAAAGATAAAAAAAAAAAAATCAGTTTCCTTCTTATAATGCAGGAATGATTTAGAAGATCATAAGCTAAAAATAGTGGTATTTGCTAGCAACAACATAATGGAGGTAGCCAAACAATATAGATTGATCCGAAATATGAGTTAAATCCAATATAATACCTATGGGTACATAAGAAATATATCGAATTTATGTTACTAGAGGAGAGTTAGCAGTAATATTCTGAAGCCACAAAGTGATGTTCGAGAGTCCAAGTGATGTTCGTCCATTTCGAGGGTGACAATGAACGTTCAAAAAATCTATCGACGAACTTGCTAGTTTCTGGAAATAGATCGACGAAAAATAATCGAATCTTACTTAACGGTAATCGTTATCATCCCAACAAGACAAGTGTATTTTTTTCAAATCATTTTGTTTTTTCAATAAGTCGTAGCTTGTTTTTCTCATGGTTATACGAATTTCTGTAACCAAGGATCAATAGTAGACGATTGAGTTCCCAAAATACAATCCGAACGGGCCTTGAAAATTGGAACCGCAATTGAGAATAAAGTTATAAATCGGATTTAACTGAACTATATGTATAATCATAATAGGATATGAGAAAATTTGGATGGGTAATAAGTCATATTTTGAAATAAATTATCTAATTTAATATAAATTGTGACGACATTTACAACTGGACTAAATTAGTCAAAGGACCAACATTTAGAAGGTTATTAAGTTGCTGGATTAATATGAAGTGCAGACAATAACCTTTGTGTGGTAAAAAAAAAAATTTGAAGGAACAATTAGACTGTGTTTTGTGAATATTTAAAAATTAGCATTTGGATTTCGAAAATGTTCGATTTAGATTTTGTTATCTCAAAATCCAAAATTTAAATTGGACATTTTTAGAACCAAACATAATTTTCGAATATTTTTTGGACCCAGTCTAATTAACCAAAAAAATGAAACACTTTCGATGCCAAACTATGCTGAAAAAATGGATGTTGAGGAAGAAAAAAAAATATGAGTGACACAGATACGACAATAAGTTACAGCAAAAAAAACAGTAACTAATGAGAAAAAACGATTTATAGAAAGGGGATGAGACATTTTCATACTAACCAGTCTTTTATAGCTAACTCAATTGTCTGTGTTTTTTTTCACAAATTAAGAAACATTTTTGGAATATTTATGTCTTATTGAAATCTAACCTTTTAAACTTCTATATTTTTTAAGATGTTTTTTTTTTCTCCTACAATTTTTTTCTTATCTTAATTAAAATTACGTAAATTAAGCTAGTACAATATCTGTGGCTATAAATTATATTATTGATGTATATACAACTTGAGTTACAGTTATTATTTAGCTAGATAGTTTTGGATTAACATAAATTTATTAAAAATTGTAAAGTATACTCTAACTTTTTTAAAATTTCGAGTCTAAAATTTAAACTAAAATATCCTCAATCTAAATTTGAATATCTTATTAAATTTTTTTGGGTTAATTTATAGCACATGATTTTATTCAAATATTGCGATACCAAAATCTAGGTCTTTTATAATTTTAAAGATATTTTCTATTGCATTAATGTTATCCGACTTTATATTTAAAATGTCACATATTAAGCTATCTAGAATAAAAAATTTTAATTACATTTATTATATAGCTAGCTTGTTGCATTGTTTACATTTATCTAAATTTATACGATATAATTTAAATAAAAAAATTTGAACAAAAACATGATATAAATTTTGTTATATAAGCATTTATTCATATAGTACCTAATAATATTATTTTTACTAAAGCAACTAATATTAGTAAATATTATAAGAAACTAAAATTATATCTCTACTATTATGATGCAGCTTGGAAACCATTAAAATAAAGTCGTCTAAGTCGTATACTCGTATGTATATCCTCCACTAAAAAAAGGTGTTATTGAACGCACCCATGTTTTAATTATGTCTACTATCTTCTTATCTTTAGGAGTTTAGATCAGCTTTATATTTTTTTTTTTCTTCTAAAAATTAACCTATAAGTCTACCCCTACACAATTGGATTTTTTTATAGATAATAATGTCTAATTTAATAAGCCGATAGTCCATTCTTAAAAAAAAAATTTTAATCAATCTACAACTGCATAAAGCTGATAAACATGTTTTGAAATACTTTAAAAGTGAAGTTGATAAACGTTGTTGATAGAGATGTTTTAAAATATTTTAAATGCAGAGTTGATAGACATTTTCATATTTTAAACATATTTATGTAAATAGACGATTATGTAAAGTTTATAAGTATGGTTAGAGCATCCACAGTGGGAGTAGTTTCAAGTGCTATATTTTGACTTTTGTCAAATTTTATAGCACTTGTGGGCGACAATGGACTCTGGTCCATACTTGAAAATTGGTAGAAAGCCAAGAGACACTCCAAATTTGGAGAGTCCCGTAGCTGGTCTATAGTAATCGATGGGCCCACAAAAATAACCTGTCATTTATTTTCCTCCCCTTCCGCTCTCTCTCTCTTTTCTATTTTTTTTACAGAAAAAAATTTTCAGACCCTTTTTTTTTTCTTCTTCTTCTTCTCCACATATTCTTTCATTCCCCACCCCTTCTTCTTCTTCTTCTTCTCCTCATATTTAGTTTGTGGATTTTTTTTATCTTATTTTGTTTGATTTGTTTAACGAAAATGAGAAAAAATATCCATACAAAATTTCAAGAAATGAGATAAAAAAATTCAAACAAAAATGAGAGAAAAAAATTACCAGACATCTTTGTCGTCAGTATTGATTAATGGTTCTGAAGGGAAATGAGGGAAAGCTTTAATAGTTATGAAGGGAATGAAAATGAGGGAAAATATGGAGGAAAAATGAAACGAAAATGAAGAGAGAAAATAGGGATGAAAAAGAGGGAGGAAAAGGGAAAAGTTAATTTGAAGTGTCTATTTTGGAGTGTACCATTGTGTGCAAATATCAAGGTGACACTCCAAAAATAGTTTGGAGTGTCATTTGGAGTATGATTTGAAGTATGGTTTGGAGTGTCCCCACTGGAGATGCTCTTACTCCTTACATAAAGTGTCATAACTATTTTTTTTATTTGAATTTATAAATATATACATATGTAAATATATTAATAAATATACATATATGTAAGTATATAGGTTTATATAATTTTGATTTACAAATTTGAATTGATATTATGAAGATGGATAAGAATGAAATGAAAAGCCCTTCGCCAAACTCTCATTCGTGAGTCAGCCCAGACTTCTATGGGCTGGCTTCACCCTCTTTCAATCTCTTTTCTCCATACTCATACTTCCTCATTTCATCCCCTTCAAATTTCAAGGAAATCCAACCCACCTCCTATATACTCCAGCATCATTACCATTACCATCTCCTCCGTCATCCTCTTCTTATTCTCCTTTCTTCTCCCTCCTCTTGCCATCATCTACTACTGCTGCTGCTGTTGCGGCTACTGTCGCTGCTGCTGCGGCTGCTGCCGGCCGCCGCGCCCGCCGCCGTCCTCCCCTCCTCCGGTCTCTTCCGGCTCTTCCTCCTTCCCCTCTTCCAAATCATTGGTATAATTCAAACTCTTTCCCCAATTATCCAATTTCTATATATAGATCAGATTTCATTTATATACACACATGTAATCATGGTTATTAAAAATAGGATTTTGATTGGAAAAAGTTTGGAAGAAATTCTAGGTTGCTACAAGTACTCCCTTCCAATTATTCTAAGGCCATCTCCAAGCCAAGTCCTCAAACCTCAAATTGAGGATTTTCTCTCAAAATTCATCTCCAACCCATCCTAAAAATGAGGGAATTTTCTCAAATTTTTTAAGGGAACTCTCGCTCTCCTCAAATTTGAGGAGAGAAAAATACTCAAATTTGATAATCCACTATTCATGACCATTTTGTCCTCTAAGTTTTAGCTAATTACTAATATATCTTACATATGTTAAACACTAAACTTAATTAACTGACCATATTTTCTAATTTATAATTATAAATAATATAATAATTATACTATTAAAATATTCTTGTTGAGATCTTCAAATAGAATCTAATATCGAACAATTGCGTTGCATTCTGACTACAAGAAAATCTATCAATTTCTCCGTCGGTGAAAAGAAGAATTAGAAACATAAAAGACATAATCAACTTCGAGTGCACATCTCAGACAACTAGTCAAGGTCAACCATTTAACCATTGCTTGCTATATAATTAAGATTTTTGTACAATGATCTAATATCTAACAGTCAAGATATGGGGTTTAATTTTTTAAATAAATTCTAATTTGAGATAACAATACACTAAGGACATCAAAATTTGAGATAACAAATTAACAATAAAACTGGACTGGAACTCAAGAGGTCATGTCCTCTCTAACACACACACACACAATCTATAACTTTCATTAAATTTTCAATCCATGTTTAGTTCGTATCAAAATCAGTCTGCTTATCTCCTCTTCATCTGATAATTTCAGAAACTTACTACAAAGAATCTAAGATTTTAAGATGCTAAACTAAGAAATAGACTAATAGTATCATAGAGGAAGTTAAAGCTTGAATTAAAAAAATGTGCCATGCTAGTTCTTCCCAAGTATCGACACAAGAATCTACTGTATCGACACAATAAATTCAAATGTGTAATTTTCTTTCAGTTTCTATATCCATGACCATAATTTAAAAACATGAGATGTTTCCAACAGATGGTGTGTGAAATGTATATCTAAAGTTGCATTTTTCTAGTCTGAAAATGAAATACCTGATTATTAGAGAGGAAAATTAAAACTTAGTTCTTGGTTAGTGTCCTTTGTTTATAAACCATGGGGCCTCGACCCATCTGTAAAAAGAAAAGGAAAATAAAAATAAAAAATTCAATTTTTGATATTGCTACAAACAGTTGGTGGGCACAAGACGGATTGAATGAAAAGTGAGAACGATTCGTTCTTTGTTGGTATTTCTCACCCGACTTCCGGATGGAAGTTCTATGATAGAACTGGGTGAACTCTCCTTTTCTCGCTGATGGGGTGGATCAATCAGTCTTCACTCGTGTGAAGACGACATGAGCAATTTTTTTCTTATTTTTTTTTGCCTGGTTGGAAGTGGGAATGGTTACCCTATGAATAGGGTGCCCAGCCCACGGGTTTGTTGGGCTTGTCCTAGGGCCGGCCCTGCAGACGAGTATTTTTTTTGAGATGTCTGAATTAACGCTCGGAACCCACTGTCCCCAACTTCTACCATTTATAAATGGAAGGAATAATATATCCCGCTCGATTCACTGATCTTTCGTCACCCAGTCAGGGTCTTACATCTCTTTCCGGTAAGCACAAGGGTCACTCAACTTCGGCGCCCTGCAGACGAGTCAGGTGGCTACTTCTATCTCTTCTATAAAATATTTATAAACAAAAAAAGCCGAGACAGACTTAATTTCGGCATTTGATCAAACAATTGGTGGACATGATTTACCACCACAACGCTAAGCAAGGGATGAGAAAATTGTAGAATTGCTGCAGTAGTATTAGTAGTATTTGATCAAACAGAGAGATTTAATTTCGACATTTGATCAAACAGTTGGTGGGCATGATTTACCATTACAACGCTAAGCAAGGGATGAAGAAATTATAGAATTGCTGCAGTAGTAGTAGTAGTAGTTGATCAAACAGTGACAAACTTAATTTCGGCATTTGATCAAACAGTTGGTGGGCATGACTTACCACTACAACGCTAAGCAAGGAATGAGAAAATTATAGAATTGCTGCAGTAGCAGTAGTAGTATTTGATCAAACAGAGACAGACTTAATTTCGACATTTGATCAAACAGATGGTGGGCATGACTTACCACTACAACGCTAAGCAAGGGATGAGGAAATTGTAGAATCGCTGCAGTAGTAATAGTAGTAGTAGTATTTGATCAAACAGAGACTGACTTAATTTCGGCATTTGATCAAAGAGTTGGCGGGCATGACTTACCACTACAACGCTAAGCAAGGGATGAGGAAATTGTAGAATTGCTGCAGTAGTAGTAGTAGTATTTGATCAAATAGAGATAGATTTATTTTCGGCATTTGATCAAACAATTGGTGGACATGACTTACCACTACAACACTATGCAAGGGATGAGAAAATTGTAGAATTGCAGCAGTAGTAGTAATATTTGGGAAGAACAAGTACAATCTTTGGTTTGCGTCGAACTGCAGCCTTCAGAGCCTTTTGCCAGTACCATACGAGAAGGAGAAGAGTGTCACCCAACACAACTCTTTCTAGCCTTCTCTCGATTGATATTGCAGCTGCTTTTCAAAACCTGACAGCTGAAGCAACTTTTAACAACAGTTAGGAGACTGGTGTAAAACTCTGCTACCAATTTGAACCATTTTTTTCAAAATTTTCTAATAAACTATTGTTGCCCTAAACAACAATTTTGAAACATTTTTGAAATAGAAAGAATAAAATAAAAAATAAAAACAACAATTAATAAACAATTTCAAACCCATCCTAGATTCCTAATGGTTCGGACGATATGATTAGCTAGTCTGGTCTTGGGTCTACTACTGAATCGTTTTCTCCATCGATTTATAAAAAAAAACTAGTTAAAAAAATACACCGTTAGATTTATAAATAGGTTTTAAATATGATACACCGTGTGACATCCTAGCCATCCAGACCTACTAATATGGAAGGAATATATATATATATATATATATATATATATATATATATATATATATATATTAGTCACATTAGTACAAAAAAATATCATATTGTTGAAAATTTAGATAATATTTTAAATTATATTAAAATATTTTAAATATTATTTGAATATATTTTAGTTAGAATTTGTTATTTTCGAATATTTATTTAGTTAGATAATACAATGTACTTGTTTTAAATATAATTTGAATATTAAATATATTTTATGATTTATTATATGTTAAGGTAGCAAGAAGGATTTAGAATTTTAATGTTTAACTACGCGAGGAGGTACATACACGGTTACAAAATAATTTGAATTTTTTTGAATTTTTAATGGGTGTTGTTAAATGTACCCGTATTTTTATTCTATTTACCCTTTTTTTACTTTATTAAGTTTACCTTTTAATTTTCTTTTAGTTTACCTTCTTTCTCTTTACCCCTATATTATATAATTTCTTAAAATATATACAGTCCATATAAATTGGTTTGTTGTACAAATATATCCACACACGGACTTGAATAAAATTCATGAATTTTTTTTATCAGCGCCACATTCGTCCATAGTACTTTTATATTTTTTAACTTTTAAAGCTCCATACAACCATTGGTCATCTTCTCCGAGATTATCCTTATTTTCACCATTGGTAGAAATTTTTGACATGTTGCTTTTTATTGAAAATTTCAATTAGAAAATCGGATAAAGAGAAGGTTTAGGGAAAAAAAAGTTTATTTAAGGAAGAAAAATTATAAATAATTATCTCATTCTCTAAAAAAGAAAAAAAATCGATTAGATAGACATGTTTATCTTTATGTAATCTGATGAAGAGAAGTAACTTGATTATTATTTTTTTAAAACGAATGTAAAGATCTTTATGTGAAAATATGTATGGTTAATTTTAAACATCTTTATGTAGAAAAGTAAACTGATTGCATTAGATTTATGTCACGCCCCGCTTCCTAGGATACGGTGGGTCGGGTACGTAAGTACATATTCAGGCTACGTCCCATACGAATACAACCGTACCCGTATCAGCTATTGTCGCCTGTAATATACTAGGATGTAATGCAAGTCATACTAATTACACTTTCATTACTACAAACTATAACTGTTATACAATACAGATAGGTACAACTATACAAGTCATTACATCAAAATCCTTAATTTACATAACTTCCAGCTATAAAATGCTATTGTTGTTTTCTTGAAAACCACTCGAAGGTCATTCCTCAATCTCGTCCACATTATACAGAGGTAGCATCTCGCCCGAAACTTCATCTTCCTCTAGTGAACAATACTAGGTCGTCAGAACGACATGCAAGTCCTCGGTCAAAACGGTAAGAAGAATATAGTATGATACAGTAAGAAATGAAGAAATAAAAATGGAATAACTTTTGCGTAGAAGATAGGAAAGTAGGTTGTTGTTTTTTAATCATACCTACGACTCTAACTTAAATTCTAAGCTGGTGTTTTTATAGTGTCTAACAAGTCAACCAATACAATCCTATTTCACTACCACAAACACAAACAAGTTTTCTAAATGATGATGCAATTCGGAGAACAACTTTTTGAATATCCACTATAACTAGTTTCCCAACAACAATTCCGTGGCCTGGGCAGGCCGTGGCAAGGTGACACGGTGCTTAGAATCTGGTCCTCTCACATCCAGTGAGTAAAATAAGATACAAATTCACACATTCATGAACAGGTAAGTGAGCTAAGCCTCACACACTCAATTCGCAAGGCCTTACGAATGAGCTTAACTACTGTTCAACTTTTTGTTGTTATTATATTGCGGAATTTCGTAGGTGGTATTCAAGTTGTTCTCTCCCGCCCAATGCTTTCTAACCTAAAGCTACAAATAATTCCTATTCTATTATCTTATTAATTCTGCTATGTATCTCATATCAATTATCAATATACAAGAATGCATTTTTTTTAAATATCAGGATACAAGACTTCACTTTATTTATAATCCAAGAAGTAAGTATTAACATTTAATTCCATCCCAATTTTGGGATAATCATAGGTTCCAGAATACAATTTTTCAGGAGATCATTTTCCTTCAACTTATACAGAGCAGACAACACTAGAATTTCAGTTAGGTTTTGCTTAGGTGATCGGTGTCTGTGTCCTACGTATCCTGAACCCTTACTAATCGTCCCATAATTAAATCATTTTTAGGTTGTCGGAAGTCCGTCACTAAATTATAATATAGCATCCTAAAGTTTTAGGGTTAGGGATATCGATAATATTTTCGGATATCGAAATTTGGTTAACTCACAAAATTCTTAAAAATTTCGGAAGTCTCTTCTTTGTATTTCAAGTTCCTGAAATTTGACAATTTACATATATATGAGACCCGGAGCAACCCTCCGTAGAATTATCTCGGGTTCATTTACCCCTTCGGTGGAGCAACTCTCAACACCGGGACACACACAATTATATATATATATATATATATATATATATATATATATATATATATATATATATATATATATATATAACAAAAAAAATTCTTACCTTGACGAGCATACTATTTATTTTGGTTAGTGCAATTGTTCCTTTTAACTGCTATTCAACTCAAGGAAATACAATTATATATAAATAAAAAAATGATACCAAGTCAGAGTTCTAATACCAACACATACTAAATGATTTGTGTGCTTTGTAACATTGACTAGATGTTACTCACATATATAAAGATCAATTTCTAGACATTCAATTCTAAACAAAATTACTATGGAAATGGAAATGGGAAATCGATTTCTATGTAATTTCAAAGCCCTAAGATCCTTGGTTGGAGTGTAGTAGTCAAGACAACTTGAGACACCCAAGTAGAGTATAGGCTACATGTATATGAGTATAAAGTCTCGGAGTCCATTTATTTGGTCCTTGCTCACCTCAACTAACACTTGGATTTAATCCCTCTTGTTTACCCATGACCTATTGGCGTAAGGTATAGATATGTAATTATTACTTACATAACAACAAGAATTCAGGATCTAACTAGACTAGGTTGTGTCAAAAGTACAAACCAAACTCATTTGTGTATCTCGATACCCTTATTCAAATCTTTCTATGCTTAAGAACAAGGTTTAGGCCTAATTTATATATTATTTTAATTCTGGACAAAAATTAAAAATATAAATAAATACTATAAAGTTGCCAATGTCTTGATAATTTCTATAACTTAAGGCCATTAAGTCCTAATCATTTATGATTCAAGGAAAGAGATTTATATCACTTATGATATATCCTAATTAAAATAGTAATATTTCATACCTATATTAATGATTCACTAAGTATCATATGCATATCAACATGTATATCTACTTGACACAACACAACATAAGAATTCATTTTAAATCTAAACACCAAGTATTTCATGCTCCTATTCATGTGTGTACTTCTTTATATGTGTACGTGTCATATAATGACAAAATCTGCATATATTTATTTAATTATCATATAAGCATACCTATACTTGTAAGATCCACAAACCATAAGAACAACAATTTATCGGAACATATATATATATATATATATATATATATATATATATATATATATATATATACAAGTTTATTTGATTATCAAGTTCCCACATATGTGTCTGTAACATCGATCTGGACTCAAAATGTTCATATATACAGATTATAAACTGAATATAAATTTTAAAATTCAACTATAGAATCTCAAAATGAAATTATGCCATCTCCAACCCATTCTCAAAAGTTTCTTCAATTTGAGGACTCAAAAAGGAATATTCCTATATTATGCTATCCTCAAAATTTCACATCTCCAACCCATCAATCCTCAAATAATAAACAACCATTATTTATTTTTACATAAATTCGTTTTTTTACAACTATTTAATATAATCATATACATTAACATTATATTATTAATATTATTTACCGAGATAATATAATACTATTTAATATTATTTAATATTATTTAATATTATTTTAAATTTTGATGTACTTGTTTATATTTTTTAATATAATATTAACGTTATATTATTTAATATTGTTGGTTGCGTTATTTTAAATTTCGATGTACTTGTTTATATTTTTTTAATATAACATTAACGTTTTATTATTTAATATTGTTGGTTGCGTTATTCTAAATTTTGATGTACTTGTTTATCCTTTTTTTAGTCAATGTATTTTAATTTTAGAAAGTTTGATGTTATTTTATTAATTTCTGCCAAATTATTTAAATATTATTTTATTAATCAAATGAATCTAATAAAAAATACTAATAACAAATATATTCAATATTAGATTCTATTTGAAGATCTCAACAAGAATATTTTAATAGTATAATTATTATATTATTTATTATTATAAATTAGAAAATATGCAAGTTAATTAAGTTTAGTGTTTAACATATGTAGGATATATTAGTAATTAGCTAAAACTTATAGGACAAAATGGTCATGAATAGTGGATTCTCAAATTTGAGGATTTTCTCTCTTTCTCCTCAGTAATTAGCTAAAACTTGCAATATCAATCGAGAGAAGGCTAGAAAGAGTTGTGTTGGGTGACACTCTTCTCCTTCTTGTCCGATGCTGGCAAAAGACTCCGAAGGCTGCAGTTTGGCGCGCACCAAAGATTGTAGTTGTTCTTCCCAAATACTACTACTACTGTTGCTGCTACAATTCTACAATTTCCTCATCCCTTGCATAGTGTTGTTGTAGTGGTAAGTCATGTCCACCAACTGTTTGATCAAATGCCGAAAATAAGTCTCGTCTCTGTTTGATCCAATACTACTACTGCTGCAGCAATTCTACAATTTTCTCATCCTTTGCTTAGCGTTGTAGTGGTAAGTCATGCCCACCAACTCTTTGATCAAATGCCGAAATTAAGTCTGTCTCTGTTTGATCAAATATTACTACTGCAGCAATTCTACAATTTCCTTATCCCTTGCTTAGCGTTGTAGTGGTAAGTCATGCCCACCAACTGTTTGATCAAATGTCGAAATTAAGTCTGTCTCTGTTTGATCAAATACTACTACAACTGCAGCAATTCTACAATTTTCTAATCCCCTGCTTAGCGTTGTAGTGGTAAGTCATGCCCACCAACTGTTTGATCAAATGCTGAAATTAAGTCTGTCTCTGTTTGATCAAATACTACTAATACTACTGCAGCAATTCTACAATTTTTTCATCCCTTGCTTAGCGTTGTAGTGGTAAATCATGCCCACCAACTGTTTGATCAAATGTCGAAATTAAGTCTGTCTCGACTTTTTTTTTGTTTATAAATATTTTATAGAAGAGATAGAAGTAGCCACCTGACTCGGTTGCAGGGCGCCGAAGTTGAGTGATCCTTGTGGTTACCGGGAAGAGATGTAAGACCCTGGTTGGGTGACGAAAGATCAGTGGATCAAGCGGGATGTATTATTCCTTCCATTTATAAATGGTGGAAGTTGGGGACAGTGGGTTCCGAGCGTTAATTCGAACATCTCAAAAAAAAATACTCGTCTGCAGGGCCGGCCCTAGGACAAGCCCAACAAACTCGTGGGCTGGGCACCCTATTCATAGGGTAACCATTCCGACTTCCAACCAGGCAAAAAAAAAATCAGAAAAAAATTGCTCCTATCGTCTTCACACGAGTGAAGACTGATTGATCCACCCCATCAGCGAGCAAATGAGAGTTCACCCAGTTCTATTATAGAACTTCCATCCGGAAGTCGGGTGAGAAATACAAACAAAGGACGAATCGTTCTCACTTTTCATTCAATCCGTTTGTGCCCACCAACTCTTTGTAGCAATGTCAAAAATTGAATATTTCTATTTTTTTCCTTTTCTTTTTACAGATGGGTCGAGACCCCATGGTTTATAAACAAAGTACAGTAACCAAGAACTAAGTTTTAATTTTCCTCTAATAATCAGGTATTTCATTTTCAGACTAGAAAAATGCAACTTTAGATATACATTTCACACACCATCTGTTGGAAACATCTCATGTTTTTGAAATTATTGTCATGGATATAGAAACTGAAAGAAAATTAAGCATTTGAATTTATGCTGTCGATACAGTAGATTCTTGTGTCGATACTTGGGAAGAGCTAGCATGGCACATTTTTTTAATTCAAGCTTTAGCTTCCTCTATGATACTATTAGTCTATTTCTTAGTTTAGCATATTAAAATCTTAGAATTTTTGTAGTAAGTTTCTGAGATTATCAGATGAAAGAGGAGATAAGCAGACTGATTTTGATCCGAACTAAACATGGATTGAAAATTTAATGAAAGCTATAGATTTTGTGTGTGTGTGTGTTAGAGAGGACATGACCTCTTGAGTTCCGGTCCGGTTTTATTGTTAATTTTTATCTCAAATTTTGATGTCCTTAGTGTATTGTTATCTCAAATTAGAATTTATTTAAACAATTAAACTCCATATCTTGACTACTATTAGATCCTTGTACACAAATCTTAATTACATAGCAAGCGATGGTTGATCATGACTAGTTGTCAGATGTGCACTCGAAGTTGATTATGTCTTCTATGTTTCTATTTCTTCTTTTCACCGATGAAGTAGTTGATAGATTTTCTTGTAGTCAGAATGCAACGCAATTGTTCGATGTGATGCCGTAGTGGACGGCTGTGGCTCGGTTATGCATTTTTCGACATGGGGTTTTAAGGGAGTGCATTTCTCCATGTTGGGTCACGTCAGACACTTATTGTGCACGACAGAGGATGTAGTGTTGCCCGCCGTTTACTTTTTGTGTCGTGTCGTATTTCTGGACTCAATAGCTGCTTTTTTCCATATAAGCAGGACGAACACCAATAGCATTTGAGCTATTGTGGAAAGAATATAAGTGGGAGAAGAAGAAAAAGAAGGGAAGAGACCATGCTTCGGCATTGCATTGCAAGGCTTGCCCAACGACAGAAGCCATTGTATTCCTTGATCCAGCAGGTTGTTTTCCTGGCCCTTTCCATGCTTACTTTTAGATTTTATTTTCAATGAACGACTCGTATTCACGATGAGATGTGGAAAAAAAATGTTTGTAGAGGGAGATACATGATCGGAATAAGAAAGCGATGGAACTGGTGGCCAAGGGGTGGAGCGCACTCCAAGAGGTCGACAGGGTCATCGACTATTCGGACCTCAAGGACCAGCGTCTCATACCTCTTCTCAGGGTAAGCAGGAGAAGTTGTCAAGTGAAAAAAATATTAACAAGTCTAAACAATGTTTTATAATTTCACTGTGATGAATAGTTGCTAGTTTCAATGTGCTAGATTTGTGTTTGGATCAGTTGCTACTTCTTACAACCACGCTATGCTCATTCAATCTGTCCATGCTTTAGTGTTTCAGCAAGTCCTTGTTCATTTGGCCATGCACCTCTGAAAGCCTTATTATTTATGACAATTATTTACGTTAAGCCATTTCCAGTTTCTGCTTTCATTTAGTGGAACTTATGAGCTACACTTATTCTTCACATATTACTGGTCTGCCAATTGTCGTTGACAATATACAAAGAGTAATAATGTTGGTTTTTCTATTGATTTTTGTTTTTTACACAGATTTTTTATGATTAGATTTTTTTTTGGTACCATTTTTTCTTTTCGTATTAGGGTGCAAAGGAGAATTTTGAGTTGGCTTTAGAGGTTGACAACATGAACACCCACGCAAGGTACTGGCTGGGGAGGATGCATTTCAAATATCATGTCCCAGGGGCATGTCAAATGATGTGGGTAATCTACTCATTTGTTTATTCACTGTATTTCATGTTGCTATGTAATCTTTGAACCATGTAAATGCCAATGCATTATGGTCGTGCTTGATTGGCAATTGGAAGAAAACTTCATATTATAAGCCAGTAAGTGTAGTGTGCTTAATGCACTTTAGATACTTGGCATTCTTCAACGACACATTTGATCTCGTCAGTTTGATCCCTCATGGTTTAATATTCAGTTATTAGAATCCCTGAAATTTCTTGATTTCTTCCCATAATTATTCATAATAATTATAGCTGAATTATGAACTTATTGTGGACTTTTTTCTCATTTAAAAATAGTGGAGTAGCTTTGCTTGTGGAAGCGGCAAATATGGGTGATGCAGACGCACAATATGAACTCGGTTGTCGAATGAGGGTTGATGTAAGTATCCTTAAATTTGATTGATTTTATATCTGTTAGCAGTACCAAATTTTTCTTTAGAATTTGTTTTTCTGTTTAAACCATACTAGAGGCTGTATTGCTTGCAGTCATCTGAAACTTTTTTCTGTTGCCCTTTTAAGTTACCATTTACAAGGGCTTGATGATATTGTACTTACACCACACTTTTTCCCTGGACCTTTTTACTCACTTATTTTGTTCTTGCATTATTCTCTATAAATTATCTGTTACTAGGTTTTAAAGAATACATATATTTCAAGGCAGTAGTTTTTGTTTAAGTGTAAACTTATCTATTGATTGACGAGGAAATGATGAAGGATTTTCCATCACCATAAGGGAGACGTAAAGACTCTCCCTTGGAAAAACAAAAAGGGAAAGTACAATGTGAATATCAATGAACTTCTTATCATGCTATGAAACTTGGAATGCAGCCAACAACTCTCTTCAGTTTATGTTCAATTTAGTTAGCTTGGGTTGCTGGAGAAGATAATGTGACAGTCTCTTACACTGATAGTTATTTCTGTTGTTTTGCCTCTAAAAGTACTGGTTTAATTATTTAAGATGGTCATATTCTTCGAGATTGTGCAAATTTCACTAGTGTGACGGTGACTTAATTGCCTATTGCATATTGAAGCCAATAACATACTCCCAACGAAATTTCTTGAGTCAAGTTGAAAAAATTAGGAGCCATCTAGGAAGGTCGTAGTTTCAGCTTTTCGACATTCAACTGTTAAACTTACCCTTAACATATTTGTTGCTTTCATGTTTCCTAAGGGTTCCCCTTAAGCTAAGCCAAAAATTCTGTTTGCATCATTTATGTTTAATATAGATATATCTGATGGTCCGATCCCTTGAATGGTTAGAATTAGTTTGATGTATTTGTAAAGGAATATGTAATCTTCAAGAATCATCTCTGTCTTCCAATGCAATTGACCTCGACTTAAATTACCTATCCCAGTAAGCTTTTTAAGATTGGAACATGTCAAGAATCTAGTTGCATTAGGTGAAAATATTTGAAATATTTAACCGAGCTAAACACTTTCTGCCAACATTTGTCATTATGTCAGACTAGTCTATGTCGTTGCACCATGTCCACTCTAGTGCGAAGAATCTTCTGGTAACAGAGTTAGGCTTACTCCAAATATGTTTGTCTGTGATTCTCCTCAAACACACAGTAGTACATGAGCTGACATCAGAAATAATTGCAGTCGGCAATAACGAAGTACATCATTAAATTCATGCGCTGTCTTCATTCAGGAATTGCTTTGCTTTCAGCCAAGGAGAAAGCTTGCTGAACCAACAGAAACCTTCATACTGGTCTATTTCTCTAAAATATACATCTTCTGTCAGTCATATAGAATGAAGCTTAATGCTGTCTAGAACTGAAAGATTCTCTTCGATGAAGAATTCACAGGACAGCCCAGTACCTTCAGAAAACCTTGCTTTAATGTAGCTTACCTAGCAAGAGTTACTGCCCTTTATTAACTGTAAGCATTTTCAGTATTAGAGGATGCCTCAAAATCATACATATCTGAAAGTCCTTATGGTTGCACATGGAGCCCATGCCCAGACTCGATAAGTCCAATATAATTAGACAAAGAATGTGCCAGAATGTTGTTGTCTGTAGAGGGATATATTGTAGAAATGTTTGATGAAAACAAGCCTCTCTCCTAGAGAGAGGCATTTGTTACATCATGCTTGATTCTACATTTAATGATACTAAATTTACCTCCTGGAGACAAGTTTAGTCCGAACATCCTTGAGTGCCAAGCCTGTTACTTCCTGGTGTTAAACAAATAAGTATTTGCCTCTTCCATAACAGATTGGAGTGATCCCAAATCTACAGACATATTAAAGAACCCAAAAGAAGTAAAAAGAATTTTAATTATAGGGAAGAACTCCTAATTGAATTTCTTTCTTTCTGTTCAACTCTCCAACTGGGGAGAAGAGTAGAAAGGTTGTGCTTCCAAATCACCCATGATATTACAATGAAAAAAGGACTTCCTCTTATAGATCAAGGAGCATGGACAGATCAGCTAAGAAGGTTGAGGAGGCTCAAGCTCCCTCTAGTTCTTAGAAAAGGGAAAAAAACAACCTCTCAAATCATCATACGCAGTATCGACCGATACCGATATGTATCAGTTTTGGCATGTTTTTTCCCCCACAATACCACTCTCTACGCCGATGTTGGAAGTCTCTTTCCTACTTAAGTTGGTAGAGAATTCATGAGCAAAAAGAGAGACAAGTATGGAAAAATAGTGTCAACATAATGACGGTTTTGTCGAAGATTGACAGCGGATCTGATGGACACACTCTTTTATCGGCACAGTGTAACTATTACCATTTGTAGAAGATTTATATCTATAAATTCACTATATTCATCAAATTAATGTTATTTTCTTCAGAACAATTTATTGTGGATGCAATATGTTCAAAAGCAAGTAAACAATAATATCTATTGTGATGAAAGATTTAGCAATATTGGATATTATTTTATTTAAAATTATCGAGAAACGACATACAAATGTAAAACTATGTTTAAATATTATTAAATAGTATTTTAGTTTCTTAAAATACTTTTTGCCACTTTTGCTTTCAAAAATGAAAAAAGGAATTCCCATCCGAAACCGCCGAAATCACCAATACTGATATCTGAAATTGATTTCAATAATGATATTGCGAACCTTGCTGAAAATAGAAGAAGGAACTTTCCATGGTTATTCTATGATTTGTTTACGTTTGTTGGCCTTTGAAGTCTCAAAACCCCATCTTTTGGTTTAAAACATACTTCTCATTTTGTCCTCCAATCATGGATATCCCATCCTTGCATTGCCACCCACCTCTTCTATCTTGTCTCTACCTCCTCAGCTCTTGCCCAACCACTCTTCCAACCACTCCAACATGACACAACACCATCACTTCTCCTCTTCCAACCTTCTCCAACCCTCTTCCTCGTCCTACTCCCCACTATGGCAAGTCCTTATTCCTTCAACAACAATCCGACCTTCTGTCGATACCCGCGGCCACGAGGTAAGGTTTTATTATATTTCCCAAAACCATATTTTTCGAAACAACAATGCTTCTGCAATGTACAACAATGTTGTTCGCATGCAAGTCACTGCAATGTAAGCAAAGTGTTGTGGCGACTACACACAGTGCTGCCACAACATGCCATGTTATTGCCACTTGGCACTACAACAACGTGATTCGCTAAAAGCACACGAGTTTTGCCGCAGAGCATCAGAACCGCAATTGGGTTCTCTCTCTAACCAAATTTCTTACGCCCTTCCCTGCCAAGGAGTGCCTTAACTGATAAGAAGGGACACTGCTTAGCTTTTACATAGCCTGCTACTAATAGGTAAGAGTTTTCTGCATATTTAGAACTTCTACATAAAACCAAATGAGAAGCATGATTAGAAACCTAAGAATTGCAATCCTGTAGTTGAACCAGAATTCCAGTTGGCAATGCTAAATTTCTAGCATGAAATCCAAAATTTCTCATCCTGTGATTTGAATTCTGGTTTGATTTTGTTTTCCAATTCTTGCACCAAAATGGCTTTTTTTTAATCTCTCTTTCTCGGTAATTATGCATCTTGTTGAAAACTAGAACTATGGTTTTTTCTAAACCGGAAATCTGATTGTTAACTTGACTGCAAAATTGCCTTTTCATGTCACACCTCCCTTGCAGCTCTTTGAAGCCAATCTATGGATTTTCTTGATGATTTCATCTACCTCAGAGCCAAGTCATGACACAACCTTAGATCTTCCTAGGTCCTGGAACTCCCAAATATGTGAACAGAACAAATACGTCAACAGAATCCTGAAGCTAGGTATCAGTGCTTGCACTATCGGAATTGGGCAGTTTTGGTGGTGGTGGTGGTGTGGGAGAGGTGTTGTGGGGCATGGTTTTGGATAACTCAGGTTTCGGTAGTTTTAGTGGTTTTAGTATTGATTTTGGTGTCGGTATGGCCGATACCACAAATCATGCTAGATATGCCGTCAACCCTACAGAAATATGTGGCTGGATCACATAATATGTGGCTGGATCACATATTTTACTCTTCTAAATTAGCTGCATCACCAGTTATCAGCAGGTGTGCTGTATTACCATAAACAATCGAAAGGTGAGGTTCAAAAACTGGTTTTAGGTTATAGTTGTGGTCTTTCGGACCCTTACTATGAGTATTATTGATTTTGGAATTTTCAGGGGCTTTCAGTGGTTTTGAATTGTCTGCTTTCAGTAGTTTCAGTGTTTTTGTGGTTTAGACCCTTCAGTTCCAATCCAAAATGTCCAAAATGTATCTGTTTAAACCAGTTCTTGAGACTTGATCAAAAGGACTGTCCTTATCTGATTATCAAATAAATCCTGAACACAATTTCGTAGGCTTACAAATACTTAGTTGGATTCATGAGTATCGTAATCGAGTATTAGCTTTGGAGTTTGGATTGGGGGTCTTCCACAAGAACATACCCTCTAACCAGAATTATACACATTGATTAGCTTACACATGGGCTTCTGAACCTGCTACTTGCCAAGGACTGCAAACATAGTGTTTAGCAACCATCATTTGGCAGCTCAAGAGATGATAATAGCTTGTAGTCTTTTTTTCTTTCTATTAGAGGTTTTCAAGTTTCATCTTCTCTTTATCAAGTGGCACAAATTGTACTGTTTCAAAAGAAACTACTGGCCGGCTCTCAGAAACTTACCTATTTGTTTGATGGTGGAGATATCGGAACGCCTTTGAGGGTGAGTCCGGACAGTTACACCGATCAAGGAACAATAGTTGGTTAGAGGGTATTTTCTGATATTGTTATTATGATCACGTAACCATGGTTGGTTATCAATGATTTTGATGTGATATTTCCTCCCTTTTTCTTAATTTTTTTCTCTCTTTTCTGCTGACAATCTTCTTAAGAACGCCCATAGCAAAATTCTAGAAAGCTGAATTAGCTAAAATTATTTATGAAGGGAATGCCATTCATAGATGCCACAGATGAAGGTATTGAACGTAGAAAAGAACGTTTTTAGGGTATACATGCAAATTGCAATTAAAAAAATCCAAATGTTTTATGTCATTAACCATCTCCTAGTAAGAGTATTCATAGGTTCAGTACCTTCCTAACAGTAGTTCGTTAATTTGTTGTTTTCTGTTTCTTTTAGTTATATCTTCATCAGCTTCTATGAGAAATGCACTAAAGCAACTGTTTTATTTGTACCATCGTGGTTACAGAATGACTATGTTCAGTCAGATCAACAAGCTTTCTATTATATTGAGAAGGCTGTGGATCAGGTACTCTTCTTGCGTCTTTCTAGGATGGATCCTCTCTTAACATATTTTTCATATCCAAATTCACTTATATCAGTTTACTGCTCTTAGTTGCATCCAGGTGCTTTGTATCTTCTAGGTATCGTATTTTTGACAGGAGATTGCATGAAGAAAGATGTTGCCTCGGCAATGTGGTGTTTTCACAGGGCATCAGAAAAGGTGTCTTGGCATTCATTTTCTCGTTGATTTTTACTATGTACAAAAGATTAGATGTTTTATTGAAGTTTGACTTGTTGGCTATGTTGCATGAACACGGGGACACAGACGCGGCACCTATTTTTGTGTGTTCTAGTGTATTTTGAAGTGTCCATGGTGTGTCCGATACGTGTCCGGACGCGACACGTGTCAGATTTTTGAAGTGTTCATGCTTCCTAGATTGTTGGAGGAAGACACTTCTCTGAATCAGCTCTTTGAGTATATAGTTGAGAACCCATGTTTTTACAGAACACCTAGCCCCAACCACTATCAGATTGTTATTTTCTTATGGAGTAGACCAAGGATCATTATCATTTTACCAGGGGAAAGTTAAAAAGTTCCATAAAAGAACATAGAGTAGATTTGTCTGCAGCTCAGTGATTGACTGCACCGATTGGCCTGGTGGTTTTGCAAATTTATGCAATCATATCGTTTTTCTCACACGAATCGCCTCCTGAACTGCCATCACGATATAGCAGATGCAAATACATGCATATTTCTAGGAAACTATTATCAATTGAACGGTTTTAGAATGGTGTCCTAAGATCTAATGTATAACATGAAACATCAAATTGTTATAACAACAATGAGGATAACAACACAACGACCACTATTCCAGAAGAATACTGAATTGTCATACTGCAAAAGTATTTATGTCACTTTGGATCTAGAGAAATTCCTGTTACCATCAATTGCAAGTATAAAGAGATGCTTCTTTTATTGCATATGCTCTAAATAGATTTGAAATCGAGTTGTTCTGCATTTATGTCCAGGGCCATGCCGGAGCAGCTATTGCATATGGATCGCTTCTACTCAAAGGTACCTTGGTTGGTCATTCTTTCATCTCTTTCAGCATAAAATATCTCTATATGCACCGAGTTCTTGCAGTGAAGCTGATTCATAGATTTCCATATTTAAACGAGTTTGTGGTCACTATGGGCGATTGACAGCAAAAACTGTCACGACCCGCGTCTTGATAATCAGACACGAGTACGTGGGTACGCCTAGCCTACGCCGCAGTATCGACGGTAGAACGTTGTCTAGAATCACACAGTAATATCTAACAACTCACACAATTAGTATGAAACAATTATAATACTCAATTCACATTTCTAAGGAAGATATCACGAGAATGATCCATCAATAGAAACAAAACGGTCTATAGTTCAAGTCCAAAGTTTAGGTAAAACAACTAAAATAGTCTAAATTCAAAAACAAACATCATAGTCTACCAGAGACGAATCCGGATAATTCTATAAATATAGAAAACTAACTAACTAAAGAGTCGCAGTTTGGAACTTCGCTGCGAACCCTCCCTGGGGCCCGTAGTATGTAGAGCACAAGCTCTCGATGTCATCTCCTAATATTTTTAACGTATCCATGTCAGGATTGGAGCGAAGTACAAATCAATGAAAGCAGTTCCAATACATGGTAGAAACTAATAGCAATGATATACATGAAAGACTATAAACATGAGACAAGGCAATGCAAGTAAAGAGAAAATTGTAAACAAAATAAATATGGCATATGTCGACAAGTATGGAGTAAACCAGAAAAACATCTACGTGATTTAAATTACTACATTTGACATGTGATCGGCTTTAGGTGAATCAAGGTCTAAATAAGAATCAAGCTCAATCATACGTGGAGTGCGTGAAGAGCCATCCACAAGGTCTACACTACAACATGGTCTAAATACGAGATTGATCACATATCTAACTAGTACTTTCCCATCCCCGACTAGTAAGCATGGTCTCGAGTCACGACACGAAGATCACAATGCAAGATCTAAATACAAGTACGATGATCACGGTCTATATAACAATATGAAAAGCAACACATCATGATTAGAGATCCAGAGAATACCAATCCGTATAACAAGCGTGTCAGAATTCAAGTAAAACATAACTAAAACATGAAGTATATAAACTATCACGATACTGAAAACAATCAGAGAATGTACTAGCATGTCGTCCTGGGTCGCTGGTATTGGTCAAAGTCCAAGCCTGAGTCCAAATATCATGTATTATGAGTTAACCATATCAATAGGTGAATTGAAACATTAGCGAACCTAACTATCTAGGTACTAGGTTTCTATGTCATTCCTATGTTATTTGTATTTACTTAGGTAGGTATCTTGTTAAGTTTCTAATACCTGCTTGTATTAAGTAGTTATATCTAAACTATTCCATAGTTTATATTTAAGATATCTATACGCATATTTTATATAATAAGTTGTAGGTATCATAATACCTTAACTAGTATCTAGACTCGATACCTTAAACTTACCCTGACACTTACCCAATTCTGACCTTTACCTTAACCCATACTCTAGGTATTTACATATCTCGTGGATACTCTCGTACCAAGATCCTCAAATATCTCAACTTTCTAAATTACCCTTATTTCTAGGATACTTGTATCCTAATTATCTAGGATACTTGAGATACCTCAACCTATCTTGGTATCTTGAGATACCAAGACTATTTATAGGGATCTTGATACCCACATATAACTTGTGATACTAGGATATACCTATCCTAACAAAGCTAGGATACTCACTTGTTTATCCTAGTATCTTGATACTCATAGTACCAAAATACCCATTGGCACTCATTTTCCAACACCTAAATACTATTGGATACTTACCTATTGACACTAACTCACATTCACTCATATCTCACACTTATACACTCACATTGGACACACAGTTTCAGTCACTCACACATAGACACTGTGTACAAGTGCACTGGTTATCCCCCTAAAACTGCTGCTCCTAAAGCTGCTGCTGCTGCTGCTATACGGCTACTGTTGCTGCTATGCTACTGCTGCTGCTATTGTTCTGTCACTCTCGCCCCTTACTCTTGACACTAAAATATATTCAAACACACACACACACACTCACACACACACACATATATGCACACACACACGCACATACTTCCATATACATATCTACACACACATGTATATGTGTATCACTCACACACACCATTATATACCAATACCAATTGGTATCCAAGATTGAAGATACATAAAACACTACTCATGATACCAATTTGGTTCTCAAGCTACACAACACCAATACCCATATTCTCACATATACCCATGGTATCTTGATACCTCTAACACACTCAACCATTGATTATATCGGTCTAAAATATATCTAATGACATATATGAAACCTAGAACATAATGAATAATCTATATATCCATTTATATAGCATATCCATTAGTAAGTATATAGTATATATATCTAAAGGACACATAGACACCTATAAATACAATCACTAGTATATATTAAATTCTAATCATGCATATCACGTAGTTTCTTGACACCACACTAGGTATCCTTTTTACGACACCTAGACACAAGCTCACCTCAAACATGACACAATTTCTTTGGGGACACAACACAAACACTTGGTGGATACCAATCCACTAGTTTTATAAATCACTAATTAAAACACCTAGATCTATTACTTGGAATCCATTAGAACCTAGTATCACCCTTAGAAAGTTAGGAATAGTTATTTGTGGTTTTCCTATGGGTTTTAGATTAGTTATCCTACCATAGAATTAAAAGGGAAGTGGTAGTTACCTATTCGGAAGAGCTTCCAATGCCAATCCACTCAAAAGTGGACACAAAGGAGAGGAATTTGGACACCACACCATTTGCTTGTGCTCATTGTTAGCTCTACTTGAGCTCCCATGCTTTAGCTCCAACTTTATTAGAAAGTTAAAAAGAGGGAATGAGTTGATTTGGAATGGTGGTGAAGGAATTAGGGTTTGGGAATTTGAAGAAGATGAAGTGGAAAAGAAGAAGTGGAGTGGAATGAAGGGGTGGGGGTGTGTTTATAGGTGTTGTGGTTAGCTGCTCATGTAAGCCTCTTTGATATTTATTTTGAAGAGGTGGAATGACTAATTACAAGTTTATCCCTAGATATTTCAAATGGAATTGATATTTAGAAAATAATATCTAGATACTTTAGGGATGAGAATTTCAAGATATTTAAGAAGGAAAATATCTAGATATTTAGAAAATTGAAAATATCTAGATACTTAGAAATTTGGAAACTTCTAGAAGCTTCTAGAAACTAATTTCTAAGTCATGACTAACTAATTACTAATCCAATCACTAATTAGAATGTTAACTAACAAAAACAATTAGCAATAAATAAAAAATAGTTTTCACAAAATTATCCTCAAAATTTAGATTTTGGAAAACAGAGGTTACACAAACTAGGGGTGAGAATTCGGTTTCAACCGAACCGAAATAGTCAAAACCGAATAAACCGATATTCTAAAAATCCAAAACCGATTCCGAACCAAAATTAGCCAAAACCAAAATCGAACCGAACCGAAATCTATTCGGCTTATCCGGTTTGTTCGATTGGACTATTACTATTGTTTAATGGATCGGACCCAAAGTTGGAATCGTGGTTAAATCATATTAAAATTTATAATTTTTTATATACACATTCGTTGTATTTCAAAGTTGGGCTCAAAGTTTGACTTCAAACACATACATAGAATTGTTGTTTTCAAAGTATACGCATTTTTAATCACAAAATATGTATAGAATTGAGGATATTTACATAATTGCATAAGTCTTATTCGGCTTTGGACCAAAACCAAATAAGAAATTTTAGTATTTTCAAAACCGAAATCGAACCGAATTTTTTTTCAAACCGAACCGAAACGCTTATTCGGTTCGGTTGTCGGTCCAAAACCGAAATAATGCTTACCCCCCAACACAAACTGCAATGCTCACAGTTCCATGATAGCCAAGCTAACGCATTACTGCAGGTGCTGAAGTGCCAGAAGTTATAAAAAGATTTTACTCGAGTAGGAGCCCTTCAACTGGAGGAGCTAGAAAGAAAATAAAGAACTTTCAAGAGGATCCAGTGAAGATGGCAAAGGAACAGTTCCAGATTGCCGCGGAAGCAGGTTGTGACCTTGGTCTGCAGTGGCTGAAAAGGCTTGCAGACCACGAGAATCTCCAGCTGCAGTTGGCTCAGTGATGGGGTATCCTTGTTTTCTCCTGATTACACATGATGAGCATGATTTCTTGCATGAAAAATCATATATGTTTACTACATTATCTCTATTCAGTTTGTGCAAAAAGAGTAACGTATGTGTTGCTCTCGACCATTATTAGTTTGAGTTTGTGTCCTTGCCAAGTTGTTTAGCCATGGTGTTTCATAGTATGTTACACTTGAACAATAGATTTAAAGTCATGTTGAGAAAATATTGTCAGCAAGATAGTATGATGTTGTTCATAAAATGGAGAAACATTATTCTGTCCAGCTGTTGCAGTCTTGTTTATATCCTCTATTGAACTTGTGACATAAAACTTTCCTTTCTGTGGAGAAAATGTTGGGAAATGCAATTTATATTTGTCACTTGGGGGAGTGTTTAGATATTTTCCTGATGAAATTATGAAAATCATAGGAAGCTGCTACATGGTCCTGTGACACGGGCCACGTGTCACCTCCCAATTAGCAAAATTTTTGGCGGTGGACCCCCAAGCAAATTGTGGGGGGGGGGGGGGGGGGGAGGTAGTGAAGGTTTGGCAGTTGAGGGCTAACATGTGGTCTGCGGTCACAGACCGCAAGCCAAATATCATTTTCCAAAATCATAACATCTAAGGTAGTTTTTAGGAATGTGGTACGGAAACTTATGGACGATTTTGTCTATGAATCAAGGTTTGAAAATAGTTGTGATTGTAACATGATCGGATTGCAATGACAAAAATAAGAAATTATTAAGGGCACCACAAAAGGTGATAGGAGCACCGAACTCAACTGGCTTTTAAGGTCAGTGAGAAAATGTATAACCTTCATGGCTAGGCGGACGGTCTCGATCTTAAACCGTAGGGGAGGTGTGGGACAGTGGACCCGAATGACATGTAACGCAGCATGCACGAAGTTCGATGTGTATCATTGGGCATCTAAAAAAAAGATGACATGGGCTATCATATTTTTGGAACAACTCTTAAGTTGTAAAAGTGGTAAGGACAACACACAATTTGTTATGGGACATCACACCATTTCAAACACCTAAATTTATTTTTTTCTCACACAACTTCCTCTTTCTCTTGCAACTTTTCCCTCTTTCGAACACCATTATTGGTGATTTCGAACCCTATTATAGGGAGTTTGAAAAGCTTTAAAAATCGTGACAGTATGCTGGAAACGACGAAGGACTGTCAGGATTCTGACAGTCTGATAGTTCTAAGACAAAAAAAAACTGTCTTAGAGCATCATTAGTAAGGCCATCACAATTTATAGGTTCTAGATTCAAAATGTAGGAGCTCAATTTGTAGAATAATAAGAACCATCCTAAGTTTCAATTTCTAGATTCTCATGCCCAAATCCACTCACATGAGCGGGTGGGCTTGGGAATTTCTAGATTCAGAATGTAAAAATTTATTTTGTAGAATAGTAAGTCCCAATTTGAAGGCTAATTTTAGTTTTTTTTTTTTTCCACATTAATTTTTTATCACACAATCTTTGGGACCAAAGCTCATTTTTATCATTCTCTACTATTTTTATACAAACCCAACCCATTCTATATATATTTTTATTTTTTAAATGTTGGGTCTGAAGATGAAATTTTAAGCTCCATCTACTACTGATGCATTTAGGATTATCATAATTTTTGCAATCCTAACCATGGTCAAATCCACGTAACTCTAATTTTAAAAAGATGAAATAACATCTCACTTTGTGTGTTGCCCTAGTAACTTTCCAAAAATATTTATTGTATACATATATATATATCACTAGTAACCCTTATTGTGGTGTACTTTCGGTTTAAAGTTATTTGTATTTATTCTCCAAATTTATAATGCAAACTCTATTCCTCTTCCACAAACAAAATTGTCTGATTTTTGAGAAATAAGAAGTAGCACTAATTAATTGTAAAATGAAGGGTAATAGAATTTGCATTATTGTTTGGGTCTTTTGGGGGGGGGGGGGGGGGGGGGGTGGTGCAAAATAATGGAAGTAGCATTTGCGACATTTCTTTAAAATAGTTGTAACCTGCAATAGATGTGGTTATAGCTTCTCCTCTTTTGTGCAATTTGAAAAAAGTTGTAACTTAGTGTAATAATAATCACAATTGTACTTGCAAGCATAAAAACAATCCAATTATAGCTACGATGCTGCTAATTGGCAAGTTGATTGGACATAGAATGCGGGGAAAAATATTTATATTTTTGTTACGGGTACAAAAAAAAAAATTTGTCACAATTTTTTGCAATTTGGACTTCTTCTTTTATGGAAAAGTTCTTTATATTTATCCTCTCTGATTCTAATTGTTAAATACTATTATCTTCCTTTTTTTTTTTAAATCACTACTACCCTAGTAAATTGATTTGAAGGGAATGAGAGAAAGAATACTTATATTTTTGTTACGGATACAAAACAAATTTTTGTCACAAATTTGTGTAATTTGTATCTTCTCTTTTATGAAAAAATTATTTATATTTATCTTCTCCAATCATAATTGTTAATATTATTACCTTACATTTTAAAAAAAATCACTACTAACCCCCCTTACATTGATTGGACAGAGAATGAGAGAAAAAATACTTATATTTTTTTTACAGGTACAAAATAATTTGTCACAAATTTGTGCAATTTAGACCTCTTCTTTTATGGAAAAGTTATTTGTATTTATCCTCTCCAATCCTAATTGTTAATACTATTACCTTTCATTTTTTTTAAATCACTACAACCCCTACCACCACCAACCACCTCCCCCCCCCATTGGACAGAGAATGCCGATCCAACTGCTAAGGGGAACGGGGCTCTGGATCCGTCAATATATATATAAATACATGTATATACTAGTACTAGTAAATTCACGTGTGTTGCACGTAAAATAAAATTTTTCTTCTTATATTAATATATATATATTTAAATATATTTAAATTCAGATTTTTTATGTTTTTATTTTTTTATTAGAATTTTTTTATGTATTTGATTATATTTTTATTATAATTAGTTATGGATATATTTCAACTTTTCATAAAAAGTCTTAAAAATTGTTAGCTACATAATATTATCTTATTATAAAAAAACATCTTTTTCTATCTCATGTGGTTAAGGTGGGAGGTATTTTCTCTGGTTGGCTAAGTTCAAATTTTTGTACTGTTATTTATAAAAAAATTAAAATTTTCTAAATATTGTTTTTACGTAAGATTAATTTGTAAAAAATAATTAATTGATGATATACATACGACTAAGACGACTAACTTTTGAGCCGTTTTGAAGCTATATATATATATATATATATATATATATATATATATATATATATGGTAAACGATATATTAGCCATAGTGTTCATATTTCTACATGAACCATGCACATGTGGACCAATAGAAATATAGTGTACTAGTGCATATGTGTGCACATGGAATGTAGAAGTCTATTTCTATTTGTCTGATATAATCCTAAGAAAATAGGGGGAAGTAAAATGAAAGTAAAGTTAATTTTTTTTTTTTCCATTATTTGGGTAGAGGAAGAAAAAGTTTTTTTTTTATATGGATAAA
Source organism: Iris macrosiphon (assembly GCA_036927795.1). Classification (NCBI taxonomy): domain Eukaryota; kingdom Viridiplantae; phylum Streptophyta; class Magnoliopsida; order Asparagales; family Iridaceae; genus Iris; species Iris macrosiphon. The sequence goes on along the minus strand of JAYESA010000019.1, from coordinate 21,353,718 downwards.
AATATAATTACTATTTAGATCTTTGTATTCTAAAATTATAATTTATATCTACACATTTGAGAGATGATTGGATAAATTGGTCCAAAATTTCCTCCATATGAATTATTTAGTGAGACCTACACAGATTGAAATTTTTTTTTTATTGGATATGTCACCTTGGTGTACCATTTCTCTCCGTAATAGTTTGATTGTATGAAAATATATAAATAATCTAACAATTGGCATAAAATAAATACATAAATACAATGATGCCGACACATCACTTGTAATTTTATTCTCATTTTTTCGTCTAACTTTTTTTTCCCTCCTCCCACTATCCTCCCTTCCCAAAAAGCACATTAGAATCGAAATAGTCAGCAATAAAATTTTGTAGGTGAGCCCATTCGAGACGCATGAACAAAAATAGGTACATGTTTATTCGTTTATGGCAGGTTGCATTTAACCCAATTTAATCCAACTTTCAAGCCCGGAAACAAAAAACCACACCAACAAACAAAAATATCCCATTAAAACCCATCCCAGCCGTCCATTCCCGGTGGTCCCCACGCCCACGAACCCTTCTCCGCCGCGCCGCATCACCAACCACGCGCGGGAAACCCAAAAAAAGTCGCTTTTTCCCCAAACTGCCCCACTCAGTCGCTTCATATTCCCAAGAAGCCCCATCACTTTTTTCTTTTACTAGCTCCAGCTCTCCTCCATCAATGGCAATTCCTCTTCATTAGGGTTTTTTTAGAGTTTCTGCCCGATTTTTAGGGTTTACTATAGCTCTTTATCGCTTCTTTCAGAATGTCGTCGTGGTCCGATTCCGTCGCTGGAGGCGCTGATCCGGCTGCGCCGATGTATCGGCCGACTCGTCCTTCCTACGTCCCTCCCCACCTCCGCTCCTCGCGCCCCTTGTCGGCCTCGGCCGTCGAGTTCTCCCCATCCTCCCGAAACCCTAACCCTAACCGCCTCCGCCAGCCCCCGCGCGCCCCGTCCCATCCCCCGGTCCCGGTCCCGGTCGAGTCGTTCTCCAATCTCGACATCAATGGCGTCGGCGTTCGTTCCGATGGAGGCGGAGGAATTAATTTCGACGCATACGAGGACATTCCGGTCGAGACGAGCGGCTCGGACGTTCCCCCGCCGGCCGGGACGTTCGCGGAGATCGACCTCGGGGAGGCGCTTGGCCGGAACGTGGGCCGGTGTGGCTACGTGAGGCCGACGCCGGTCCAGAGGCACGCGATACCGATATCGCTCGCGGGCCGGGACCTCATGGCCTGCGCCCAGACCGGGTCCGGGAAGACGGCCGCCTTCTGCTTCCCCATCATCAGCGGCGTTCTCAGGAACCGGTCGCCGTCTTCGCAGCAGGGGGCGTACCGCGGGGCCCGCACGGCGTCCCCGGTCGCGCTCATTATGTCGCCAACGAGGGAATTGGCTAGCCAGGTTTAAGCATGCTTGAAACTATGTGCAATATAGTTGATGATTGGATTAGTGAAGCTTTTTTGATGGGCAATTGTGGTCGCTTTTGCAGATTCATGTGGAGGCAAAGAAGTTTGCTTTCCAGACGGGGGTTAAGGTGGTTGTTGCGTATGGCGGCGCTTCCATGTACCAGCAGGTTTGCTTTGTTTTCCTCATTTACTTTAGAGGCATGTAATATTAGCGTGTCATCTATTTGTTATGTCTTCGGTTGTTGTCGTATTTGTTGCCTGTTGGATTGCTGTGGATTCAACCCAAGATAAAATGAAATAGACTGAGAAAAGACAACATCCTTGAATATATTTGATAATCAATCTGCTCTCTGTTCGCCCCAAGTGTGATCAAGAGTTGTGCGGAAGTTGCTGACTGGTTTTCATATTTGCTCTTTCTGACAAGATAATTGAGCATTTTTTTAAACTTAATTTGGGCCTTTGCAAGAATTTTAGGATAATCTAAACGTTATTTGATGTAGGTGTTTGTGTTACACATGGGCATTAATTCCTTGTAATAGCTTAGTTCCAAAGGAGTGTGTATCCATAAAGACATAGTCAAGACAGGGTTCTGTCGGTGCCAGTCGGGTAGTCATTGACACTTTTGTTTTGAAGCCCACAGTGGGATGCAGGCGTGCAGGTTCTGTTGAGGTAGGAGTCAAGGAGATGGATTGTTGGTAGGAGAGGAGGAGGAGGAGATTTGAGGTTTGGTGTTGGAGTTGACAATTTAGGAATTGGGAGAAACAGAAGAAGAGGGTTTAACAAAACTGTGTTTGGTCCATGTGAGTCTATTCCTAGTCTAGTCAACAATGTTGAACCCATTGAGTTATCAATTAGGTCTACGAGTCGAGCTTGTTCGTGAACTTGCGAGTTGGTTTTTCTATTTTCAACCTTGACTCTCTAAGATAATGGTGCTCATTTCCATGTTCAAGCTCGTCTTATTAATGAAGTCCGGTCTAGCTTGTGAGCTGCAGTGTTCATCTGCAGGCCTAAATGGTATATATGAAAAAAAAAATCCAGGCTTGAAGATGCTCATCTGCAAAACAACAATCTAGAGTGGTAGTTACAAACTTACACAATCAACATCCTATACATTTGTGGACACTTGAAAGCTAAATGTAAATATATACAACTGCATCCCTTCTGTTCTGTGCCAGGGTAAATGGTAACTATATACATCTGTATCCCTTCTGTTCTGTGCCTTTTTTGTGATGCCTTCCTACTAAATTGCATTAAAATAAAATGGTATTAATATTAATGACAATTCTTGCAGTTGATATTTACTTTCTGATTTTATTTATTGCTCCTGTCCTAATGGTGCATGCAAATAAAAATCCCCTTCTATGAACTTTGCTCTGAGCCACCAACATCAGATCAGATATTTAACTTTGGTGATTAAGATGCTAGAACAATGTTGCCATGGATCAAGAATTCAAGATGTTCCCAGAGCCTATTCATCCATTAAGCAAGGTTCAAAGTATCGGTATCGGAATTGGTATCGGACCATTCCTATGAGTATCGGGATCGGCGGTATCGGTAGTATCGGCGGTTTCGGATCGGAGTATCGGATTTTTTGGTATCGGAAAGCAAACAACTATTAGTAAATTATTAACATTTTAGAGAATATATTTTATACATTTATGCATAATTTAAAGTATTTTCAGTATTGTTTCTTAGTATTTTTGATATTGAATGAAATATTTGTCATCCTTGTCAATTGATTTATATGCGATAGATAAGTTTTCCTCTTTTATATGTTTTTACAACCTTACTATGCTTTTACATCCTTTCTAATTGGTCTTTTTAATTCAAATTTTTTTGCCGAATTGACTGGAAAAGAGACCTCTAATGTCGGTATTGGTCAGTATCGGGTATCGGTCGATATCGGATCGGGACATGCCAAATTGTATCGGTATCGGCCGTATCGGATCGGTATCGGCCGATACTTTAAACTATGCCATTAAGTAGAGATTGGTCTAACCATTCTTGTTTTTTTTCTTTTTGCAAAGCCTTCAAATCCTTTTTTGTATATCAGTTTACTTCATTTGATTATTAAACATAATGACCTATTGTTCATCTTGTTTACATGATTATATTGTACAAGAAAACTAACACAATGACAGCAAAATAGCCAAAAACCTATTTAGATGTTTAATGTCAAGAACAAGAAAGCATGTGTTCATTTCTTTCTAATTAGGTAGTCTCAATTTAGTCATCCAATAAAGAACCAGACGTCATAACTGAGGTGGATGTTCACTTAGGTGAATCGAAATTCCTGCACCTTCAATTAATTTTATTTTTGACAGGAATACTAAATTGAGAAAACTATAATGTTACTCACTTACACATGAAAATGGGAATGAAATGAAAATATGGTTTATAAATAAGTAAGCTTGGTATGCTTGGCAGAGAAAAACGAAAGTTTAAAATTCAACTTTTGATGATTTGTTTTAGATTAGTCCCTTTTTAACACATTAGCAGATGGAGGTAATTCGATGCTAAGTTCACTTTCAAAGCCTCCCCATCTCAGCCTTTTCCCTTATGATATTATTTTTTATGTGAATTCACCTGTTGTTGTGCCTTAATCTCTTACATGGTCTCCAAGCTATGAAGATCTATATTTCAAGAATTCCTTGTTCAATATGGACAGGGCAGATATGTTTTGTTGATTAGACATGTTTGGTTCTCAATCATTTTTAGCTCTAGGAACTTTGGTCTTCACATGACTCATTAATTTCATGGAAATTAATGTACCCACCATAACTTTGATATATTACCTCAAATATTGTTAGTTTAAGTGATTTCTATTAACTTAGCTAAGTTTTTAATGTTTTTGGTTGTTTTGCTATGTATGTACATAACTACATACGTGCCTATAAACATTTCACTCTTGATCAAGGACTTACACTACAAATAGTACATGATTAAATCAATCATAATATATGTAAGTTTAAGTGATTTCTATTAACTTAGCTAAGTATTTAATGTTTTTGGTTGTTTTGCTATGTATGTACATAACTACATACATATATTATGATTGATTTAATCATGTACTATTTGTAGTGTAAGTCCTTGATCAAGAGTGAAATGTTTATAGGCACGCTTATTCCTTTGGTTAAAACGTAACTTGTTGTCGTCGTATGGATACATATTAAAACAAGATACAAGCAGTAATACATATTCAGAATACAACATTTTTGTAGAAATTATTAAATATGAGTATTAAATAGATATAATTGTAAATATGCAGTCATTGCTAGTAATGAGAATGGCATCAACATATTTTGCATAATAATTCCGTGCTAGAAGATTCTAGAAAGGATTGTTTCAAAATAAATCTTTGTCATGTATCTATTATGTTTGGCAAGAGCATGCATGGGATCATGACATTTTGAAATAATCGCAGTCATGTTTTGGTCTCTTTTTACTTAGAAATGGACCATGTCCAACATGAGTATTGATGAAGAATTGTGTCTGATTCTCTGGAGAAGTATCAGTATAACCTAGTTAGACGCTAAAAGAAAACATGGGGCTTCGAAAACTGGGTCAAATTTTAACGGCATGGAAACATCGAAAGTAGTGATGCACATGCTGTCTAGTTTTCAGAATATTTGTTTTACGTTCTACACCCTACTATTTTTTTGTCATGGATTGATTCCTCCCAATCTGATGTTTCACAAGCACTTCTATTACATTACCGTTTTAGGCGCTCCCGAGGCACGCCTTTGACTACCATATGTTATACTAGTTAAATGCGTAAGATGAATTTTGGCCAATTTACCTATAGAAAAAGAAGTTTTCATTATCTTTCCCTAACAACGATTAAACCCTTTTTGTACTTAAATACTCTTATACTAAATTTATGTGTCGTTTGCTAATTTTAAGTTTTAACATTGTTTTGTTCCACCTTTTACTATCTTATGTTAGACTAGTTTAACTTATGAGTCACCTTAAGTGCGTATAATGAATTTTGGACTAATTTACCTGCAAAAAAATATTTTTTCACTCAAGGGCCTTAAACCCTATGTTTCATCTCATGTCTATTTATATTGATATGCAATACACCCACAATTACCTTAATACCCTCATATGATAAATAACAAAATAAAATAACTCTAACACCCCCCCCTCAAGCAGGAGCATATAGATCAGACATGTCCAACTTGCTACATAAATCAGAAAATACCGAACATAAGGAGTGACAATCTCTTTCTTCAGCAACAAATCACGAACAAAATGATAATCCATCTCGATATGCTTCGTGCGCTCATGAAACACCGGATTACTTGCACCGGATTACTTGCGATAAACATTGTTGACTGATTATAACAATACATCTCTATCGAAATAGGAATCATAATCCCCATTTCATGAAGAAGAGACTGCACTCTCATCATCTCTGAAGCTGTATGAGCCATCGCACGGTACTCAGCCTCTGTACTAGAACGAGCCACAACATTCTGTTTCTTACTACGCCACGTGACAAGATTGTCACCCACAAACGTACAATATCCAGAAGTAGAACTATCACTGCGCCTGCCTGCCTAATCAGCAACACTGAACCCAGTCACCGTAAGCAACTGGGAAGGTTTGTACAACAAATCATTTTCAGGTGCACCCTTCAAGTATCGAAGAATGCGAGAGATAGCCTCCCAATGTGGTTGCCGAGGGTCATGCATAAACCGACTAACTACTCCAACTGCATATGTGATGTATGGTCGAGTAACAGTAAGATATAAGTTTGCCACCAAACTTCTATAATATCCAACATCCTCAAATAACTCTCCCATGTCAGCATCAAGCTTGTTATGATAATCCATAGGAGTCTCAATTGGCCGGCACTCTAACATCCCAGTCTGGGAGAGCAAGTCTAGAACATACTTGCGTTGTGACAGATACACCCTTCTTAGATCGAGCAACCTCGATTCCAATAAAATATCGAAGAAGACCCAAATCCTTAGTGTGAAACTGACGACTAAGGTAGGCCTTCAAGTCCACAATCCCAGCATGATCACTCCCAGATATAATGATATCAACATAAACAATCAACACGATAATACATGCTGAGGAAGAATGGCAAAATACTGAATGATCTGATGTGGTGCGCCGAAAGCCATACACAATGATGAAACTCTTTTTGCTACCTTCAAGTTTCCTATGTTAATCAGCACTTAACTACCTTCCATTAGAGTTTACTTTGACACTTGATGCATGTGACTAATATACAACTTTTGTATGCTAATCAACACTAAACTACTTTCTGTACACTATAGTTATAGTAGACACTAAAGTCCTGGAGATCTAGTGTGTTTAAGTTCATTATAATGAACAGAAAAGTTTTTGTGTCATTCTTCCATAAGCTATTGTTTAATCATAGAATTATTTGTGTAGAAATACATTGGTCCTCAAAGATATAACTCAAGCTAGAAGATTCAACCTCCACAACCCTGCATGACTTGTTGCTTAAATGTTCTACATGGAAATTAAATCTTTTGTATTTTCCTTTTGGAGTGGTTTAATTTTCCAATGCTAGTATTATGTCTATAGATGAGACATCTTTAATGTTATTATTTTAGGTTTTCAATCATACTCTTACAAGTGGTTTAGTAGTTAAAGTTCAATATACCATCTTAATTTATGTTTTTGGAAATATGCATGCTACTTTTATTTTATATTAACAGTCTTCCTAAAGACTTATTTTACCCTCTTGTTGTTCAAGCAATGGACATGCTGAAATTTTATAGTCCACCATATGAAATTTCGGGTCCAACCCATCATTCAATGCTAAAGAACCGGGCTAAAGAATTTGCTGCTCAAATTCAAGTAGCATTGTATTTTGGGAAAGATGAAGACAAGTACACAGATTTGGAAAATTAACATCTCAGTTCATTAAAAGACCAGCATCAGTGCCTGTATTTTTGACATTTTCTCGAGTATTTGTGAGCTGCACTTTATTTCGTCCTTTTTAAAATGGCTATTTAAGTGATTGTCATGACATAATGATGTAAAAAATAGCATTGTTCTCTAACAATTTATCACTATTTGCTCCCAATGTTTTAATTTATTAAGATATATTCCAGTTATCTTCTAAGAAGTGCACACTTTAGTGTAAAAAATAGCAATGTTTTAATATATTAAGATATATGTTTTAGTATTCAGAGTCTGACTGAGGCTTATAATTTTCACTCTGCACACTTTAGTCACATAAGGCTGCTAAGTATCCAATATAAAAACAATAATGATTGATAATGAACTGAATGGAATATTGCTAAAATAAAATCTTCACAACGTAACAAACAATAATTTAAGGCAGAATAGTTTGATTTTTTTCAATCAATATCATGGAAAATATAGGTTTACCAGGAGAGATTACCTGACAAAATATAGCATTGGGCTTAATTAAAGTGAATTTTTTGCCCATTATTTTTATTGTGTTAGTTAGCCCATGTACTCTTACTTGTAGCTCTGTAGCTTTATTTTGCTGCCTTTCCCCTAAATATTGCATTCTTATTTTGTAATGATGATTATTGAGGTTGATGGTTTTTCAGTTAAGAGATTTGGAGAAGGGTGTTGACATTCTGGTTGCCACCCCTGGGCGTTTAGTTGATCTGGTTGAGAGAGCTAGGGTCTCACTTCAGAATATCAAATATCTAGCATTAGATGAGGCTGATCGGATGCTTGATATGGGATTTGAGCCTCAGATTCGAAAGATTGTTGAGCAAATGGACATGCCACCTCCAGGCATAAGGCAGACAATGCTATTCAGTGCAACATTTCCCCAAGAGATACAGGTTTGCTATATATTATAAATAATTTTTTTTATTGCGAACCAGTAACTGGGGCTTCATTCTATCGTATGGCGATCTTTAAAATTGTAGACTACACACCAAAATATAATGTTTTGGCAATTCTTCTCTGTCCTGTAATATTATGAGCTTTACAAATGTTCTGAAGCTGCTTCCTTGCTATTACATGGATGAGCTAAACTATTATTGATATAAGTTTTATTTTATTTGTTATTAATCAACAGAAATTGTAATACTTAGTTCCTTGATCACTATGTCTATAACACCTCATTTACTCAGTTAATCAGGTTTTGTAACAAAAGGTGCATTCAATTATTTAGGACAAAATATTATTTTCTTTAGCATATTTCGTGTATGTTATCTTAATACCTTTGTTTTGTAGAGACTAGCTTCAGATTTCCTATCAAATTACATATTTTTGGCTGTCGGGAGGGTTGGCTCAAGCACGGACTTAATCACCCAAAGAGTTGAATATGTTCCAGATTTAGATAAGAGAAACCACCTGGTTGATCTTCTCCATGCCCAAATCTTGAATGGAGCTGATGGCAAGGTATATCAAGTCCTCGAAACTTTTTAGGCTTATACTTGAGGCTTATACGGTAGAAACCAAGGTTAAGTTATGATTATCTTGAGTTTATCTGATTTGAAACTTGTAAGGGTTCTGTCTTTACTGCAGCCAGCTTTGACATTAGTGTTCGTAGAAACCAAAAGAGGGGCAGATTCATTGGAGAACTGGTTGTCTACGAATGGTTTCTCTGCTACAGTTATACATGGAGACCGAAATCAATATGTAAGTTGATTTTATAGATATATTTTATATTATTTTAACTTCTTGTTCTTTTGACTTCACTCAACCTATTAAGTGTAAGTGCATTAATGAAGTAAAACATCTGTCTGCTACATAATTCATGCCAAATGATAATCATAGTCGATTGACAAAGTGTATGATTATATGATTATTTTGATGTCTGTCTTCTTTCATGGTTGGTTACTCCACCCAAGACTTGTATAATTTGAAGTTCACTAAATCCAATACATTATATGGATGAATAATGATTATATGATGGTAGTTTGAAATGTATAACAGATCGATAATATACACTTCTCCCTTGACCAACAAGTACTATATGCTATATTTTTTATTTGAGTTGTGCTGCAGGTAATTAAGACTTATATCTTGTTTGAAATACTTTGGAATAACAGGAACGGGAACAAGCTTTGAAGTCCTTTAAAGTTGGGCGGACTCCCATCCTTGTTGCAACTGATGTTGCTGCTCGTGGTTTGGATATCCCACATGTTGCCCATGTCATCAATTTCGACTTACCTAAAGACATTGATGACTATGTTCACCGCATTGGCAGGACTGGTCGTGCTGGCAAGTCTGGTTTAGCTACTGCTTTCTTTAGTAATGTTAATCAACCATTGGCCAAGGCCTTGGCTAATCTGATGCAAGAAGCAAACCAGGAGGTTCCTGATTGGCTCGTTCAATATGCTGAGAGCACATCTTATGGAGGTAGGAGTCGCAGGCTTGGTGGCAGTAGATTTGGGGGTCACGACTATCGTAAGGATGTTCCGCTCAGGAGAGGCAATTATCATTCTCAGTCTTATGGAGGTCATTTTGGTGGTAATGCTAGTCCCATCGGTGTTTGTCCGAACTATTCCAATGTTTATGATTTGGGGCATGGCTCAGTAGTTGCAAGTGGATGGGACTAGGATGGTTAGCCCTCTCTGATCATAAATAACAAGTACATCCTTAACATATCAAAAACTAGTTTTGAACGATATGGCTGACTGAGATAGTATAGAATGGTAAATGATAGTAGGCATAACCATGTTTTCATTTTTACCTACTGGTTGATTAAAGAGGTTGATGATTTTGTTGTGGTGCATCTTATGGATTCAGATTATCTTTGGTACCTGAATATCAGCAGTAAGGACATGTTATAAAGATCTTAGTCTTACATCTAACTGGTGGTTTTTTGCTAAATCAGATTCTGCACTTTCCATTAACATGCATTTTCTATGTTCTATATTTTAGCTGTTTACATGTTTGTTTTATGTGTACATGGTGGCATTATCATACATGGTTTGGTGAATATGCTGTTTCTAGAATGGTCGTTGGTCTGAAATTAGTTTCTCTATTACGAGGGGCTACAGTTTGTGGGATCATGATTGTGTTTGGGCCTATAGTTTCAGTTTATAGGTAGACTTATTGGGTTGGCTTAACAGTTTCAGTTTATAGGTAAACTTTTGTTGACTAGGTATTTGTCTGTAGAAATCTGGCCAAGTTTATCAGTTACAGGTTCTGTTGGACTGGTCCAATGTGTATATATGTAGTTTTTCACAATTAATAATGGAGTTAGCCAATCCTGCTATTTTCTGTAGTTTTTCACAATTGATGATTGAGTTCACTAATCCTGTTATTTGATCCAAAATTTCTCATTCTTTATAAGCAACGGGTAACAGTTTGACTAAAATCATGGTTGAAATTCTGTGCAATTTGTTTAATGTGTTGAAGCTTGCGTGGACTGAAACACAGTCATGTCCTAATATCAGAAATTACAAGATGTGAAATTGTGCTTCAGAAATTAAGAGTTTAGGGAAGTTGGTTACTTTTACTGTGTTTTTGGCTTGTTAGTATGTCATAGTATACCTCAAAGTAGTAATTCAAAATTAGTTTGTTTTAATTCTTCCGTTTATTATTTTGGGTTTTTTTGTGTGTTGTTAAATGCCAAATATGGTCAATTGACTCTAAATAGTCTTGAAACTTGTATTGGATTGAAAACGTTAAACAAGATGTCTTTTGCTATTGTTTAAGCAAAAATGATATTCATCACCTAAGATTTTTAGGTGTTACCAACACCCCATATCAAGACGAGATGTGACAACGATATTAGTGTTGCATATAATATATTTTTTTTAAATTTTTTATTTTTGATATTTTAATTTAATTTTTGAATTCTATTATGAATTTTTTGTTTATGGTTAATTCTCTAACACTAAACGTGATGTTGATGTCGTGTAGACGTGTAAATGATTTCAGTTTCACAGATAATACCTTTTTTATTTTTTATTTGTGATGTTCTAATTTTATTTTTGAATTCTAAAATCTCTCATTTGTGATCAATATTTTTTAACACTAAAATAGTTGTCAGACATATCATAGGTGATGGTATCATCCAAATTTTTTTTTTTTAATTAGGGTGATGATTAATATTTTGTTGTTTAAGAGGTCTTTTTAAATGGCAGAATGGAAAATAACATTTCAGGCAGAAGCAAGACTTTGAATGAATGCTTTGTTGCAGTAGAGTTAGTTTGGTTAATTTCAAGACTTTGTATGGCTGTGTTTTTATTGGTTTGTGTTGTCAGAATCTTTGTAGTTGCGAAAATGTGGATTAAAATATGATTAATTAATGAAATGAGTATGCATAGGTGTAAGTTTGTGGATTTTGAGGGTTTTAAAAGTAGAACTTAATGAGATGTGAGGACCTTATCTTCCCTTCAATCCCTTTGTTTATGGCCTTTTTGGTAAACAGGAAGTGTAGTCCTCCAAAATTATTGGGTCTGTTTGCTTTCTGAGTTTAAACGTTAAGTCAGGAGAAAAATCTGTTTGGCAATCTCCACTCCCGAATTTCATTTAAGAAATTTTTTTTTGGAGACGAGAGTTTAAACTTCGTTTTGAGAAAACAAAAAAAACTGCTCTCTGAAAACTGTTTTCACAGTCTGGCGGGCCCCTACTTTCCCAAAAACCCCTCCCCTCCCCCTCCTCCTCCAAAAATAAACAATTATTTCCACTACTCTCCTTCTCTCTCCTCTTGCTCTACTCCAGAGCAAAAATCGGTTCCTTCCTCCCCAACTCTCTCCTCCGACCACGTCTCCTCTCCACCTCTAGCACCTGCGGTCGTGCACGCTGGCGAGTCTCGACACGAGCGGCGCTCGGATCTCGGGAAGCAACACATGCTACGTTGACTACAGAAGCGTCGGATCGGTGGCTTCCAGCGAGATCGACGACCGCTGCATCTTCCATCGGGAGCCGAAGTGGCGGTCAAGCGGCGGTTTGATGGCGCGAGGGAGGAGCACCGAGGTCGAGGATGGCCGAACAGAAACGCCGGGTCGGACGCTGGGAGTCGGAAGGCCCGCTTCCGCCTCCTCCTCGTCCGGCCATCGGCCTTGGGGACGACCTCGTGCTAGTGGGAGGGGAAGTCCTCGACACTCGCAACATCACTGCTCAAGGGTAGGGGAGCCCGAGCCGAAGATGGCAGTGCGGTGGTCGAGCTCGAGCCGAGGATGGCGGTGGGTGGCCGAGCTCGAAGATGAATTTGTGGTCGAGCTCGAGGCCGAGCTTCCACCACCGACGTCTCTTAGGACCCAGTCGAACGGTCCTCGTGTCGGCCAGATATGTGGTGGACACGCGGATGAAACACAAAGAATGCTGTGAGAGACAAAAAAATTGTTGGACACGAAAAAATTCTTGAAACGTGTCGGACACAAATTTATGTGGACACAGTTGAATACGAGTAGTGTGGACAATTAAAAAGATTATTTTCTAAAAATATTTTACCAAACAAGATTTTTAACTTTTGTTTCTTAAAATTACTTTCTATATGAAAGTAACCAAATGCAACCAAAAATTTTATATTTAGAAAATAATTTTATAATTTATTTTTAGAATACTGTTTTTAGAAACAAAATTTTAGAAAATTATCCCAACAGAATCTTAGAAACTCTTTTTTCAACTTTTGCTTCTCAGGATGCTTTCTCAACTGGGAAATGAACTGACAGAAAGACCAGGCCGAATTAAGTTCTGAAATTTCTAGTAAAATTTATATGAGTTACAGTTATCATAATTGTCAACTATCAAAATAATAACCAACATGTATGACATATAATCATACAAGGACAAACGGTATATGAAATTAAAAACTAACAAAAGTATTCGGTAAATTCTTATTAGACCTTGATCTAACAAATATTTTGTAAATTCTTATTAAACCTTAAATAAATCTAATCTGCTATAATAGAAAACTATGTTTTACTGTAGAATATGTTACAAAAGTGATATTTTTAACTTTATATATATATATATATATATATATATATATATATATATATATATATATATATATATATATATATATCTATTCTACTATATAATGTCAAAAGTAGGCTTTACCGTAAAAATTTTATTTCCAAAAATACCCTTTACTATATTTACTAATTACAATCATTAGGGGTATCTAGGTAAATACAATAGTTGTCCTTTGGCATTCCTAATTACAACATTTATTAAATGCATTGAGTATCTAAAAAAGAGGCATTAAAAATGGACTCTGTTTAGCATCATACATTCATTAAAAAATGAATAAATTTTGACTGTCTTTTAATCTTTCTAATAATAAATATGTGCAACGCACGTGCATATATGCTAGTATATATATATATATATATATATATATATATATATATATAGAGAGAGAGAGAGAGAGAGAGAGAGAGAGAGAGAGAGAGAGAGGAGGATATGAACCGTAGTAGTCATAATCATACATGAGTTATGCATATGTGACCAATAAAATTAGAGTGTACTAGTGGACATGGATGCACGTGAGATATAAGAGTCTATTTTTATTGATCTATATGTGCATGATTCATATAGGAATATGAACAATATGGCTATCCAGTTTACCCATATATATATATATATATATATATATATATATATATATATATATATATATATATATATATATATATATATATTGATTAAAAATAATATATATAAATTGTACTTCTCATAAGATAATGAGTTAATTGTCGAAAAAATACATAAAGAATGTAGTGTTTGTCATTTTGGTGATCAAAAAATTTTTTTTTGTCGAAATGGTGCATGAGCTTTGCATTTTTGCTCAATTTGTGTTTGAAGTAAATTTTGTTGTTTTTTTTTTTGATAAAAATCGATAAAAATAGACATGTGATGGTCACTTGTCATATTTTTAATGGTTATTTTATTAAGATTTTAGTTTTGGACAACTATTTTTAACGATTTTTATCTAAACAATTTTTTTCAAACACTAATATTCTTCTAAAAATGATAGCCAAAAAAAAAAAAAAAATGACAAAAGAACAATTAAAAATAGGACACGTGACCATCACATCACATGTCAATTTTTATCGATTTTTATATAAAAAAAATACCAACGAAATTTTCTTCAGACACTAATTGAACAAAAATGCAAAGTTCATGTACCATTTCGACAAAAAAAAGTTCGATTACCAAAATGATAAACACTACATTCTTCATGTACCATTTCGACAATTAACTCTAACATAATTACTCATCATAAATATTTTAAAATAAATTTAATATGCAATAAAAAACGAAGAGAAGACAATATAAACAAAAGACAAGTAAACACAAGTGCGAGACTTCTACTAATAATAATGTTGAAAGTTTTTCAATTTTAATTTCCTTAGTTGAGGGTACTAAGTTAAAATTTAGCATTTGGATTATCAAATTGTTGACCAGGCGTTAAGTTCGGATTTGAAACTAAATAAATCTTTATTCCCTAGTCTAGTGCAACTAACTAGTCATATCCATGGGCTTGTTCAGAAAATTGGGTTAGGGTTTTGATTCGTCTGCTACTTTTTTTTCTTTCCATCCCTTTCTTTCCGGGCGATGGAGGAGGTGACGGAAGCGATCAGCAATCTCACCGTGTCCGACACGCACAAGAAGAACCGGATCCAGGTCTCCAACACCAAGAAGCCGCTCTTCTTCTATGTCAATCTCGCCAAGGCCTGTCGAAACCCTAGCCCTAGCCGTTTCTCATTCTTCGTGCTTTTCTTTATGGTTAGGGTTTTTGGACTTGAATGGTTGTTGTGTTATTCTTTTTCCAGAGGTATATGCAGCAGCACAACGAGGTCGAGCTTTCTGCTCTCGGGATGGGTATGGTTTCTTCATGTTCTACTGATTATGGCTTGTTTCTGTTTAAAAAGTGGCGAGTTTGATGAGATGTTATAGAGTGATATGGTGGTTGATGTGCTCAGTTTTTCTCCGAATATTTGGTTTAATTGGGGATTTGTTGTAGCTGTAGATTTACGAAATCTTGATGTATGTTGTGTGTGGTTTAGCTTATGCAATGCATGTTTGGTTTTAATTTGTTTAGTCGAACTGAGTGGGAACAAAGTTACATTTGGCAATAAGGTAGGAAGCACGGACACTGCAGACGTTTGTCGCTCCATTTCAGACGTATTGGACACGAAACAGGCACTCCTGGAATGCAGTAGGACATGTGAAAGTATGTGCTATGTCCGTATTGTTTCCACTTACATTTTGTATTTGTTTATTACCACTTCAAGTTACTTTGAATTTACTGGAAAGTTACTTTTAGTAGTTAGAGTATATTATTTGTCAATTATAGAGATGATTTCTTGCTTTAAGATAAATTTGAAAGCATATAAATTGGTAAATCAACTTGAGAGCAATTCCGGTTTATATTATTATTATTTTTTGATGCATTTTTTGGATATTTATTTTAAATGGATAACATGTGAATTAGCTCAGGCAATGCTGGAGTTACACTCAAGCCTGATATCATATATCGTGATCACTTATATCTGCTGTTTAGACAGGCAAACATGATTGTCTTTGGTGTGGAAATGGATCCAGTAATATTTTATCTATAAAATTTGTCCTTTTTTTCCTGGCATTTTTTCAATCTCTTTTGTATTGATATGGGACTTATGAAACTTGCACCTATTTGAGCAAACCTCTTAAGAGTTCCGTGATCAATTACAACTGTTTTTTCTGTGATATAGGATTTGTTTGATGACATTGTGGTGGCCTAAAAAAGCATTGAGATTTTAGGTTGGGTTATATGTTTGAGGTGCAGACATTTCTGTTAACTGTATTGTTCTTGAATTGAAAGTTGCCCTTGGCTTTGAGTTGAGCTCTTTTCTCTGATTTGGTTTGGATGCATATTACTCGATAGATGAAGCCTTAGTTCCAGTTTCTAGAATGGGCGGTTATATTTGTGAATACTAATCAAGGTGGCTAAAATCTCAATGCTTTTTTAGAACCAATAGTCGTCCGCACCCGATGCTTGTGCAGACAGTGCAACCATTGCCCAACTAAGTCTCGAGTGTGGTCTAATATAATCTTCATCATCATCACCATTCTCTACAATCCATCCTTGAGCATGTATTGGCTCACTAGTGTGTAGCACATCATTAGTCACCTCTATTTTCTTCTTGTTTATCAGTTTCACATTGAATTGTACGTAGACATTGTTCAATCTTTCCTCATCTAGCCTATTTCTTTTATTTGTATGTATCTACATGAAAATAATCATACATAATGATTATATTATACTAACTCTCTCAAAGGTGATACACCAGTCCAAAAGCTCGCATTGACCACAATGACATATGCTTTCTTCTCTTTCGAGATACCATTACACAATTTGCTTGATTTTCATTCAAAATAACCTAACATTACATGAAATTGATGTCTCCTCTCATACAAACTTTGTAAAGTCAAGAATGTCGTTGCAAATTGAGTCATATCCGATCTCACTATGTCACGCTTATTTGTATATTTTTTATCATGGCCAATGTCCTATGATGAGAATAAATGAACACATTGAACGTCTTTGCTTTCTCGATTATATCTTTGAACTTTGGTATTTTAGCAATCATCTTCAAGCATAAGGTCTTTTGTGCGAGTGACACACGAGCTCCAAAAAATATGTCTCTTCTCCTTCAACAACTTTGTTGCCGTTATGCTATCTGACATATTATCCGTCACAACTTGAATTACATTTTTTGACACAATTTTTTCAATGCACCTGTTAACGTAATGAAATATAAATTCACCAGTATCTGCATCTGCTGAAGTTTCATGTGAAGAATGGAAACTTGTAAGTTAAACACAATTGATGCACATATGCATAATACTTCTCCTCTTGCGGTCGTTCCAAGCGTCGGTAATAATTGAACAATTACTTTTAGTCCATTCTTTTTCGTGCTTCTTGAGTTACTCAGTTTTCTCCATTCCTCGGTCTTCTTGAGTTACTCAGTTTTCTTCAAAAGTGTTTTTTTTCAACATATATTGGCTTGGCTTTCGGTAACCTAGGCCGAATTTACCAAACGCTTCAATGAACTGATTGAAGCTATCAAAGATAATAGCATGGAAATGTATGCATGTCTCATACATCCACTTAGCCAAATATGATGCACAATTTTGTCCTTTTCTTGAATAATGACTCATTCGTATTTTGTTGCCTTAGCCTCTTCGCCAGGTTTGTCCTACTATCGGGATTGATGGAAGATATCCATTTGTTCATAGCGCCAAGAAAATGTAGTCTTTTCTTTTATCCCACTATTTTAATTTTTTCATTTTATGGCTCATAAACTTGTACCTCTTTTCTTATGATTTTCTTATTTTTTTTTTCTCTCCATCTTCTTGACTTAGCTTCAATATGCGTCTTACTTTTATCTTGATATTCTTTCGTTGATTTTGGACATGAGGCAACATTTCTCTTAATATGTGTTATGTGCTGCTTGAGCCTATAAATCTCTCCAGAACAAATTGTCACATAATTTGTATTTTAATTTGTCTAAAGTTCTAGGATCAACCATTGCACCATATTCCCATCCCATATCAGTAGAGGAACGCGGAACGCCCAAGTGCTGATGAACTTGAAGTGTTGACGTTCTCGGAGGATGTTGTATTAGATCCAGACATTTCTTCAAAAGCGGACGCCTAGGCGGCGCTAGGCGGGTAGGCGATCGCCAAGAAGTCGACCTTGACTTCTCTTGTCGGTCGCCTAGACATTTTTAGGATTTTTTTTGGGGTTAAACCCGAAACTAAACCCGACCCTAAACCCTACCCAATTATTTGAAGAGAAAAAACCCAAAAACTATGCTCATTTCTCCTCAATCGGCCCTAAACTAACACAACCAAAAACCTACTTACCTGAGCAGTGAGCATCAGTCGACCACCGAAGAGTCTACCCGAGCGACGTCGACTATCGAAGAGTCTCCCCGACAACACAGCACTTTAAGTTCATCAGTACTTAGGCGTTCCTCTACTGATATTGGATGCGAGTATGATGCACTGGTTGATTCTACAAATTTAAACAATTTAAAAGGCAAATTATGTGGTAAAATTTAACATAACACTTTAAGTTCATCAATACTTAGGCGTTCCTCTACTGATATTGGATGTGAGTATGATGCACCGGTTGATTCTACAAATTTAGACAATTTAAAAAGCAAATTATGTGGTTAAATTTGTTCTGGAGGGATTTATAGGCTCAAGCAATACAACATATATTAAGAAAAATATGACCTTATGTCCAAGATCTACGAAAGAAGATTAAGATAAATGTATCACGGTTATTGAAGCTAAAAAAGTCAAGAAGATGGAGAAGAAGAAATAAGAGAAAATCATAAGGAAAGATGTATAAGTTGATGAGGCATAAGATTAAGAAATTGAAATTGTGGGATCAAAGAAAAGCCACATTTTCTTGGAGTTATGGACAAATGGGTTTAGGGAATTACTTTTGAAGAAAGAGAGAGAGAAAACTAAAGAGTCACTCAAACATCACGAATAAGAATGGACTAAAACTAGTTCAATTATGACCGACGCTTGGATCGACCACAAGAGAAGAATTATGAATATGTGCATCAATTGTGTTGAAGGCCCGTGCTGTTCTTCTGATTGAACTAGGCCTAATAGGCACCCTCTAGTTTCAAGTTACCACGAACAAGGAATATATTTTTCATTATATTGATAGGTGTATTGAGGCAATTGGGTCAGTTCAAGTTGTGACGGATAATGCATCGAATAACGTGGCGGCAACAAAGTTGCTGAAGGAGAAAATACCTATTTTTTGGAGTTTGTGTGCCACTCACACAATAGACCTTATGTTTGAAGGAATTGCTAAAATACCAAAGTTCAAAGATGTAATCGAGATGTCAAAGACGTTCAATACGTTTATTTATTCTCATCATTAGGATATTGGCCATGATGAGAAAATATAGAAAAACGTGACATAGTGAGATCGAGTGTGACTCGATTTACAACGACATTCTTGATTTTGCAAAGTTTGCATGAGAAGAGACATCTATTTCATGCAATGTCGGATTTTTTGAATGAAAATCAAGTAAATTGTGTCATAGTACCGCGAAAGAGAAGGCCTATGCCACAATGGTCAGTACGAGCTTTTGGGCTGGTGTAGTAGCACCTTTGAGGGAGGTAGTATAATATAATCAAAATGTATAATTTTTTCTCTCATGTAGATACATACAAAGAAAAAAAAATAGCTAGACTTGGAAAGATTGAACAATTTAGTCTACGTGCAATTCAATGTGAAACTCATAAACAAGAAAAAAGAGATGACTAATGATGTGCTATACGCTAGTGAGCCAATACATGCTCAAGGATGGGTTGTAGTGGTGATGAATATTATAGTGGACCACACTCAGGACTTACTTGGGCAATGGTTGTACAAGCATCGGGTGCGGTGACTACTTACAACCTAGAAGAAGCAGTTGAATCGGATGATGGCACCGAAGATGGATGAGATGAGGATATTGAGTGTGAATCTGATGGTCCTCCTGGCTTCTACATCATTTGCTGATTATGAAAATGTAGAAGTGGGGTCCGTGGAGATGCAGACGGACACTTAAGAGGAAAGAGTAGAGAGTGTCAATTTGTTATTGTAATATTTTGTTAAATATTTGAATTATGTTTGAACTTGTACTTGAACTATGAATTTGACTATCTTTAGTATAATTATGTAAGACTTTGAATTTGGGTTTTAAGTTTCACTAGTACAAGATTATATATATATATAATTGTGCCAACCGCCTAGATCTAGGCAGACGCCTAGGAGGGCTAGGCGGTTGGTGCTACTCCGCCTAACGCTTAGGAGTGTAGACAAAAGCGCGATCCATGCGCGCCTTGCTCATAGGCGCAGGGACGTCTCATTGTAGTCAAGGCGAGGCGCGTTTCGTAAGACACGCATTTTTTTGAGGCGCGGGACGTTTAAGGCGCGTCTAGGTGTGCCTGGAAAATTTCAGAAAAAACTTATATACTCTTTTTTTACTGTTTCTTTAATACTTTATTTTGTATACTATTTTTTTCTTTTTCTTTTTTCTATTTTCTTATACTGTTTTGTATAATGTTATTTTTATACTCTCTTTTTTCGTTCTTTTTCTGTTTTCTTATATTATTTTGTATAATGTTATTTTTATACTGTTTTTTTTGGTTTTTTTCTTTATGTTTTCTTATATTGTTTTGTGTAATGTTATTTTTATACTGTTTTTTATTTACTTTTTTTACTGTTTTGTATAATGTTTATTTTGTATATTGTTTTTTTTACTGTTTTTTAATATCATTTTCATCTTTTGATGAAATCAAAGTCCCATTAATTTGAATTATCCTTACGAAGCACTTGAAGAATATCTTAAAACTTCAATTCAAAGGGTATATATATATATATATATATATATATATATATATATATATTCTGCTTATGTATATATTTGGCCTCAGGCGATATGGACACTTTGCGCCTCGAGTGCGCCTTGCGTCTTTGACTCAATTAATGCCTTGCGCTTTTTACAACCTCAATGTCCTCCCATATTCATAGTTACCTTTACTAGGACAAAAGGCACGGTCGACAATCAAACAAACACACACACACACACACACACACACACACATATATATATATATATATATATATATATATATCATCTCCCCCTCCCTCTCTCTCTCTTATACACATTTTACTATACTATCGAGTTTAACAAAATAAAACAAGTTTACACACACACACACAAGGTTTCTTGAGCGAAGAACTTTTGTACTTATCACCCTCTTGTATGATATTATATAGTAATAGTCAAACATCAGTTTATATTGCCTTCTAGTAACTAATTGGTAGAATTGTTTAAAAAACCGCCTGAAATCACAAGTTCAGCTTATTTGTAACAAACTAGGCATGTATGACCTGTATGCTCCAGGTTGGGGGTTGCACCTTGTAGTAGTATCCTTGTCTGTAGAAATTTGTCATAAACTCTAAATGTATGTCCTTACTATTTGGAATGAGGGTATTGAGATTTCCGGATATTCGTTGTATGAGGTGTCAATTTTATGGCTTGTAACTAGCTTTTTATGGAAGAATTGAACTCTGATTCTGGACTAGATGGTCCGGAACTGGCAACCTATTATACGGTACAACGGATATTCCATTTTACTATCTCATTGCAATAACTATTACGGATGCTGTTAACAATAAACATTTTCTATATTTAACTCAACCAAATTCTTGCTTTCATTAACTGAGACCTCCGCGGCTTATACTACTAGCCTCTACTCCTCTAGTTAAGGCCGTGACTAGGTGCCAGTCATAAAAAAACTTGTCTATTCTTGTGTGGAGTTTTCTTTTGCTTCATAGCTGATTTCATTATATGATGGGGGAAGATGTGGATGATCATTATGAGTTTTAGAACTATTAAGTTTATATGGTCTCTTTTTTCCTTCCGTTGTAGACTAGTATATCTAATCAACCTGTTCATTTTCTTGTGAGCTGGTGGCCAACAGAAGGTTTTCCAGTTTAGATTATAAACTTTTGAGGCAATTGTTTAAAGGGTTTTTTAGGTCTTGAGAAGTATACTACATGTGAAAATAGCGACTATTGCTACAAGAGTTTCGATAGTTGATAGATGTAATATGAGGTAATTGATTGCATATTTTGGATGTCATATTTGTGTTTGGATTCTTAGTTAACTACGGAGCATCTTGCTAGCATTGAACTATTGATTCATATATATTGAACTTGTATCTGGTTATTTTGTAATGTTTTTTGCGCTTCTGTTTTTGTTTGTATTTATTTATCTTGTCCTCCCTTGGTGTGGAGACTCCCAATTACCATATAATTATGTTATCCAGTATACTTTTAAGACTATTTATTATACTCAGTTTCCTGTATAATCTCAAGTTGTCTCATATTCTGTCTCAGTTTGTATTCTCTTTAAGCAAGCATGTTGTTTGCTTTCAGTATTTGAATAATATCCATGTTTTTACTTGGTTATCCAACAAATGCAAAATTGGTAATACATGTACCTATCTCCTTTACAATCCTAGTAAATTATGTAGAGTATTGTTGAGAAATTCTACAAGACTGTTATAAGACCATTTATGGATCCAAGTGCATATCAATTAAGAAACTTGTCCAGAAAGTTAAGTGTGGCTGAAATGAGAATGTTAAGATAGATGAGTGCCATTACATTAAATGATAGGATAAGAAATGAGTGTATCCATGAAAAGTTAGAGTTGGCCCCAATAGATGAGGAAAAATCGACTTAGATGGTTTGGACGTGTGCTACGCATCCCAATAGATGCTTCCCGTAAGGAGAGATAATATAGTAGTTAATGGAGTCGCTAGGACTAGAGTTAGGCTTAGAAGAACATGGTTTGAAGTTTGTTATAGAAGGATATTTATCTAGTTAGCGATAAAGTGGGCATGGCCCTTGACTTAGCGGAATGAAAGAAGAGGGATTCAAACAGCCAACCAATTTTTTTGGGATAAAGGCTTTCTTGTTATTATTGTGTGAAGGCTTTACTGTATTAGTATCCATGTACTGTCCTGAATATATAAGTATGCTTATTTTATATGCACTTTCCCTGAAGCTTTTCCTTATCTTTTTTCTTTATTACTCATTATTATTCTGAAGTTGCTCATGACTTGATATAATTTCCAGCGATTGCGACTGTGGTCACTATTGCAGAGATCCTGAAAAACAATGGTCTTGCTATTGAGAAGAGTGAGTTTCTTGCTTCTCATACTCCCTCTACATGTCTCAATTAGAATGGTCTGAGATCTGCTAATGTTTTAGTTATCTTGTTTTTAAAATCTACGTATAGAAATCATGACATCCACAGTCGATATGAAAGATGAGTCAAGGGGACGACCTATCCAGAAGGCTAAGGTCCAATCAGAACTATAATGACATTATGATACTAGAATGTTTTATTCATTAACTTGAACCTTGTTATCATTTTCAGATTGAGATATTGCTGGGAAAGACGGCAAACTTCGATGAGTTGATGGCTGCTGCTGCCGAAGAGAGGGAGGTGGCAGATGGTGAGGAGCAGAGCTGAAGCAATAGTATCTTCTTCTAGGAAGTAGTTTTGATTTCTTACAGAATTGGCCTTCTGTCTGTGCTGCAGCTTGTTTGCCTTGATCATGAACTAGCTGTGCTTTCAATTTGTGATATAAGTCTAATTTCGCTCGTAGCCACTTTAAGCTTTGTTTTACAAATTTGATCCTAGTGTTCATTTGTAACATTTACATCAGTTGATATCGGAGAGTCTTTAATAGATTGGATTCATCGTGGCATATTAACTTGTAGAGTTCTTAAAGAGGCAGAAGACTGTATATATCCATGGCCAACTCATGTGTAACTTGGTCCATCTGTTTCTTTCTTTGGAGTAAGAAAACATTGGTATGACTGGCAGTTCCGTGAGAGTATCATGAAGTGTCGTAGGAGAATGTTCCACAATTGATTCCTCACGTGCCTAGACACACTCAAACTAAGAAGGTTTCTTAGGCCTTAGAGCATCCTTAGTAGATGGTGCTCCAAAATTAAAAAAAAAAAAAAGAGTTGGTTTGTACGAGAATAGTAGAGAATGATGATAAAGTGACATTTGGTCTCAAAGATTATGTTGTCAAAAATTAATGTGAATAAATAATAATATAAAATCTAGAAATTGGGGTTTCAAATTGGGATATATTATTTTAAAAAATGAGTTCCTACATTCTGAAACTAAAAATTCTCAGACCAATTTTCAGCTCCTTTGGGTGGGTTTTACAAAATGAGTTTCTAAACTCTGAATCTAGAAATTTTCAGATCCGCCTATAGCTCCTATGGATAAGTTGATCTAAGAATATAGAAATTAGAATTTAGGATTACTCTTTACTATTATACTAAATTAGCTCTTACATTCTAAATCTAGAATATAGAAATTGGAATGAACCTTACTAATGATGCTCTTACAGTCCAAGCTTACAATCCAAGCCTAAAGGCTTCTATGAGACTGATTTTCAAACAATTTTGTGAACTCATACATTTGTGCAATAGCCTCTCTTTTTAACCTTGCAACATGATTTTGGGTCGACATTTGAAACCGCATTGGATACTGATAGGAGAACCCGTGCCTGCCTCTGAATTACCATCCTTGTGGACTCCACTTCATGATAGACTCTAATGGGCCGGGCGGCCTCAAATCTGGTCCGGACCTGGTCAACGGACCAACCCGACCCGACCCATGGCATATTCAGGGTTGGGTTTGGTATTGAGGCACAATAATCCAGTTCGGTCCGGTTAGTGACGCGGGTTGAAGCAGATTTTTCACAGTCGATCTGGTCAACCCGGCCTGACCTGCCGAGTCAGGTCCAACCCCCCCCCCCCCCTTCCTCCAGCCCCACACTTTATATATATATATATATATATATATATATATATATATATATATCCAATGCATTGGATGCACATGGGATATGAAAGTATATTCCTATTGGTCCACATGAGCACGACTCATGTAGAAATATGAATACTATGGCTCATATCCCGTTTACCTATGGTAAACGGGATATGAGCCATAGTGCTCATTTTTCTAAATGAGACATGCACATGTGGACCAATAGGAGTAGAGTGTACTAGTGCACATGGGTGCACATGGGATGTAGGAATCCATTCTTATTGTTCCACATGTGCATGACTCATTTAGAAAAATAAGCACTATGACTCATATCCCGTTTACCCTATATGGAAAAAAAGGGAGCTCATATCCCTACACGAGCCAATGCACATGTGGAACAATATGAATGGAGTGTACTAGTGCACATGGATGCACATGGGATGTAGGAATCCATTCCTATTGTTCCACATGTGCATGGCTCATATAGGAATATGAGCCTATGGCTCATATCCCGTTTACCCTATATATATATGAGTCATAAGTTCATATTCCTACATGAGCTATGCACATGCCATGCGCATGTAGATCAATAGGAATAAGTATACTAGTGTACATGACATGTAGGATAATTTACCAGAATACCCCCTAATATAATCATAACGTTATGGGAAATATTTTGGTAAATTATCCCTCTCAAAAACTATATAAGCCTTTAAAAAAAATAAAAAAAATAATCGG
Source organism: Iris macrosiphon (assembly GCA_036927795.1). Classification (NCBI taxonomy): domain Eukaryota; kingdom Viridiplantae; phylum Streptophyta; class Magnoliopsida; order Asparagales; family Iridaceae; genus Iris; species Iris macrosiphon. Next base: position 21,328,240 of record JAYESA010000019.1, on the reverse strand, counting down.
GCCAACCCGGACCCACCCCTGAACTTGCCCAGCCCACTGTCCATCCGAATTCGTACCTGAGCTAGATTTGGATTTCTAAAACTCCGATCAACACATGGCCCGTCCCGGCCCAAAACACACATTGACTTTTGTGGGGTGAGCATTCGGTTAATTCGGTTGCAACCGAGCCGAATAACCGAAAATCGAATTGGACCGAAAATCAAATAAGCAAAATCAAAACCGAACCGAAATGACCCATAACCAAATCAAACCGAACCGAATTAAATCGGTTCAGTTTTCAGTTTATTCTACTTTTCGATTTATTTGTGTTTTATTTGTTTATATATATATATAAATAAATATATATATATATATATATGATAAACGGGATATGAGTCATAGGCTCATATTTCTACATGAGCCATGTACATGTGAACCAATAGGAATGGATTCTTACATCCTATGTGCACTAGTACACTCCATTTCTATTGGTCCACATGCACATTGGCTCATGTAGGAATATGAGCCTATGGTTCATATAACTTTTTTCCATATATATATATATATATATATATATATATATGGGGGCGGATCAAAAGATCCGTCCCCGGAGCCCAGTCTCCACTGCACCATCGGATCGTGGGGCACGCGCAATCCAACAGTAGGGAGCGACGGGGCTCCCGCGGGGCTCCGAATCCGCTTCCTATATATATATATATATATAAACTAAATTTTCTTATTCGATTTTGGACCGAAATCGAAATCGAATCCGAAACCAAATAAAAAAAATTAGGATCTTCAAAACCAAAACCGAATCGATTTTTTTTTAAACCGGACCGAATCTCTTATTCGATTCAGTTCGATTCGATTTTCGATCTAAAATCAAATAATGCTCACCCTTAGACTTCTGCATGTGATGGCAAACGAAACGATTAATCCCAGGCAATCAATCCCCTTTTTCTCGGAAAGACTAGTTTTTGCTCTGTTGGTTGCCTTTTTTTAGGCCTTTGATAAAGACACTACAAAAAAGACTCATAACAGTCCAATTTTTCATCCTTGATAATTACAGGTTTGCCTCTCCCAAAAATTACGCATCGGTTTGTCCACTCCCAATTGATTTTTTTTTATAATCAGGACTATTAAAATTTTGACAGTTCTACCAAGTGGAAGGACTCTCAAAATTTTGACAGTCCTAACAATTTGAAGGACTATCAAAATTTTGACAGTTCTAAAAAAATATGTTGATTTTTTAGGACTGCCAAAATTTTGACAGTCCTTCCAATTGGTAGGATTGTCAAAATTTTGACAGTCCAAAGGGGAGGGCTACGCGAGGTGACACGAGAGCGGCGCTGCGTGGAGGCCGGAAGGGAGGGTGTGGAGCTGCACGAGGCGGAAGAGCGGGAGGAGGAGAAGGAGGAGAGGGGATGGAGAGGAGGAGGAGAAGGCAGGAGGAGGTCGGAGGGGGGCAGAGGAGCGGGAGGAGGAGGATGCTGGAGGGGGGCAGAGGAGCGGGAAGGAGGATGAGGGGTTGTAGAGGAGGCCGGAGAGGAGCGGAGGAGGAGGAGATGTAGAAGTTTGGGGGGAGGGGGGGTGGGGGGGGTGGGGAAGGGGTAGGGTTTAGCCCTGAGATAAAATTGGACTAGTATGAGTAAAAATTCTTCATTAATGGACTAGCACCAATACTGGACTAGCCTGAGTCTTTTTTGTAGTGCCTTTATCAAGGACTTTTTTTTACTACTTACATCCCTACTCTTTAGTATGTTGATGCAAAAGACCGAGGATTCCACATTTCAAACTGGCATATGAAATTTAGCTAGCAACTTCTGTGTATTATAGCTACCCTAAAATAAATCATCACGTGAGTTGCCTGAACAATTAACTAACTGCAAGAACAAGACTATTTCTATAGACACTCTATATTTTACTTAGGACAGCCAATTACTTCAGAACAGTCCAATTTTTTGTATTTTTTACTCATGACAGCCACATATTTACTCAAGACAACCCTCACCACCTCCCTCTCTCTCCCCCCAAACCACGAACCTATAACTCTAATCCCAGTCGGCGGCGGCGAGAGGACTCTCTCCTCCTTCGCGTCCCCTCCCTTCTCCCCCTCCCCCCCCCCCCCCATCTGTCGCCGCTGGCTCCGCCTCCACGGCCTCCTCCGCCGCCGCCGTCTCCTCCTCCTCCCTCCCCCGCCTCCTCTCCCGCTTGCCCAACCTCACCCACCTCTCCCTCCTCCCCGCCTCCTCCTCCTCCTCCTCCTCCTCCCCTAATCCCTCCCCACTCCTCTCCTGCGGCACCCTCTCCCTCCGCCTCGACCACCTCTCCCTCCCCCCCTTCTTCCGCTCCTCCTTCCTCAACTCGATGACTGTTTGAGAGTCATGAAAAAAATTGGACTAGCTTGAAACTATTTTTCCGATGATAAACTTGTAAATAACAAAAAAAAAAAAAAATTAGACTACCATAAGTAATTTTTGGAGTGTCTTTAAAAATAGCCATGAATAAGCATCAATTGATGTCCAAATAAGCTCATCACTTCCGGAAAAAATTCCGTACATTTTCTGCTGGTACCCTCAGTTTCCAAAAACCAATATCTAAGAGTGCAACATAAATCATGCGAAAGGAAAAAAAAAAAAAAAAAGCTTTAAAACATCTAAGAGTGCCCATTTTCTAATCTGGTTTCCTCGGGTGACCTGCAACTCTATGGATCGTCCTCCTTGTCAATAAGTATCTTCTTGCAAGCTTCATAACACATGAATGAAATCCCAGCAGCTGGCACCAACTTCATACAGCTCGGGCCCAACCCCTTGTAGAGCCCGCCCATCCCTTCCTTCTCCAGTATGCTCATGAGAGCATGAAGCATGTTCTTGTACACCTGCCTCCCGCCAACAGCCCCTACTTGCATCTGCTTCCGAGCCACCTCCAGAGGAAATGTAGCACTACTTGAAATAGCACCAGCTGCCGAACCAATCAGGAGAGTTGCAATGTTGCCAATTTCGTCCGTCCTGAAGGCCTTCTTGTACGCTTTCTTCAGCGTATCGTAGGCGAAGTAATTGGTGGCGGAATATGGTATTACTCCTATAAGGCTTGGGGTGAGACCTCTGTAGAGCTCGGTAGGCCCTTCTTCTCGCACTATTTTGACGAAAGCGTGCAAAAGGTTGTTATAGACATCTCTCTACGTATGATAGTAAGAGTCAAATTCAGATTGTGTAAACCAGCATACAATATTTTCAGTGGGCTGAACAGAACATTACCTCTATAGTCAGTCTAGTCTTGAGCAATTCTAGAGGATATGTACACAGAGTCGAGCTGACTCCAGCACATGCTCCTGCTACTAGAGAGGGAGGAATAGGAAACTTTGGTTGTTCCCCAACCTTGGGGGTCAAGACATTCTTAACTGTATCAAAGGCAAATAACTGCGAAGGCACCGTTAAGATATTTAGTAAATTAACAAAAATGCACAGAGGCATGTACTAGAAATAAACATGAATATCCTAGGAAATACATTCTTCAGTAGACATCAGGCGTTAGTGATACATATTATATATGCCAGGACTTTTAGATCTTTCAGGTAAATACATCTTCACAACTACAGACATGCAGGATTATATACTAAATATAGCAACAAAAATAGACATAATAGATTCAAGCTTATATCATCATCGTCGTCATTATCATCATCACAAACCCTCTCCCATAAGATATTGATCTCCACAAAAAAATTGGCAGTTTTTATTATCCATCAGCTTGACATCATTTCTCCTCTGCACTAAGGTAGCTATGAGCAAGAGAAAGGACACATGATGATGAAAATAAACCTAGAAAACCAGCTTGACTGGTAGGAGACCTGACTTTTTGTCATGCAGTTTAAGCTCATGCAACCAAGGAACAACATCTAAGTTCTCCTAGACTAAAATTGGCTCTACAGTCTACACAGAGAAATAAATTGATACAATTTGCAGTAGAGAAATGCATTCATCTTTATGACAAACTAAATAGTTTAAAAGAATGACATTCCCAAGATAGTATTATCCCACATAAAGATAATATGACATTCCCAAGATAGTTCTATTGCACATAAGAGTATATCCAGTTTTGCACACACAAAATAGAATATGGCAAAATAAGTTACAAAATCGTACAGAAAGGTACAATCAATTTAGGGAGAATATTGTACTGCTCCCTGTAACTTTCTGAAATTTTGGGTGACTCCATGCACCTTTTAAAAATTGAAGAAATTCCCTATAGTATTTTGCCAAAATTCCCGCGGTTTCTTGTGAGGCTCACCTCACTGTATCTGTATTTTATACAGATACGAGTGTGTATTCTTCTGTATTAGATTTCTTGAATATGGCATTCCGTCGAGTTGATGGTACATAGAGATATCTCGGTTTTAGTGATTTTGGTACCGTGGTCAGGGATTATGGATTTTCGCAAGACGGATCCTTGATCATCAATATTGTCTCTTAGACTCTTAATAGCAGTATTGGACTGGTAGTATTATGGAGATCTTGGTTTCCGTGTTTTCTCGTTCTGTGTGCATCAATAATCTCACGAGTTATCTCGTGAGATACTCGGAGTTTTCGAAACTATTAATGACTTATGCAACCAATGATTTCATGGATTTTGAAACAATGATCTAATTTGGAGACTACATGAGACTAGTATAGACTCATGGCATTGCCACAGACTCATTGTAGGACCATCGGATAGCACGAATACCAAGGAACTAGGGTTAACCTTAGATTTTCCTATTTGAGCAGTACACTGGCAGTATACTGCCAGTACATTAGTCCATATTATTCTGCTCAAGAAGCAATATCATCATACATTATGGGCCGTTGGATCTAAATCCAACGAGCATGATTTGTTTTGAGAGGTTATATATAACCTTTCAATTACATGCATTCATTAATTCATTCATTCTCACTTTATTTCTTCTCTCTATCCTTCTCAATCACTCTTCCGTTGCTACTCACTGCGAGTTCCTGAGAGTCGAGGGAGCGAGGTCTGGGCTTTCAAGTCGGCCTTGTGGTGGACACGTGCATCGCATCTAGAGCATGCAGTCGGTTGCATCGCATGCCCGTAGGCAGGTACACCTTACTCTAGGGAATTGTCATTGCGTGGTTTTCGGGTTTTTCTTCGATTTTTTTGCAAACACGTATTCAGTTGCTAGTGCTCGTTAGTCGTTATAGCGGGACTAGAATGCTTGACGGAACACGAATCGATGAAGTTCTCGTTGTTTTTATGTTTTCTTCGATTTTGATCGAGATGTTGTCCACACACGATGAATTGTTGTATAACTTGACACATTGGTTGTATTAGTTATGATTACTATGTAACTTACGAAAATTAATTTAATCGAGTATCGATCGACCAACGACGAATTCGCACCGGCCAAGGACTATAATTTGACAGTTTACTGCACAAGCAGTATACTGAAAATACACTACCAAGAAAGGAAACTGCCAAGACAACCCCCTTTCTTTTTTATTCGGCCATCGATTTCGAGTTGATCCTATCGACGACTGTTTCGATTCTTGGCATAATGTATAGTGGCAGTGTGCACATGTGGACAATTTTTATGAATTTTAAACAATTGGATCTTCCATATCGAATTTATCTCAGTTTCATCAAAATACATGATAAAATCCTGACACGGGGATTCGAATGATATTTCAATTGGTTTCATGAATGTTATAGTTGTTATTCTCATATTAGTTGATTACGAAGAGGATTGGATCGTGCCTTTGTGTACGCACACTCCTGCAGTATCTTGATAGTTATTTACTGTTTCATTGTATCTTGAATAATTGCATATATATATATATATATATATATATATGGCTCATATTCCTATACGAGTCATGCACATGTGGACCAATAGGAATGGATTCCTACATCCCATGTGCACCCATGTGCACTAGTACACTCGATTCCTATTGGTCCACATGTGCATTGGCTCATGTAGGAATATGAGCCTATGACTCATATCACTTTCTTCCATATATATATATATATATATATATATATATATATCCTTTGTCCGTTATTGTTACTGTCCGAAGTTAGCCTCATTATGGCACCATATTGTATTGAATGGCATGATTACCGTAGGATATCAATATCATGACTGACATTCTAACAGTTTGACTGCCCGATTGACTGTATTGATTCTCTTGGCGGGTCGTTGCAACACACTCTTGTCTTGGACAAATAACATCGTGGATTGCTAGCATGTCTCGTGCTAGAATTTGTGATCGAGTAAATTGTCTAGTCTTGCATCGCCTCGAGGGACACTCCATGTAGGCTAGATTCACCGGGGTCCCTAGACCGGGAATCCATAACCATAAGCTGTTAGAGTTAATAACTAGCATAATCACTTAGGGCATTAGGGAGGAGAATATTTCTGACTTGCATGTTGTTCCGTAGGCTAGGGTAGGGACATGGAGTTCTCCATCGTGAGGGGCACGTGACCCAACACACCATTGAGTGTTGCACCCCTATTGTACTATTATTATTGTTATATATATTTTTACTGACCGATCCTCGCCTGCCTGGATTGTCTACAATACGTTGTGGTTTGTTCCTCATTATCATCGTCATCCAAAGCCTTTTCTCACCACAATGAGGCTTGGCTCGGCTATAGAGTGCATAAGAAAGTTCCATACAAAATTTGACAAAGTTTTATGATCGATTATCAACCTGAAATCAACCCTATGTGTTGGTGCCAAATTCCTAGCCCAAGTAGCTATGAGCATGAAAGGGCAATTCTATGAAACCTAGGTGGCCATATGCCATGTAGGTATACCTACCACGAAAGGGCAATTCCTAGCTGGGTGGGTTCGATCACGGAAAAGCAAATTATTCCTTTATATATATATATATATATATATATATATATATATATATATATATATTAATTAGGGAAGAATTCGTAGTGAATCCTACAACAACCTAACCTACTCTTCTATGTTTATTTTTGATAATTATTTATGTTTATTTTATTTTATCATTTGATTGATATTTTATTGAACTTCATCTAGTAAGATTTGGATCGCCACTTCTAGCGATCTAGATCGAAAATCCGTCAAATCGGGGTTGATGGATCCAAATCGCGATTCCTAGGTGGGTAGGGGGATCCTGTAACTATGAATGAAACTAACACCTTAAATGAGAAAATTATTTGATATATAACAAGCAGCTCCGATACCAGTTTGACACGGGAAAACTAGTTCTAATACCAAATTTTGTGCAAAACAACCTAGCTCTGACATGAATTTGGTGTAGGACAACCAACTCTGAGACCAAATTTAATGCAAGACAAAGATACAACTAATATCAGGTTAATATATCGAAATAAAAGCTTGAAAAGAAAATAGGGTTCACACTTAAGAAAAGTTAAGGGGTTGCTTTAAGGGACTGTTTGAAAGCTATAAAATTGGGCTTTATTGTTTGTGAAGTGATTTTTGGGGTAAAATCTAGAGTCTGTGATTAGAATTTGATGGGCATTGAGGCCTAAGGTTGCAAGTTTAAAGTTGTTTTGAAGGGATTTGGAAGGATTTTTGTAGTGTTAGCCTGTTAGGTGTTCAAATTTGTTTGACAGCAGCAAAAGAAAAGGGTTTTAGATGATATGGAAGGCTCAAATGTGGAAAATGAAGGGTACAACGTATAGGGAATGGTTGGTAGAGTTCTAGGAAAGAAAATATGGGATTTTGGAGTTATTTGATTGCTGAACTATAGAGGTAAGTGTAGAAGTGAAAGACAAGGGTAAGGGGCTACAGGGGAATAGGGTTAAGTTTTGAAGAGAAGTGGAAGAAAAGAAAGTGTAGAAGTCTTCCACCTCTACAATTTAGGACCCCAAGCACATAGACATCTTGCTGCCATCGATAAATTTAAATTGAAAATTGAAATAATCAGAAATAAGATATCCTAAATTTTTGTCACCGGCGCTGAGTTTGGCATATTCTTTATGTGATGACTGTGCTAGTTGGGAATGATTGTGGTGAGTAAAAGGTGCTAATAGGACATTGGGTAGCCAAAACTGACCTTTCCTGAGGCAGTTACAGAATAAATAATATACTAGCTTCATTGAGGTGGCCCTCACTAGAAATTAATAGAGAAATTTACTTACAGCATAGCCAAAGGAGTTGAGAAAAAACTTCTTTTTTTCAATTAGTAAATAACATACATTTTTTAAACATACATTCATGCACCATTACACCAATATAAAAATCAAGCTAAATAAGGCTAAAACAAGTCAAATTAAGTCCAAACAATGAGAGAAATCTCAGCTGGCTTGTGTCGCATTTGGCGTGTCAACTCAAATAAACAAGCTAAACCAAGTTCAAGCCAAGCTAGCCCAATATAACAACCTACTCAACTTCCTAGACCCTGATTCTGTAAATCTAAAACAAATACACCTGCAGCATTGCCTTGGTAGGTTGGTTTAAATATAAGTTTTAAGTCAAGCTTGCCCAGAGAAGACATTACTGAACCTAAAATTGTCAAGGAAAGATTAGGTTCAAATATAAGTTTCTACAATGATTTTTTTTTTTTTTTTTTTTTTTTTTTTTTAAAAGAGAGTATGTATTCCTCTCATACATCTACCAAAGAAAAACAAAATGTCAGACACTTTGTTCTATATTTTCTTTCTTCAGTACACATCAGTTACATAAACTACTTTTCTCTTGTAGGTAGTCAACAAGGCAATCAAGGTCATGTATTTATCTAAGTTATCATTAAGCTTATAATTGAAATGGACATGCCATATAAAACAACACCTACTTTAGGATCCACATTTCAAATAGCCAAGGCTGGTTCTGAATAAATAAAGGCCCTGTGCGAATCTCGAAATGTGGCCATAAATTTACTTATTCGTATTTTTTAAATATTTTATTCTATATCTTTATCAAAATTTCTGGAGATGTTCTTGATTGTATATTATAATTGAATCCGTAGATAGTTACTAAACAAAAGAACCAAAGCTCAAATTATCTATAATCAAGCAAATTACACAGTATAATAAAGTATAATAAAGATGTTTTAGAAAAAAAATATACTGACCGTTAAATTGTCAAAATCTGCACATTCAAATTTCTAATTATATATAAACAATTTTTTTTTGATCATTATTGTAGAAAATAAAACACACAACATATCATTATTGTAGAAAATAAATGCATCTAACAATTGAGGGGTCTTTAGAAGCAAAATACAAATTGAACCTCTTAGAGATGATAGATAGCACACCGGTCAGAGCAATATTTTTGAGAAATCCTAGAAATCTTGTATGATTATAAAAATGAGTCTTAGAGTCGGGGGATAGGACAGTAACTCACGAGTTGGAGGTCTTGTGCGGATCCTAGAGTCTAGGAATTGAGAAAAAAAAAAATCCTAAATTACAAAATAACAAAACTGACCCTACTATTTTTTTTTTAGGCCCCCGAAAATTGGAGGCACTATGCAGCCGCACTTTTGGCACGGCCCCAGGGCTGGCCGAACAAATAGCGAGCATTTCTTTGGCTTGATGTGTCATAGAGATGCATGAAATTCCCTATAGCGAATTGGATCAATTTGCCTTTATAGTCTAGAGAACTTGGAAAAGTGCTCTTTCGTTGCATGAGTTTAAACTGGATATCCAAAAGATAGGCCTACATACTGCCAAATGGCCACCTAGGTTTTATGGTATTGACCCTCTCATGTTCATAGCAACCTTGACTAGAAATTTGGCACCAAACTAGAATACTGACATTAGGTAGACAACCGATCATAAATTTTTTTGCCAAATCTCTTATAAAGCTTTCTTATACTTCATAGCCGACGTCATTCCGATGGAAGAAGGCTTGGACGATGATGATGATAATTATGATGATTGGTTTAAATAGTGAGCATTCATACTTCTTGTGGAGAATGAGAACATTTATATATGACTTTGATTTTGATATTGCACCACGGGGATAACAGCATCATAGTACTACTGAAACAAGAAATATCGCTTTTTTACTTGGCAGTATCTAATCTTGTATCAAGTACATATGCACAAGTAGAATGATATTGCCATTTAGACTTGGGACAACTGTTGGACCATGGTTATAACTTATAATGATAAAAACTTAAAACTATTTGACCAATCTGGATCAATTTGAGAAATAAAGTATGAAGATAATTGTGTTAAATCTCATTTGGTACATTGAGAAAAAGATGAAAGTACAATTATCATTCAAGATTGCAGCTCAAAAGTCCTTAATTTTGGCTGATAGTCAGCTTATGGAAAGCATGAGTAGGAAGCTAGTTCGTCAAAGAAATCTACAATACCATGGACCAAGTATGGCTTCCACAAAATGGATTCAACTTGCCTTGAACACCGAAGAATAGTTAAGGCCTTAACTAGAACAATAATTGGTAAGGAGCCACCCATATGCATCCTTCACTGCCAACAAGAAGCACAGCTTCTTCAAGTAGCTGGCACCATTGTATACCATCCCAAATAACCTAACATTCTTTCTCACATATAATTCGTAATCATAAGAAAAACTCTCTACTAATGGCCTGTTCGTCCAACTCCTTGACAGAGAAGAATCCCCTATAATATGGAAGGGTGGAGCCACAAAGAAGCATTGTACCCTGATTCGTTCGTCTTTGTTTCACCAAAATACATAATCGGATCTCCAAGTGAAGTGATTAAACAATCCAATAAGGCACAAATACATGTGGACCATTTTAAACTTACACTTACACCAACCAGGTACTCCAGATCAGGGAAAGAAATCAGCATCATATTGTATTGATATACGACTATTATGCAAAAAATCTAGCAAAAAAGAAGTATATTGCTAATCAGAGCAACAATTGGAGGTTTGGTCCCCTAAGTTACACCAAGTATGTTACTTTGTTATAATTAGAATCTATGTTGCATGGACACCGATACAAAAGACATAATGTGGATATGCCTAAATGGTTAAGACATCAATTTTAGCTGGTATAATTTTAAGTGTGTTGTGCCTAACAGGCTAAAACACATGCCTGCCATGGTACATATCAGTTCACAATGGGCCAAGACAGATATCTTAGAACGATAGCATGATTGCATCATCTCTCTTCCTTTCATTGTCCACTAGATGCTACTTCCTTAGCCTGTGTTTGATTTGGTAGAAAGTGTGGCTTTACAGAATTCGCTACCTATCAGCGATTTGTTTTCCTGATTGCACGTTTTAGTTCCGCATTGTGTACCTTGTTCCCATATGCGCTTTTGAAGTTAAACCCGTGACCTGATTTGAAATCATTCTCCAACAAAATCAAAACAAAAAGGGGAATATATATTTAATACTTCAAAGTTCAAACTGTGCAAATAAGACGGACGAGCACTCGCGAAATCAGTGCAGAGTGCCATCTCCGTGTCCGTCTCATGTCGTGCCAGGCACATATCAGATGCAACACAAACACTCCAAAATACCGTAGAACATGTCAAAATCTGTACCATGCTAGCATCCCCATTGTCTGTGATGTGTCGTATTTGTGTCCGTGCAACAAATCGTGCAGTTAAATTATTGGAGTTCTATAACTTCTCAACAAACTAGAAACAATTAGGTAATTACCAAAGCATATAAAAAGAATAACTACTATAGCATCATTTTCATGTAAAAATGACTTCAGGAGCAAAAAAGTCCAAGAATCAGCTCACCTCGATCGCTTTGCTCGGCGCGACCCGAATGACATTGACGAAATTACCCCTAAAGAGCCCCTTCCACCCATCACTCCTCATTATATTCTCAAACACCTCCGTCGCCGAGTTCCCGCTGCTCCCGACCATCAGATGGGTCCTGATGGTCTCCAGCGGCGCGACCGCGGTCCGCGACACCGCGCCAGCGACCGCCCCGCTGAACAGCCTCCTCATCGAAGGGTTCCCGATCCTGATCTTTATCCCCTTCTTCTTCTTCCCCCTCTTCTTCAAGCCGGCCGCCTCCTCCAAGCCTAACTCAGCGCACCGGGCGCCCGGCGGGCCCGACAAAATGCCAGCGCTCGCGAACAAGCCGCCGGATGAGCAAAGGCTCAGGCTGTCGTTTGCGGGATTCCAGGAGAAGCCCAGCTCGGCAAACGGGAAGAACCCGTTTCTAGTGCTGTCAACGGCTTCCAGTCTCCTCTTTGCCATAGACTTCTGGGGCAAAGAAGAGTTTTTTTTTTTTCAATATAAAGATTGGATCTTTTTGCTACAAATCGAATCTTTTCTGATATTTCAAAGGAAATGTTGGATCTTTTTGGTAGAAAACGAAGATTTTCTGCCGCTAGAAGCGAATTCTTTTTTGGATTTTGAAGAGATTGGTAGAGAAGAAAGCGAGACTAAAATGGCGGGGAGATGAAAGAGAAGGGTTTTGGAGACAATTCTCTTTCTTTTCTTCTTCCTCCGCTTGAAAGAAAGGGTCTTTTTACTACCATCTTATTTTAGGTTTTAACTGTGAACTGGTCGGATTCGGGTCGGATTTACGCTGTTCTATCTTTTCTATTATAAATACTATTATAAACCGGCTTTAGTAATTAGTATTACAAATAAGCTGTCTAAACAAATATATATTCTCAATTAATTTTAAAAAAAGTCCTCATCATGAAAACTTAACAATATATATCCTAATATATAAATTAATTATCTAATACTAGTAAATGGGCGTTCGTAGCACGTAAATTTTTTTATTTTTAATATTATTATAAAATAATTTAAATATTTAAATATATTTTAAAAAATCTTAAAAAAACCTAGCAGTCTAAGTCGTATGAATTAAAAATTTAAAAAACAAATAAATTTCACGTAATTAAATTTTTTAAAAATTAATAAATTTTAACTAATTATTTGACTACATAATTATAGTCAAATACATCTTCTAGCTTATATGGTTAGGGTGGTAAACATTTTTCTTGGTTTGTCAAGTTCTATTTTCCATGACGTTATCTATAACAAATTTAAATTTTTCAACAAATTTTTTACGTAATGTTAATTTTTTTTAAATAAATGGTTGAAAATTTACAAACGGCTTAAACGGCTCACTTTTAGCCATTTTGAAGCCTCATTATAATAGTAGAGATAGAAATAAAAATTTTCTAACTAATTACACACATATCTATAATAAATTAAAATATAAATATAAATATATTTTTATAAAAAAAATTAATTAGAATATGAATATATCTATAACAAATTTTAGTTTAACTTGATTTAAATATTTAAATTATTTTTTAATAATATTAATTAAAAATAATATTGTATGTACCTCACTAGTACGCTTTAATAGTAAATTATTTCCCATGTGTTAAATAATATTTATGAAATACAAGTTACTCAACTTTACTACATAATAGCTTTCGGCTTCTATTGGACTTAGGTTTGAACGAGGCCATTGTAAAACCATAACAATTAAGGTTTTCCAGATTGACTTTTGAAACGAAAAACACTACACTTGTAAAAAAAAACAGTGTCCAACTTATTGCATTTGAATCCAAATCGTAGATGGTTATGTTACATAATCATTCGTGCTTGGATTTCTTCTATGTTGCAATTTTGGTTGACATAGTTACGGGGTTAGGTGAGTCCGAGGCTAGATTAATTAGTGGTGCTTTTTTTTCTTTTTCTTTTTCTTTTTTTTTTCTTTTTTTGGATAGTAATTAGTGGTGCTTAGTTGAAGATGCTTTAGGTGTAAAATAATTATTCTGTACAGTCGACGTTTAGGTTTATGGACTATAGAATCTTATAATGATAGAGCTAAGTGGGGTCAGATTCTTAATGCTTTAATCATTTACTTAATTAGCTTTTAGTGAGTGGAGCATATACTTTGCATAGGAGTAGAATTATGCTAATTCCACTGGTCAGTTACTTAGCATTACATCACAAAATAATAAATGTAAAAATAGTTTTTCAAGTATTAACCAAAAGGGTTTAAAAAGAATGTCATGAATTAAACTCCTATACCCACATTTCTTAACTTTAATTTAATAATTTTGTATTATCACCTAAACATCGTGTTTCTATTTTTCTAGTTTCGTGCTAACAAGTAATACTTTTTCTACTTTGACACGAATTGTTGTATCAAAAAATTGATACAACTATTGTATGACAAGTGGACCCTCATTTCTCTTCGTAAAACTTGTATATATATATATATATATATATATATATATATATATATTTTGGGGAGGGGGTGGGGGTCCATCTGTCATATAGTGACTGTATCAAATTTTTGATACAAGCAACTGTATCAAAGTTTTACATGAAGATAACAACAACAACTAACAAAATTTTATTCCAAATTCTGTGGGTGGATTCATTTTCCGTATATAAGAACATAATTGATGAGTATATAACCATATAAATTTTTATCAAAAGTAAGGTTTTATCATCACAGGAAGAATACTTCAAAATTGTGCTTCTTATGTAAATGTGAATTTGATTTTAGAAAATGACAAAGAACAAATGGATAGCAAAAAGTGTTGATAAATTTTGGATAAAACCAACGCCCTGTCAAAGGCCCTCGCAGGATAAAGTGGGCCTTTTCTGTCATTTATCACTATGATGACTGTATATATCCTTTTGAGTTTCTTCTACAAATAAATCATTTTTGTCTAACATTTATGCATACTAGTAAATTTGTTAAAAATAGTTTATATATTTGAATTAAAATTTGTTATATTTATATTTATAATTTTATTATGATTTATTATAGATCTGTCTATATTTTAATTATAATATGTTATGGCTATATATGAATAAAAAAGAGGATTGTCGATTATGTGAAAGAAAAAAGAGAAAAGTAGCATCCCTAATTTATTTTAATTAAATAGCGAAGGATTTTCAATCGGCTTGGAGAGCCATTTCCAAGCGGCATTATATTAGTAAAGATATAATGATACATATTATATTTGGAACCAATATAAAAACAATTAGCCTCGGTTGGCTCGTGGAAAGAAAAGGAAAGGAAATCAATTCCTTATTTTATTTTTTTCTTTAAAAAATTATAATTTTTATTGATTTTTTTTTCGGTATTTAAAAATGTCAAAAAAATTAGGAGAGAGAATGAATATTTTAAGGTGAAAAAGTGAATTCTTTGTTGAATGGAGGGAACCATTTTTTTTTCTAATTTTTTTTTCCATTGGAAATCACTTTCCTTTTCTTCTGAATTCTTTTGACACCCAAACATTTAAAAAAAAAAATCCAATTTCATGATTCTGCAAACCAAACGAGACAAGTAATACTAATGACAAAATGTATATTCTCAAGACTCACTGCAGCGGTGGCAAATTGGGAATCAATCATATCGTTAATTTTTTTGTACTAGATTATTTTTTCCTTTCTACTTTTAAATGTTGGAGATCCATCAAAAAACAAAAGCTCAAATTTCACATGGATGTGAATATAATAGCCTACTTGATTTTGGGGTCTTCGACAATTGATAGATTTTTTAGGCTTGTGATAAAGGCCCTACAAAAAAAATTGGGACTAGTCTAATATTGGGACTAGTCCATTAATTAATGAAGTTTATTCGTACTAGTCCAACCTCACTCTCAAATCCCCCGAACCTTCACCACCAATCGGAGCCCTCATCCTCCACTCCTTCCATTTGAAACCTAAAATTTTGCAATCTCCATCTCCTCAAATTCCAACCATTAATCGATGGCTCCCAAACTCTCAAAAGAATCAAGGTACAATTCTTCCTCCTCCTTGTCCTTCTCAATTTTGTTTATTTTTTATTGCATTTTGAAAAAAATTTAAAAATTTTCTTTCCAATCTTCGTTAGAGGCTTAAAATTATAGTGAAAGAAGCTAAAATAGGTTTTGGATGTAGTTTCGACGTATTTCTGTAGTCTCGAATCCGATTTTAGGGCATACAAGTTCAAAATCCCTCGAACGTTCGGAACAGAAACATGCCGGACTATAGACATTTCTACAGTCCTATATACATTGTGGACTGTTGAAATATATGCAGTCCTTTATGTATAGAGGACTGTAAAATTTTTAATAGTCCTAAATACATATAGGACTGTAGAAATTTCTACAGTCCTGAATGTTCAATTAATTTTGGATGTTAAAATATATATCTTTTTTGTCTTATAGTCACGACTCTCGGAAGGGCCTTGAGGATGAAGGTATCATAAGAAGATGTCCCACTGCGTCGATGCGTAAGGAACGCAATGTTCAACGTGCTGTTGAGACAACCCTCACTATCGTCGACCCCGAGGCACCCCCTCAAGTTAGGAAACGTCAACTGAAGAAGACTGTAACTCGTTAGAAGAGACGTGCTTCTAGTACTTCTGGTTCTTCTTTCTCCTCCGATGAAGACATACCAACCGTCAAAAATTAGCCAACTGATGGTTCAGGACCTTCTCAGCATGCAAATAGTCCAGTCGAGACTCGGCCACCAACCCTCGGAAACCGGCCTACTGATAGTTCAGGACCTTCTCAGCAGCCAGATAGTCTAGTCGAGACTCGTCCAAACGGTTGCTCTATGTTGTCGTCGATCGAGAAACATATTGCATACCAAATATGGAATAATCTGGTAAGTACATTACGTTATGATAATTTTATATATAGTTCTAAGTTCTAAGTTCATCCAATTATTTATAAATAACTATATTTTATATATAGTTATAAGTTCATCCAATTGTTTACTTTTCAGAAGAGTTCTCGTATGTTAACGGTGATCAACCACGGCAAAAAGTGCAATACATGGGGGTTTAAATTTTTCGGAGACGATGTCAAGGCTAAAATCAATCCCACCAGTTTACAAAATTTGAATAACTACTCATATACGACGGTGGACAATGCATTCATATCAGCATTTGTAGAACGATGGCATCCAGAAACCAACACTTTTTATCTCCCAAAAGGGGAGTTGACGATTACCCTGGATGACGTCCATCATATATTGGGACTTAGGGTTGATGGTCGAGTCATGATGAATCACACTTTTGACGAATCGAGCATTAATTTTTACGACCATATCGTGGATTATGTATCAGGCTGTCTGGGAGTTGATGCGATGAGTTTTACAATCCTTCAAGAAGTCGTACGGACTTTCTTTGAAATATTTGGAGGAGACATTCGATAATCCGGACCCCGAAGTGGATAATAGCGATTATGTGGCCCGTGGATATATGTAGTTTATCTTAGGGGCTATCGGCATTCCGGATAAGTCTGGAACATCGATACATGCTAAATATCTCTTGAATTTTGACGACATAGACACGGTGGGAGAAATATCTTGGGAAAGTGGTATACTAGCATACCTTTACCGCGAGCTTGGTGCGGCATCCTGCGTCGGTTCCAAGACAATATTCGGATGCCAGACTCTACTCCATGTAAAGATATATCTTTATCAACTTGTATAAATAATAGAAAATTTTGTTGTAAATTTTTTGATTAATTTTTTTCCACTTGAATGCATGGATATACGAGCACTTTCCAACCCTGAAGCGGGCTAAACTTAATCGAGGGTATGACGAGCATCTTCCTAGAATGTGCAGATGAAAGCCAACTAAGGAAGATGCCAAACGTCCACACACATTGGCCGTCATACGGAATGCACTTGAAGATATGATGATAGAAGAGTTGAATTGAGACCTAATTTATTTTTGTTTGGTAATAATTTACTAAATTATGTTATGCTAAATTTCATGCGTTGCAGATAGTTTGAAATCCATATCGTGATTTGCGACAGAGTAGTCGTTAATTGCAACCAATCGCTTTATATCACGGTCTGATAAGTTGTCATAAAATCGATGAGTCTTATATGCCTGATATAGTGTTCCGTCAGTTTGGCTACGTACAAACAGTCCCGAAGCGCACATTGAAAATGATAAGTGCTCCGAGAGGTACAAAACCCCTAAACTATATTCCTGCGGTGCTCAACTGAGTCTCGGACTTCTTCACTGACTGGCAACGTCACGTTATTAGAGAAACTGAACGACAAGCAGCAGTTAATATGACGGAATATAGCGACGACTACATCACCTACTGTGCTGGTGTCAGACTACCTACGTTGTTCAAACGCGGAGGCGATATTGTACGTGTACCATTAGATCTTTCCGCCAAATTTGTCTTGTATACTGTATTGGTCAAGATGGTGAGGCAACCAACTTCAGTTTGAAGTATGTAAATGTTTATAACCTAACAAATTTTATGAATTGTCATCAATTGGCTAGGAAAGCGAAAAAATTAGGAAGAAGTCTTGTCAATTGCCAGGGTGCGAATAATATGAAAATCAATGAGGAGCTACAGCACATCGACAACACTGAAGATTTTTTTTCTTAGAAAATAGGGAGCAACGTACAAAGAGGCGACATGAAGTAGGCCATGTTTCAATTGATATGAAACTTTGCTACAGTTATAATATTGACATGTTAAACTTTGAAGTTGGCTGTAACTTTGTGTTTCGATTTTTGATTGGTTATATTTTGTTTAAGTTGGATGTCCTAGTTTTGACTAGTCATTTTTGTTTAACTTTGAACTTGGCACTTTTATATATATGTGCAAAGACAGGAAAATAAAACTACAACTGTCAAGATTATGACAGTCCTAATAGCTAATGGGACTGTCAAAATTCTGGCAGTCCTAGTTTTGAGTTGGCATGTTCAGGCACTTCTATATATATATGCAAAGACATGGAATAAAACTAGGACTATCAAAATTTTAACAGTCCTAATAGCTAATGAGATTGTCAAAAATCCTGACAATCCTAGTTTTGAGTTGGCATGTTGTAAACTCCCTCACCCAAAATAGGTATTTTGTGTATATTTTATATTATTATATTTATTATAGATGTTGAATTTATTTAGAGTATTCTCTTAGTTAATTAGAAAATAATTTTTTTAGTATATTTACTTATATAAATATTTAATTAGAATCATTTTTAGGTTATTTTAGATTTTTGAAGATTTTTCTAGAATTATTAGGTAATTAAAACATAGGGAACATAAATTTCTAGGACTTCTATGATTTACTTTGAGACCATACTTGCATGTTATTCCTACCAAATATTTATTTTAGGTTAAAATATTTAATTATATTTTTTTTATGATTTATTTAGAATTTTAAGAAATTTATTTAGATTTTAAAATTATTTAGGATTTATTTGGATATATATAGTCTTAATATTAGATAGATGCTAATTTAGTGTTAATAGATATTAATAAGATTTTATAAATTATTTGTATTATCTTTAATTATATTTAAGATTATAAATTATTGAGATAAATTCAAACTCTATTTTAAATTAATTCAAATCCTGAACCTACTAGAAAGTTAACTTCATGCATATCCTATCCTTATTTAAATTCATCATAATCCTATCCAAATTAACCAATCCTAGTCGTATTTAATTAAGTAGTGTCCACCATTATAAATATCTCATCCTTCATATTTTTCTTCCCCAAATTCCTCTCTTTTTTCGTCCAAAAATAGTCAAAATTCGTCATAAATTCAGCCTCATTTTCTACTAGTTATGACGAATTAAAAAGACGATATCTCCTAGCTCCGGACTCCAAACGCGCTCTAGTTTTTTTTGTTAGAACGATAATGAGGTTAGGTTTTTGATTATATAAATTGTTTTTCCAAATTATGAGTATTAAATTCTATAAAATTCGTAGAGCACAGCATGTCCGAAAATAGACATGTTTTGATGTTTTCGCGATTCCGGGAGAACTAGGAATCAGAATCACGAACCGTTTAAAGTTTCGGAAAGCTAATATCGAGATCATCGACATATATTTTTTCTAGAATTTATTTCCAAGTATTTATATACTGTTAATTCTGTAGAACTTCTAGGTTAGAATTTAACCATCGGTGCACAATACAAAATTTGTATGTGCCATAATTCCCAAACGAATTTAAATTCGGACGAGCTGTAAATTCCAGCATATTTTTGACGCTGAAATCTACAGGAAATCATGCATGAAAGTTGAGTTTATGTTGGTTGACTTTTTGGTCAACAGATCGTCTCGATTTGCGTGCCATGAGTCTCGAATTGATAAAATTCAGTTTCTTTAGGCAAAATTTAGGAATTAACATAAAAATCAGAATAATAAGATTAAAATAGAATTTTAGAGTAATTATTCCAGAATTAAATAAATTAAAATAATTATCTTTTGACGTGATAAATTTGTAATACATAGGCTATTTGGACTGTGACTTGGACTCTGATTCATACCAGCAGCAGGACCCCAGGCAAGATACCTTGCCAAGTTGTTTACAGTATTTTGCATGCTTAGTATATTTTTGTATATTTATTTCCTTTCTGTTTATTTATTGCATGTGTAGTTTCTTCAGTCATACTATATATTAGATATGTTGACACACACATGTCACCTAGTATCATGAGAGGACAATCATTAGGCGTATGGGCTTTTAACCACTCTGGTAAACCGTAGTATATAGCTCACACTACGGGCGTGTGTCGCGCTGGTCGCTACCCCCGCGGTATGTCAATTTCTGGAGTCTCGCTGGTCGCTACCCCCGCGGTATGTCGATTTCTAATGTCCCTTGACGTGTGTGTGAGTTGTGAGATAGATCGAGTAGCCTACCCTTGCCCATACGTCAAAAAGTTGTCCTCATTTGTATTCATATAGATTGTCTGGTACAGCGTACTTATTTATTTTCAAACCATATGTATGTTTACTGTATTCAAATTGGCTCGTATTTTCTGTATCTTGTTACGTCCCTCTAAGGACCTGGTCCGCTGCCAGGTGTATCTTTTCTTGAGTATTTGCAGGAGCGCAGATTTGGATGGTTATATATGTTTCGAGGATGTCTTCTCTTCGAGCTGTGATGGATAGCTGATATTCTTATATTGTGTTGTGGTGTTGTACTCATATTGTATTTGCTCTTATATTCGAGTTGGTAGTGTATTTGTTTCCATCCAACTATCATCCTTAGATACTTCTTATTGAGATCTAGTTTCATAGATACTGGTCATTTATTTCTATATGATTTTGGTGGATGAGATTTAGATTTTACCCTGTGACTTGTATTACATTTTATACCACTTGTGGATTTTATATTCATATTACAGCGTACGTATGGAATTGGTTTCCATATATTGGAGTTGCCATATCCATGCGGCTGACATGCTTACGTGTCCTAGTCCTACGTATTTTTGGGACTGGGGCGTGACACATGTTCATGCACTTTTATATATATGTGCAAAGACATGGGATTAAAACTAGGACTGCCAAGATTTTGACAGTCCTAATAGCTAATGGGACTGTCAAAATCCTGACAGTATATATATATATATATATATATATATATATATATATATATATATATATATATGTGTGTGTGTGTGTGTGTGTGTGTGTGTGTGTGTGTGTGTGCGCGCGCGCGCGCACAAAGACAGGGGATTAAAACTATGACTATCAAGATTTTGACAGTCCTAATAGCTAATGGAACTGTCAAAATTCTGACAGTCCTAGTTTTATATATATATGTGCAAAGACAGGGGATTAAAACTATGACTGTCAAAATTTTGACAGTCCTAATAGCTAATGGGACTGCCAAAATCTTGATAGTCATAATTTTTTCTAATAAAATTTTTGACTTTCAACATATATATATATATATATATATATATATATATATATATATATATATATATATATATATATATATATATATATATATATATATAAGTTGAAAAATATACCAAAGCTCAACATACATGACTCATTGCACAACATACAGTACTTCTTTCATTTCTTCTATAGTCACTATCTATTGCACTATCACGCTAGAAAAGTACAAGATGTTATATTCCATTTCTATTGCATACATAATTATAAAATGATACAAAAGTACAAGGTGTATCAATCGATTAGAATATCAAAGTAGTCTTTAGGCAAGATTTTGGGATCCTCCATCTTCATCATCTTCTTATAGCCAGCAATTGCATCCATGTAGGGTATTGTCCATGCGATCGCTTCCTCCGATGCGTGTTTATACCAAAGCATAGAAGGTGGAGGAATAGGAGAATGACCGATCAACCTTGGGATGACAAAGTGTTGTCCGACAAGTACTATTGAACATAGATTGGATAGTCTGTGTTCGGCCGGAAAAGCGTACATTGGAAAGAAAGTATTATTAATACCTTCTGAGATAATTACAATAGGTATCTTATACCTATTAGAGAATACGTATGCAGCAGGCGGGACATCCATGTAATGGTCTGGTCCGGTAACTATGTCAGTACAAGGTCTGCTTGCCAACAAATCTTCAACAATTTCTTCGCCGAGTATCTGCCTATAGAAGGGTAGACGAGACTCCAACTCCTCATACAACTCTTCCCTAACCTGTCTCCATCCCGCTTCAACTGAATAGCCAAGATGTCTTGCGAATACATAAAATCCATAATGGCCATCCTTAGGAACATCAATAATAGACCAAATGAAATCTCGTATCTCAGGTAGAAAATTTTGAATGTATAGACTGTATGAATCAGAGAAGTTATCTAAACCCTCGGCCATGACTGCATCGTTCGTTTTCTGTTTCTTCTCCCTTCGAATAGTAAGCTTACTATTTCTCTTCGAAATTACCACACTTTCGATAACCGACTTTGACTCAACTTGCTCTAAATTGCGTTCAATATGTTCAAACAAGGATTGATCTCTTTTAGTTGACCCAACCTCCTTTTTTTGTGCTCCACTGATTCTTTAGTGTGGTCTTCCCTTAGGAGTTTGAACAACATATGGCTCTTGCAATCGAGTTGTTGTTGGGACTATAATTTTTTAGATTTTAACCTCAATAGATTTTCTTTCCGGTTCCGATGCGACACACCACCTTGCGTGAAGAAGTTTCACTTGTGTCAAAGAAAAAAATTATCGTGAACTTTCACCGTCGGCATGATCGACAACTGTCTCCAACGTTGATCAACAACATCTATTGTAATAGGTATAGATTGACGACGATATTCGTTAATCTCATGTGCACAAGGAAGGCCAAGTGAATGTCGATATGAACAACCGCAAACCTCGGGATCACAACCAATGAACTTCGACCTACCAATCTCCTCAAACAATAAGCCCAAGGCCTTGTGAGATATTATATGGATTAAAGCATCCAAGAGGTGTTCATGTTTGTATTCATGCTTTGCAATATTGAGGCTCGTCTCAAATGATGTTACAATCTCGTTCACCGTAAAAATAATTATCAAATGAATCGATTGCCAAACGGAGACAAAATTACCGACCGATGATCGTAGATATCTTTTTAAACTTGAGTGTGATCATTCGATCCGGTTCGTAGTGATTATGCCATAATGCTTCACCATGTTCGTCTATGCTAAGATGAATTGTTCTTTATGTGGTTCTAGCCAAGTATCTTTGATATAAGAAATGCATGTCGGGTTACTCGTCTCCCACTTTTGTTTGAACATGTACCATGTTGTGTCATAGCTGTCTTTAGTACTTGCTCTCCATACAAGACTCCAATCACTGTAGAATTCTTCGAAGCGAAGCTTGTCGATTTTACCATCCACATCTTCAAATTTGCTCTTGCATTGAGCTTGAATATTTCGATTTATATGCCACGTACATAGTAGTCTATGCACATGAAAAAATACAATATCTATAGCATTTATCAACGCATATTCTCTGTCGGTAACAAAAACAGAGGGCTCTTTGTATCCTCCGTAACGGGGTTGTAGTTTCCTCAACGCCCAAGTGTAATCCTCAACTGTCTCACTCTTCATAAAACAAAAAGCGACTGAAAATATTTTTTCCGTAGACGTAAACCCAACTGTAAACCCCCTCACCCAAAATAGGTATTTGTGTGTATTTTATATTATTATATTTATTATAGATTATTTTAAATATTAAATTACTTTAGAGTATTCTCTTAGTTAATTAGAAAATAAATTTCTTAGTATATTTACTTATGTATATATATATATTTAGAATTATTTTTAGGCTATTTTAGATTTTTGGAGATTTTTCTAGAATATTTAGGTAATTAAAATATAGGGAACTTAAATTTCTAGGACTTCCATGATTTACTATGAACCATACTTGCATATTGTTCCTACCAAATATTTATTTTAGGTTAACATATTTAATTATATTTTTCTGTAATTTATTTAGAATTTTAAGAATTTTTTTTGGATTTTTAAAATTATTTAGGATTTATTTGGATATATATAATCTTAATATTAGATAGATGCTAATTTAGTGTTAATAGATATTAATATGATTATATATAAATTATTTGTATTATCTTTAATTCTATTTAAGATTATAAATTTTTGAGATAAACTCAAACTCTATTTTAAACTAATTCAAATCCTAAGACTACTAGGAAAGCATGCATATCCTATCATTATTTAAACTGATCCTAATTATATCCAAATTAGCCAATCCTAGGCATATTCAATTAAGTAGTCTCCACAATTATTAAATATCTATTAGATTTATGGAATAAACTCTTTTTTCATATTTTTCTTCCCCAAACTTCTCTCATTTTCGTCCAAAAACAGTCGAAATTCATCATAAACTCAGCCTCATTTTCTAGTAGTTATTACGACTTAAAAAAGACGATATCTCCTAGCTACGGACTCCAAACGCGCTCCATTTTTTTTTGTTAGAACTATATCAAGGTTAGTTTTCTGATTATATAAATTATTTTAATAATTTATGAACTTATTTTTTATAAAAATTCTAAACGTGTCAATTGTCCGAAATCAGACGCATTTTGGTATTTTTGAGATTACGGGAGATCCCGAACTCGAAATTACGAACGGTTTGAAGTTTCGGAAAGTTGACATGATGAACTTACATAAAATTATTTTTTCAGAATTTAACATGCAAGTTTAGTCTATTGTAAAATTCGTGCAACGTAGACGTAAATAGGAAACCACCAAAAACTGTCATTTATTCGCCCTTGTGGCCATAACTCTTTACCGACTTGTGATTTTATAAAACCGTCGATTCCGGCATCCATGTAGCGCTAAAATCTATAGGATTTTACACACAAATTCAGGATTTGAGTCGGTTAACTTTTTGGTCAATGGATTGCCTCGATTTGCGTATCACGGATCACAAATCTGTACACTTTTGTAACCAAACTTGTTTAATTTATGTGACGGGTAGATCGGACGACGCATTGAGTTGGGACTTCATTTCTTTTCAGACCAGGCAAGATACCTTGTCAAATTGGTTACAGTACTTTGCATGCTTATTATATTTTTATATATTTATTGCATGTGTGTTTTCTTTCAGTCATAATTATATATTTATGTTGACACACTTGACACATAGTATCATGGAAGGGAAGGACAATCAGTAGTTGTGGTAAAGGCATGTGCAAGTCAAGAGAATTGGGTTGAGGTAATATTCTACCTTCTTGCTTGGTTGTCTGACATTTATATTTTGTTTATGCTCTAATATCTCTCAATATACATAGCATGAAATGAAAGTGCTTAAACCAAAGCACAAGAGAACGTGTGGTCTGATATTGAAGGTCGACCTGACACAACTAAGAAAGGTAATAGAAAGTGTGAAAATTGTGGTTCTCTAACCCACAATATCAGAACTTGCCCAACAAAGAATGAATATGCACCATCTATAAGTGGCAGGGGCAGGGGAAGGAGCAGAGGAAGAGGAAAAGGAAGAGGCAATCCTCCAACTCAATCACAGAGTACTGGAAGGTACAATCCTACTTTGTTTGACACTTTTGTTTTACATTGTTATTTTGTCATGCATTCTTAGTAGATGTTGTGGTTCATTTAGGGGCATGGAACCTGGTGCTTCACAAGCAAGAGGTAGAGGCCCAACTGCTCCACAACCACAAGCTAGATGCAGGGGAGATAGTGTGCCTCCTTATACAGGTGTGGGTGCAGCTGGATTCCTGGAATAGCAGCAACAACAGCAAACTTCCATAGCCAGTATGGATTTAGAGCAGATGGAATGAGGGCAGCAACAAGACTCCAATCCACCTACATTGAGGCCTTAACTGCTGTGTGTGCGGTTTTTTTGATGTGCAGGCCATATACAGAGAATATACTCTGATTTAGCCTAAGTTGTGCATGTGCATTTTTTTGTACAGAGAATACTCTGATCTAGGTTGTGTTATGCAGAGAAAACTACTACAATACTCTGTTATGGGCATATGCTCTTGTTAGCTCTTTTCTTGTTTTGTTGACTGTTAAATATAACAATCTGTACTACACAGTTGAAATGTTGTTCTTGTTGAAATATTCTTGTTATGGGTATATGTCTGTTAACTATGAGGACTGTTCTTGTTGAAATGTTAAACTCTATTATGGGCATATACTCTGTTGAAATGTTAACTCTGTTATGGGCATATGGGCATATGTCTGTTAACTCTGAGCATAGTTATGGGTAGAGAAAACTATAAAGGATAGGATACTTAACAGGCAACCTAATGCTTTTTCTTACATTTCAGTTTTAATTTCTTACATTGATATTCTTTTGATTTTGTCTTTGTCTAACTTCAGTGAACTTTGAAACTGATCACACAATTCACCAAGAGTAGTATTTGCATTAATCTCTTTCTTGTTGCCTTCAGGACAATCTTTGGCCTAATGTATACGACTACCACACTTAGCACACCCCTTTTGCTGAATGTTGTCTTGGTGATGGCAACTTCATAGCTTCATCTAACCATTGGAATTCAGCACAGTTGAAATGTTGACACCTCAAAATCTTCTTAGTGGATTAGCTTGAGTGTTTCCTTCCCAAACTCTTCTTATCCCATCACATCTTCTCCATTTGGAGTACATAAATGGGCAACCTATTGCTGAATGTGTCGATTGAAAACAAATTTGACAGGTAATCTGATCACTTTCATCACTGGCATTCTGCACATTTGAAAAAAATAAATTTGTGTTTACTCCTTACTGTAAATATACTAATTTGCATAACCTCCTTTAATGGCGGATTTCAGAAATTACCTCATTATCGAGAGATGAAGATGCTCCCCCCATGCTCGATCAAATAAAGTCGCGACCTTTGGTAGAGAAGAAGAAGTAAGGAAGATGACCGTTGATCTGTTGATGGAAAGATCATTAATATACAGATCGGGAGAGATAGAGAAGGAATATGACCGTTCAAGAGAAGAAGAAGTAAAGAAGATGACCGTTCAACGGTCAAATTTTTTTGGGAGGCTCCCAATGCACCACGTATGCAGGGGTATTTATGTCTAACCACGTATGATAAGAATAATGCTAAGTTTACAACCAAATGTTTACAATCCTCTTACAACCTCCTCCCCCCCCCCCCCCCCCCCCCCAACCCTGACAGGTGGGTCCCACCCGGCCCCACCTGTCAGTGACTCTGGTTGTAAGAGGATTGTAAGCATTTGGTTGTAACTGTAGCATTACTAGATAACTTAACTGGGACGTAACCGCAATTATAACATATAGGTGGTATCACCTATTATCAATTAATAGGGGAGGTAATGCAAATTACCATATTATCCAGGGAAGGTTTCACAAAATCCCCCAGAAAATTTTCTATAACAATAATATATTTTATAAATTAGATAAAACAAAAGAAGTTTGGAGAATTTTGATAGAACGAAACATTTCGTCATAGGCGCTAGCGGAAATTGAGCAGGGCCAAATTAAGGCATGATATACCTAATTAGAGTGTTATATATATATATATATATATATATATATATATATATATATATATATTTGTGCGTGTGTGTGTGTGTGTAGTGTTGCATATGAGTATGTGTGTAGCATGGGAATACAATGTGTATGTTTCAGAGGGGAGGGGACTGAACTGGACATATGGATGTGCAACAACAGGTAGTTACTAGTAGCAGTGCATCTGTGTGCAGTAGTGTGTATAACAAGGACTGTAAGTGCAGTAGTTTATGTGCAGAGCTTGATTGTGGTGTGTGAGAGATGGAGAGGGGAGGACAAGGTAAGGCTCTGTGCAGTGCTCTGATTGTGGAGCTGTGCAGACCCTGCAGTTCTGAAAAACAAGTTGGAACAACAAATGCAATCCAAAGTGCAGTGTTTGCAGTCCATTAAGTAGCAGTCAGCAACAAGATGGATAAGGGGTGTACACAGTCGGGTGTTTTGAGATTTGAGTCTGCAGTTCCAGACTAAAAGTTGTAGTGGCCATATAAGGTTTGCATGGACGAATGAGGGTTGAATGCATGGTACAGTTCAACGGAGAGAAGGAGCGTGAAAAATATACATATTATGTTATTAAACCGGATCCGCCAATGCATTAATTCGGTCATGCATTAAGAACCGAACTTGTTCGAATTCCGCCAGAGGCATTGACGAAGTTCAATTTTTGCCAGTTCCACTAACGAAATATTTTGTTGTCTAAATTTTTTGAAGTTCTAGTTTTATCTAATTTATTCCAATATATTATCGTCGTAGATTTTTTTTTTTTTCAATAAATTCTCACCATATAGAAATGAGAATTTTCTAAAGAAAAAAAATTAAAAGAATTAATTTCATTTGCTTTCCTTTTCGCAGATCAAACGAGACGTGTCGATCGGATCGTTCGGCCAGTAGATGTAGTTACGGGTCCGATTAAGAGCCTAAGTGGTATCATTATCCGGCCCAATCTCCATAAGCTTCACGAGTCCAACTTATTTGATTTGAAGGCTGAACCGTATCGGATACTTAAATTGTGGAACACGTCATTGTATATGCGAAATATCAATGTGATGACTTCTAGGCAAAACTGAGAATAAGTGTTAATATTTTCCACGACATCATTACCGAATTTGTTTACTTTCCTAGAGAGTTATTCTATGTTCCTTTGAAAAAAAAAAAATTTCTTAAATCAAGTAGCGTCGTTTTAGCATACGAGTCTTTATACTCGATTCACCCACGAGTTTTGGAGGGGGTGTTACATGTTAAGCATATAACTTTGTCACATGTAGTTTTGGAGGGAGTGTTGCATGTTAAGGGAATGTTGCATGTTAAGCATAAGAAAACTTTGTCACATGTAGTTTTGAAGGGGGTGTTGCATATAACTTTTGTAAACCCCCTGAATTTCTCTAATTATTAAATCTGGACTTTTCCTAATTTTCTGGAATTTTTCGAGAATTTTCTGTAATTAAAATCAAGGTTTTCAACTAATAAAGGATTTTTAATTGTTAATAAATAGTATTAAAATATCAAGAAAATAACATTTTTGGGTGTAAAACAGAAAACCAGACTTAGGGTAATTTTCTGGGATTTTATTGGGCCTCAGACCTATTTTTAAAAGCCTAAAAACTATTTTTATAATTAATTAATTATTTCTGTTATTATTTATTATATTTATTATTATTATTATTATTATTTGTTTTATTTTTATTTTTTCTCGGGCCCGGCCCGGCCCAGTGGGCCGAGCCCAGTGCAGCGAGCCCAGCCCGGCCAGTGCCATAGCGGGTCGGGCGGGTCGGCCTGACCGGATCCACGCCCGACCCGGAACCCGGACCCGCATCCCCCTGTTCCCCGTTCGTCTT
Source organism: Iris macrosiphon (assembly GCA_036927795.1). Lineage (NCBI taxonomy): Eukaryota > Viridiplantae > Streptophyta > Magnoliopsida > Asparagales > Iridaceae > Iris > Iris macrosiphon. The sequence continues at coordinate 21,298,789 of JAYESA010000019.1, read as the reverse complement.
CTCCCCCGATTTTTACGCCGGCGCCGGAGATCCCGCCGCCACGACCGCTCCCCACGTCGCCCCTCTTCTCCGGATCATCCGCCACGACGCCCGGCCGAGCTCCCCTCGCAGCGCCCTTTAAGAACCCCCCTCTCGTTCACCTCCGCCTCGTTCCCCTAACTCCACCCCGTGCCCTAGCTCCGGCGAGGCCGACCTCCGACGACTCCCTGACCCGCCGCCCTCCGCAGGCCAGCGCCGCCCACCGTCGAGAGCCGCTCCTCTTCCAGTCCCTCTTCCTCCCTCCTTCTCCTCTCAGACCCGCTGCCCGAGCCACTTCCAACGGCCCGCTGCCGGCGCCGCCCGCATCCCGAGCACCGGCGACGTCGATCCCGACCTCCCTCCGCCGCCGTGCCGCCGTCCCCGGGCAGCCAGCGCCGCCTCAGCCTCCGGCCGGCCGCAGCAGCTCCCAGACCTAACCCTAGCCCCTTTACGGTGCAGTGGACACGGTATCAGCGTCGTGTCGGACACGGTACGGACGCAGAACCGCGTGTCGGACTCGAAATACCCCGATCCCGAGTCCGAGGCCTCCCCTCGGTGCTCCTCCATCAGCTCCCCGGTAGGTGCCCCTTTCAGAGCGCAATGTCCCTTCCAAAACCGCTACCCTGTCCGACCGGGACTGACAGAATAAAGCTCTGTCAATCCCGGGATAGCCTAGAAATTGATAGATTATGGTAAATTAAATAGATTAATAAATTGTTAGTTTTAGTCTGTTAACTAATTAGCGATTTAATACAACGATCTGTAAATACGTATATTAGTATTTCTAATAAAATAAAAAATCTTATTAAATATTACGTAAATTAGTAAGTATTTAATAGATAATTTCTGAAATGATTTTGTAATTAAATACTAATTAGTAAGTATTTAATAGATAATTTCTGAAATAACTTTTAGTATTTAAATACTAATTAGTAATTATTTAAATGATAATTTCCGAAATGATTTTTAGTATTTAAATACTAATTAGTAATTATTTAATATATAATTCTGAAATGATTTTCGGTATTCAAAATATAATATGTTTTCCAAAATATTATTTCTCTTATAAATTAATTGCTAAGAACAAATGATATTGTTTTTATTAAAATCGTTCTTTCCTATTATCCTATCAGAAACAAAACGACTTTTTACCATAAAATATTTTTCTACGATAAAAATAAATAAAGTTTATTATTATTAAAAAGGGTTTTGTTTTACTAAATCACTAATACAAATTATTATTATTATTTTAATCGATCGTTGGATTTAATCATTAACTTAGTTAACTAATCAAGTTAGATTAAAACCCTTTGTTTTATTCTAAAATCAGATTATTAATAATTGTAGGTCCCTGTAACTAAGGATAAGACCGTCGCGACACCTCACTCGCGTCACCAACCAACTCCAGGCAAGTTTCATATAATTCAAAACTGGTATTTTAGTTGTAATTAAATATGTTGCATGTCATATAGATATATTGAGATGACACTTGATTTCACGGAACCGACTGATTGACTGATTGATTGATTGATTGACTCATTGACTCATTGACTATTGCCTTGGGAACTGGGGAGTAAAAGTTAGCACCCGTGGTCAAAGCCCCCTTATTGCCTCATTGTGGATAGCTGAAGTCCAACCTCACTGGACTGACGCCGCACCGTGTTCACGCGAACACAGATTGCCTCCAACCCCAGCCGGCCACGGGATGCTACTTTTCTCAAAACACTTTTAGTGATTGTAGTTTGTCATCATTGTTTCATCGACATTTACTGTTCTTGTCTCATATTTGTTGCATACAAAAATATAAATATTGTTCAAAACTATTTCATTGCATCATTTTAATTATTATTAAGATGCTGGAATTGGATATATGTTCTTGCTCCCTCCTGACTGGAGATTAACAATTTTAGGTGATTGCGGTGACGATGATGAGTATGATACCTTTTATGGTCCGGACCAGAGTACTGAAGCCCTAGCGGAACCTAGCCAGGAGGTCGATGTTTAGTTGTTCCCCTTTTATTTCCAAATTGTAATAATCAGGGTTGAAGTAATAACCCTGGACCATGTTTTGTTTGATCTTTGATTGTAAATGAATTTCTCTCTCAGACTTAGCAATAAAAAATTGAATTTCCTTCATGTATTCTGGATGTCTGTGTGTTACTACGGATTGATACAGCTTACTGCCGCCGTCTCACAACGGTGCAGGCTGGGCATGATCCGACTGGACCCAGATTATTGGGATCGGGTCGTGACATGTTTTCAGTGGTGGCCCATGCAGGTCCAGTTTACAACCTTTGGTCTAGTCAACTTAGGCTAGCCAAACAAACCGACTTGCCTTTGACTTTAGGTTTAGTATGACTTTAGGAAAACAGACTCTAGAAAAAATTAGAACACTTAGAATTCTTGAGAAAAATTTCTACCTGTCACATCATAGGACCAAAATTCTTCTATCTATACATATGTACAATTATTTTTGCTTGCTTATAGAACATAGGTTACCTTGCTTATGCTTGCTTCCTAAACCTTCCAGAAGATGGCACGAGGGAAGACAACCCGTTCCGGCCCAGCCGAAGAAGAGGCTTCGTCTTCTGAGCACACCCCAAATCAAGCTCAGTCCGACCCCTCTCCTTTGCAGCTCACAGATCGCCCCCATGCTGCAAGAGCTCCCCGCGCTGCCTACACTTCAGTAGTGCATGCAGCTCCACCCATTCCTCCCAGGACCACATCGATTCCAGCCGATGTGACTCCTCCTGTTGCACCACCTGTGCCAGTGGACCCCGCTGAACTCGTAGGCCTGCTACGAGGAGTTCTTGAAGCCCAGAGGGCCCAAGCTGAAGCAAATCGCGAGCAGACCGCGATTATGAGAGAGGGCATGGAGAACGCCCATAATGTAGCCATGGCAGCGCTAGGAACATCCCGGTCAGAACAGGAGCCTGCCAAGGTAATTAAGGATTTAAAAGCTTGGATTCCATTAATGAATTTCTAGTCTAACCACAAACCTGTTATCCAGGTAAAAGTTGGAACTGTAGAAAACTTTAAGAAGTTGGACCCGCGTCCCTTCAAGGGGACCGAAGGCATCATCTACGCGGACGAGTGGCTAGATGATATGGAGCGACTCCTCAGCGTCGCTCGACTCCCAGACGACCTCATGGTTGAGGCCGTAGCACTCCAGCTGAGAGACTTGGCCAACATTTGGTACCGCAACGAGCCAAGATTTCAAGCTGGAGGGATTTCCTGGCGGCTATTCAAGAAGCAGTTCAAGCGGAAGTTCTTTCCAGAGGCTGCCCTCGAAGCTATGGGAAGGCAGTTTCAAGACCTGAAGCAAGGAGACCGCACAATTGAAGAATATGCGGCTGAGTTCAACAGGCTTGGCAGGTTTGCAAGCCACCTGGTAGACAACCCTGTAGAACGTGCTAAGAAGTTCCGGCACGGACTACGTGAAGAGATCCGCACCTTAGTAGCTGCTAACGGTGCGAAGACTTATGACAAGATGTTGAAGGTGGCCCAAGATGTAGAGGCCAGTGCACCTGCTCGACCCAAGAGGGAGCATCCAGGGTCAAGCAACAGCTATCAGGGCAACAACAAGAGACACAGCAACAACAACAATAGGCCCTCCTATCCCCAGCAGTCCCAGCAACAACAGCCAGCAGCGGTCAACAAAGCGCATCAGTACAACCAACCAAAGACGGTCAACTGCGTCTACTGCAAAAGGCCAGGTCATACCGCAGAGATCTGCAGGAAGAAATTGGGACACTGCCTTGCTTGTGGATCGGCCACCCATCAAGTGAAGGACTGCCCCACAGCATACAACAAAACTGGAGCTGGACAGCAGAGAGGTCCACTGCCTACCCAGCAGCAGCGCTACAACCAGCACAGAGCCGGGCAAGCTTTTGCCTTGACTGTGGAAGAGCCAGAAGCTGAACCCGAGGCGGAAGGAGATGTCATCGCAGGTTCCATTCTACTTCATTCGCACCCTGCCTTAGCATTATTTGATTCTGGAACATCACACAGTTTTATATCTGCAAACTTCATTTCTGCACACCATTTAGCTACTGGCTTAAGTAAGATAATCTGTAGAGTTATGACTGGTGGAGGACCAATACCCATTAGTGAGACTTGTAGCTGCCCAGTCACTATCTCAGGACATGAGTTTCAGACTCAGTTCCTAATAATGCCTCTGCCAAACTATGACGTAGTCTTGGGCATGGATTGGCTTAGTCAACATCATGCTCTGATAGACTGTCGAGAAGGCTGCGTAACTCTAGATCCACCTGGAGGACCTAAACTCAAAGTGATTCGAGCACCTGAAGGCGTGGAATGTGTGTCCTACACATCCATCACTGAAGAAACCGGACCCCCTCATCCTCTCATAGCGGAGTTTATAGACGTCTTCCCAGACAATCTTCCAGGGCTACCCCCTGATCGAGATGTGGAATTCTCGATCGATCTTATACCTGGCGCAGCACCAATCTCCCAACGCTGCTACCGAGTGAATCCCAAGGAGTCCAAGGAGATGAAAGACCAAATTGACGAGCTTCAGGCGCAAGGATTCATCAGGACCGGTGCCTCACCCTGGGGTGCACCAGTCTTGTTTGTACCCAAGAAGGATGGGACAGTTAGAATGTGCATAGACTACCGGGCATTGAACAACATCACTATCAAGAACAAGTACCCGCTGCCCCGGATCGACGATCTCTTCGACCAGCTGAGTGGAGCTAAGGTTTTCTCGAAGATAGACCTCAGATCGGGTTACCATCAAATCAAGGTGAGGAAGGAAGACATTCCAAAGACGGCATTCAACACCAAGTATGGACAATTTGAATTCTTGGTCATGCCCTTTGGTCTTACCAATGCCCCAGCAGTGTTCATGAACCTCATGAACAAGGTCTTCCACAAATACTTGGACCAGTTTGTCGTTGTCTTCATTGACGACATTCTGATCTATTCGAAGACCAAGGAAGAACACGAGCAGCATTTGAGGATAGTTTTGGAAACCCTCAGAAAGGAGAAGCTATATGGAAAATTGTCCAAATGTGAATTCTTCTTAGACAAGGTGGACTTTCTCGGCCACGTTGTCACAGGAGAAGGCATATCAGTGGACCCCAAGAAGATAGCTGCCGTGGAAACATGGAATACTCCCAGGTCAGTTGCAGAGATCAGAAGCTTCTTGGGCTTAGCTGGATATTACAGAAAATTCGTGAAGGACTTTGCAAAGATTGCTGAGCCCATGACCAAGCTAACCAGGAAGAATGAAGAGTTCGTCTGGACCGAAGCGTGCCAGGCGTCATTTGAAGAGCTGAAGAGAAGGCTAACAACAGCACCAATTTTGTCGCTACCCTCAGGATCAGGAGGATTCTCAATTTATAGCGACGCGTCCGGCAAAGGATTAGGATGTGTGCTCCAGCAACATGGAAAGGTAATTGCTTATGCTTCCCGGCAATTACGGACTCATGAGAAGAACTACCCGACGCATGACCTGGAGCTAGCAGCAGTCATCTTCGCCTTGAAGCTGTGGAAGCACTACCTGTACGGCGAAAGAGTAGAGATATACACGGACCACAAAAGTCTCAAGTATGTCTTTACACAGAAGGAGCTCAACATGCGTCAGAGAAGATGGTTGGAGCTCATGAAGGACTTTGATATCAGCCTACAGTACCATCCCGGAAAGGCTAATGTGGTCGCCGACGCACTTAGTCGATATCCGATGGCGATGTTCTTGACAACCGATCGGTACCTACTGGAGGACATGGAGAAGCTGGGTTTAGAACTCGTATTGCCTGCAGAGGAAATGAAGAAGCTTGGACGGGAAGCAATAGTACCCGGCGTTGACTTCCCCATGATGCATTTGCAAGTGCAGTCTAGCTTGATAGACAAAATCAAGGCGACTCAATTCGAGGACGGAGCGTTGTGCAAGCTCAGGGACCAAGTGTTAGCTGGCACACTGGAGGGATTCTCTATTTCAGACGACGGAACACTGAGGAATGGCACCAGACTTTGTGTACCTGCTGGTGAATTGAGGGAACAGCTGATGCAGGAAGCGCATCGCTCACAGTATTCCATCCACCCTGGAGCAAATAAGATGTACCGAGATATACGGGAGCACGTATGGTGGTATGGAATGAAGAAGGATGTCTCAAAATTCGTTGGCAGATGCTTGATCTGCCAGCAGGTGAAAGCAGATAGACAAAGACCAGCAGGACTTCTTCAGCCGCTGCCCATTCCAGAATGGAAATGGGAGCACATCACTATGGATTTTGTGTCAGGATTGCCTCGATCCCAAGGAGGGAAGGACGCTATTTGGGTGATCGTAGACAGATTGACTAAGTCTGCCCACTTCATTCCCTTCAAGGTTGGTTTATCCACCGAGAAGTTAGCTGCCCTATACATGAGGCAAATCGTCCGGATACATGGAGTTCCTGTGAGCATTGTATCAGACCGAGACAGCCGCTTTACTTCTCACTTCTGGAAGAGCTTGCAAGAGAGTCTGGGGACCCAACTGAAGTTCAGCACTGCGTATCACCCACAGACCGACGGACAGTCAGAGAGAACCATCCAGACGTTAGAGGATATGCTGAGATCTTGCGTCCTGGATTTTGGAGGATCATGGGAGGACCACCTACACTTGGTAGAGTTTGCTTACAACAACAGCTACCAGGCCAGCATCGGCATGACTCCTTTTGAGGCTCTGTATGGACGTCGTTGCCGCACTCCCTTGGCTTGGGACGACGTAGGAGAACGAGTCATGCTGGGACCTGAGATGATTACAGATGCGGCTGAAAAAGTCAAGGTGATCAGAGACAGACTTAGGGTGGCTCAAGATCGTCAGAAACATTGGGCGGACAGCCGTCGCCGACTTGTGGAGTTCGAAGCAGGTGATAGTGTCTTCGTCAAGATCTCCCCCACCAGAGGAACTATCCGTTTTGGCAGAGCTGGGAAACTTAGTCCCAGGTATATCGGCCCATTCGAGATATTGAGCAGAGTTGGAGAGGTGGCATACCGAGTGACGTTACCACCTAATCTTGAAGGCGTGCACAACGTTTTCCATGTATCGCAGCTGAGGCGTTACATTCCGGACCCGAGCCACATCCTGGATCATTCAGAGTTGGAGATTGGGCCAAGTCTTACAGTACCAGAGCAGCCAGTGAGGATCATAGACCGTATGGAAAAGCAGTTGCGGAATACCGTGATTCCACTGGTCAAGGTTCAGTGGCTCCACCACTCCCCAGGCGAATCCACCTGGGAACGAGAGGCTGAGATGAAGCAGAAGTACCCTCATCTGTTTTAAGGCATGTTTACCCTTGTTTCTCCCTTCAATTGTAGTAAATTTCGAGGACGAAATTTCTATAAGTTGGGTAGGTTGTAAACCCCCTGAATTTCTCTAATTATTAAATCTGGACTTTTCCTAATTTTCTGGAATTTTTCGAGAATTTTCTGTAATTAAAATCAAGGTTTTCAACTAATAAAGGATTTTTAATTGTTAATAAATAGTATTAAAATATCAAGAAAATAACATTTTTGGGTGTAAAACAGAAAACCAGACTTAGGGTAATTTTCTGGGATTTTATTGGGCCTCAGACCTATTTTTAAAAGCCTAAAAACTATTTTTATAATTAATTAATTATTTCTGTTATTATTTATTATATTTATTATTATTATTATTATTATTTGTTTTATTTTTATTTTTTCTCGGGCCCGGCCCGGCCCAGTGGGCCGAGCCCAGTGCAGCGAGCCCAGCCCGGCCAGTGCCATAGCGGGTCGGGCGGGTCGGCCTGACCGGATCCACGCCCGACCCGGAACCCGGACCCGCATCCCCCTGTTCCCCGTTCGTCTTCTCCCCCGATTTTTACGCCGGCGCCGGAGATCCCGCCGCCACGACCGCTCCCCACGTCGCCCCTCTTCTCCGGATCATCCGCCACGACGCCCGGCCGAGCTCCCCTCGCAGCGCCCTTTAAGAACCCCCCTCTCGTTCACCTCCGCCTCGTTCCCCTAACTCCACCCCGTGCCCTAGCTCCGGCGAGGCCGACCTCCGACGACTCCCTGACCCGCCGCCCTCCGCAGGCCAGCGCCGCCCACCGTCGAGAGCCGCTCCTCTTCCAGTCCCTCTTCCTCCCTCCTTCTCCTCTCAGACCCGCTGCCCGAGCCACTTCCAACGGCCCGCTGCCGGCGCCGCCCGCATCCCGAGCACCGGCGACGTCGATCCCGACCTCCCTCCGCCGCCGTGCCGCCGTCCCCGGGCAGCCAGCGCCGCCTCAGCCTCCGGCCGGCCGCAGCAGCTCCCAGACCTAACCCTAGCCCCTTTACGGTGCAGTGGACACGGTATCAGCGTCGTGTCGGACACGGTACGGACGCAGAACCGCGTGTCGGACTCGAAATACCCCGATCCCGAGTCCGAGGCCTCCCCTCGGTGCTCCTCCATCAGCTCCCCGGTAGGTGCCCCTTTCAGAGCGCAATGTCCCTTCCAAAACCGCTACCCTGTCCGACCGGGACTGACAGAATAAAGCTCTGTCAATCCCGGGATAGCCTAGAAATTGATAGATTATGGTAAATTAAATAGATTAATAAATTGTTAGTTTTAGTCTGTTAACTAATTAGCGATTTAATACAACGATCTGTAAATACGTATATTAGTATTTCTAATAAAATAAAAAACCTTATTAAATATTACGTAAATTAGTAAGTATTTAATAGATAATTTCTGAAATGATTTTGTAATTAAATACTAATTAGTAAGTATTTAATAGATAATTTCTGAAATAACTTTTAGTATTTAAATACTAATTAGTAATTATTTAAATGATAATTTCCGAAATGATTTTTAGTATTTAAATACTAATTAGTAATTATTTAATATATAATTCTGAAATGATTTTCGGTATTCAAAATATAATATGTTTTCCAAAATATTATTTCTCTTATAAATTAATTGCTAAGAACAAATGATATTGTTTTTATTAAAATCGTTCTTTCCTATTATCCTATCAGAAACAAAACGACTTTTTACCATAAAATATTTTTCTACGATAAAAATAAATAAAGTTTATTATTATTAAAAAGGGTTTTGTTTTACTAAATCACTAATACAAATTATTATTATTATTTTAATCGATCGTTGGATTTAATCATTAACTTAGTTAACTAATCAAGTTAGATTAAAACCCTTTGTTTTATTCTAAAATCAGATTATTAATAATTGTAGGTCCCTGTAACTAAGGATAAGACCGTCGCGACACCTCACTCGCGTCACCAACCAACTCCAGGCAAGTTTCATATAATTCAAAACTGGTATTTTAGTTGTAATTAAATATGTTGCATGTCATATAGATATATTGAGATGACACTTGATTTCACGGAACCGACTGATTGACTGATTGATTGATTGATTGACTCATTGACTCATTGACTATTGCCTTGGGAACTGGGGAGTAAAAGTTAGCACCCGTGGTCAAAGCCCCCTTATTGCCTCATTGTGGATAGCTGAAGTCCAACCTCACTGGACTGACGCCGCACCGTGTTCACGCGAACACAGATTGCCTCCAACCCCAGCCGGCCACGGGATGCTACTTTTCTCAAAACACTTTTAGTGATTGTAGTTTGTCATCATTGTTTCATCGACATTTACTGTTCTTGTCTCATATTTGTTGCATACAAAAATATAAATATTGTTCAAAACTATTTCATTGCATCATTTTAATTATTATTAAGATGCTGGAATTGGATATATGTTCTTGCTCCCTCCTGACTGGAGATTAACAATTTTAGGTGATTGCGGTGACGATGATGAGTATGATACCTTTTATGGTCCGGACCAGAGTACTGAAGCCCTAGCGGAACCTAGCCAGGAGGTCGATGTTTAGTTGTTCCCCTTTTATTTCCAAATTGTAATAATCAGGGTTGAAGTAATAACCCTGGACCATGTTTTGTTTGATCTTTGATTGTAAATGAATTTCTCTCTCAGACTTAGCAATAAAAAATTGAATTTCCTTCATGTATTCTGGATGTCTGTGTGTTACTACGGATTGATACAGCTTACTGCCGCCGTCTCACAACGGTGCAGGCTGGGCATGATCCGACTGGACCCAGATTATTGGGATCGGGTCGTGACAACTTTGTCACACGTGTCTTGATAATTATGCTATGTTTGACAACTATGCTACTATGCATATAAGATTCATGTACATTCGGACACGACTACACAACATAGTTCGAGGGGATCTCCGATCCATCTATATTTCTGAATTTATTTATTTTAGTATACCATAGTACGTAATTTAATATAAAATTGAACTACTTTTTTAAAAAAAAGTTTGCCAGACAGTTGTCAATAAATAGATAAATAAAATATTCTTCACTTAATAATTTTAAATTCAGTCTTAATCGTAAGAACTTTTTTCTAAATTTTTATAAAAATATGTATTTATATTCTTTGTCCGATCCTGATTTTTATAGGGTTAAAAGATTAAAGACACGCTACCTACATAAAGAGAGAGAGAGAGACTTGTCTAGAGGTGATCATCGGTTCGATTTGGTTCAAAATCGAACCGAATAAGAAAAATCGAATTCGACAAAAAATCGAATAAGCAAAACCGAAATCGAACCGAATTAGACCATAATCGAACAGAATCGAACCGAACCGAAATAAATCGGTTCGGTTTTCGATTTATTCGGTTTTTCGGTTTATTTGCGGGTTTTTTTTAATATATATAGTAAATAAATATTCATAGATATATTTAGTATATACCTATAGTATATACATATATATATATATATATATATATATATATAAACTATATTTTCTTATTCGGTTTTGGACCGAAACCGAAATCCAAAACCGAAACCGAAAAAAAAAATTTAGTATTTTCAAAATCGAAACCGAACTGATTTTTTTTTTAAACCGAACCGAATCTCTTATTCGGTTCGGTTAGATTCTGTTTTCGGTCAAAAACTGAATAATGCTCACCCCTAGACTTGTCATCATAATTTTATTATTATCAAAGAAATATTGCAAATATACCATTGTCAAAGTGAGCTTCTTAATCCTTAGATTGTACGCGAGAAAGCGTTAACAGAAAACTAGGGCACAAGTCTGAGAATTGCTTAGAAGTAAGAACGAGGAGATGTGTAAAAGAAAAAGAATAAAGACTAAGAAACTACTTGCTTGCGACGCACTGCACCGCGACAAAACTAAACTTATTTCATACTTCATTCCTTCGTGAAATAGAATGATTAAGGCTGCGACGCATAGAACTAACCAAAATAAAGAACAAGTGTTCGTTTGGTGTTCATACTTATCACTTGTGTTTGTCTGCTATTCATAGTTATAACATAACGCCCATTAAAATAATAATAATAAATTATAACAGTATTGCATTAATCAAATTTTGCATTTATCATAATACCAGTACTTTCTAGTTCTTCAATAATCAACATGTATGCTGATGATATCTAGAATTGGTGACGGATTTTTTCGTCTTCCGTCCCGTTAACAATTTTTTCAGTTCAGTATAAGATTAAAAAAAACTGTTTTTATTTCAATATCTTATATATGGAGTGACAAGTTTGTAACTAAAAGAGATATTAATGTCTACATAATACCAATGGGTTGCACATATGGGTATAAGTAATCGGACTTGGGGATTTAGCGGGACGAGAAGTACTATACCCGAATCCGACCCCGAATCTGACCGATTTTTTTTAATCCACATCCACGTTCCGTCCCATTTTTGAATTCCCAAATCCGTCCCCCTCGGTCGAAGAAAAAATCGGATCTCCATCGGATTCGAAATAAATTGTCATCCCTAATGACATTGTCTAATACTTTGAAGTTAAAAAAATACCTACAACTATCTAATTGTCCTTTTCATTTTCATTTTCATTTTAAGTGAACTAGGAGGTTTATATATACCAGTAAATTTACGTACGTTGCACGTAAAATAATTTATTTTCTAATATTAATGTAAAAATTATTTAAATATTAAATATATTTGAATTAAGATTTATTATATATATGTTTATATTTTAATTATAATTCGTATGGATATATTTTTATTTTTTTAAAGAGTTTTGAAAATGGTTAGCCGTTAAGCATATATCATCACCCAATTAAAAAAAAAATAAAAATAATTGTTTAACTACTTAAAATTATCTAATTATAAACAAACACTTCCTCTAACTCTTGTGGTTAAGATGGAAGGTATTTCTGATTGGATGAATTCCAATTCTTAAAATATTATTTATAACAAATTTATTTATTTTCAATAATTTTTTACATAATATTATTATTTTTTAAATAATTAATTGATGATTAACAGATCGAGGAGGAGACCGCAGACGAAACCGAGGTTCACGTGTCCCTTGCGGGTCATTCGCCGGATCCCGCCGCCGACGCTAGCACCTTCCGCTAACGTCAACCCGACCAATGGAAGGAAGCTAGCGAGAGCCGGTGGCGTGACGTGGCTAGGCTAGTTGGAGCCAGTCTAATAATAGCATGCCAGCAGGCATTTATATATACCAGCAAAGCTAGCCAGGAGCATTAAACTTGTTATAAATCTAGGTTAAGCCAGAGAGAATAAATTAGTTGCGTCCAGCAAGCAAGAGCTCAATAACTTCCTCCCTCCTCCAATTACTCGAGCATGGCTTCTCTCCTCTCCTTCAACAAAACAGGAATTAGGCATTATCAATATTTCCTTGCTCTGTTTGTATGTCTGCAATTCTCGAGGGAATTAGGAATTCTAGTCTGCGCCGACGTCGGCACTGCGATGTCCTACGGCCCTCCTTACACTCGTAAGTACTTCTCTATCTGCACTACTAGTAGGAATGCATTTGAGCTACCTATAATATATATGATCAAGTGTGCTACACAGTCCGCGGCTGAAACAGAAGCACGTGTCCGGTCTTGATTGGCCTGGAATTTTTTTCCGGCCAACGGAAATGCGAAACGTGTGTACACGATTTTTTTTTTTTTTTTTTTTTTGGGTTCAGATTTTCGGACTGTCAATTATTTTTGTAATATGGTATGATGTTTTTAACTTTTAAGTTATTTAAACTGCCATTATGGATTGGGGATGAAGCAAACTGGTTAACAGTCTTATTTTCTATTTTTTCCCTTCTATGATTTTTTTTTTTTTTTTTTTTTTTTTGAATTTAAAGATCTGGTGAACCTATCTCCGGTAGGATTTTTATAGAGCTCCAAGTAGAATGATCTTCAAACGAAATTAAAAAATAATAATAATTCCAATTGATATTAATTTATGTAGACAACCAAGTCGGTTGGTTTCCAGCATCCTTAGGTATGTTTTATTTTAGGCTAAATTTCAACTGAATATTCTAAACTTTAAAACTTATAATCTGATATCATCAACTATTGAAAATTTTATATTAATACCTTCCGTCAATCAGAATTAATTATTCTGTTAAAAAAACTGACAAAAATACTCTCTTTCGATCTCCCCCTCCCCCTCCCTCTCCCCCCGCTACCGCCGTAGCTATCTTGTTTTGTCACCGCCGTCGAGAGGGGATTGTTGTTATTCGTATGTCCTATTGTCTTGTGTTGTGATTCATATGTGACATGAGACACAAGACAATGTCTTGCCTGAGTGACAAGACAATATTCACAGAAGACAATGAAAGAAAAAAGTCTTCTCCAACACAAGTATTGAAAGGATTGTGATGTTTATTATTTATTTATTTCAACTTCCACGACAAATTTCTCATCTTCTTTCTTACTTTTAAATATTTTTTTATATATAATTAAAAAATATGGAGTTAAGACATTGTCAAGTACACTGTCTAGAACTAGACAACCAACGTTACAATACCTTCTGTAATTTTTGACATGTAAATTTTATAATTTATTTGATAATTACATTGGAGAAAAATTTATAAGTAAATTTTAAATTTTGTCATTTTTTTTTTCCAAATTAAGTCACAATAAAGTTGGAGATGCTCCAAGTCTCTAACAGGCATGCACCATGAATAGCTTAGCTGCTTAATTAATTTTCTAACATACACATATATATCTATATATATATATATATATATATATATATATATATATAGCTACCAAGTGCCATGGGGACAGGCAAGACCAGTTCCCGGCTAGCAACATGTTCGCCGCAGTGTCGCAGGGTCTCTGGAACAACGGTGCGGCCTGCGGAAGGAAGTACTCGATGAAGTGCATCGGCGGAGTCGATCGACCTTGCAGGGATTCCATCATCGACGTTGTCGTCCTCGACCTGTGCCCCGACCCGAACTGCCGGGCCAGCATCCTCCTCTCGGTGGACGCCTTCGCCGCCATCTCCACCGTTGCCAACGCCAAAGTCTTCATCGAGTACACGCAGTAATTAGTTAAGTGCATCTCGTTCAGAGCAGATCTGTTGTCCTCTTCTTATTTTGTCCAACTTTGTCCTCTCTATATTACATTGTGGATCATCTATTTCTATATCTATTCCCAAATTCTATTCGAATCCACGTATAATAGAGATGGAACAAAATTGGACAGAATAAGAAGAAAACAGCGATCAATTAAGCATCACTCCACTCACTCACTGATGGGAGGCACGTACGTACGTACGTACTGTGTGAAACTACCAATTGACAACTTCTTTGCTACGTACTGATTAATTATGTAAATTCATGTACAGGCTTCGGATCAGTCCCAGCCTGCCTACAAAATTTATTTAACAATTGATTTATAAAATTGTACGAAGGAATTAATTAATAAATATGATGATGCTGTACGTACTTGAGCACACTATAAATTCTTTCCCCCATCTTTATTGTACGTATATGCCTAGTTTTCTTTCACGTTGCTCTTTTCCTTTTGGATTCCCGTAGACTTTGTAAATACGTACATTTAATATAGAAAAATAAAAGGAACGTGTGTTACAATTTCAAAAATAAACTGTTATTTGACTTTGAGATAACGTCATATATAGTGAGCTAGCTAGCACCCTGTCATCGAATATGACCTCGGCTGATTAACATATATTTGGATTATTTATACTAACTTTTTCTATGTTTAGGTTTATTAAACGAAAGAATTAAAAAGGCATCCCTTTTGTTTTATGGTGTAAAAGTAATTAGTGTAATAATTATTTACATAAAATATGAAATTTTTTAATATAATTATTTTTAAAATAAATAAACTGAAAACACAGAGAAAGGTCGTTGTAAATAATCTTATATATTTTTATTCCTTTAGCAGAAGTTTGAAACTGTTTTAAGTAGGACACGACAGAACTGGACGTACATATACGACATAGTAGGATAATGAACCACCAAATTAAGTAACCAAGATTTTCTCCTGAGAAAACAAGGAAATATATTATAATCCATATGTAACGGTATACTTGTTCTTATCGTTTGTCATTTTCAATTTAACAAACTTCATAATATGCTTTAACATTGTAATGACCTATAGCTACTTGTGATTACCAATGAGGCTCGCTATCAATATCAGACTTCCCAACCCAACTTATAGGACATGATCAATTTCACAAACTTCATGGTGGAAAAATGGTTTTTCACATTACGTTGCAGACCTATTCATCTTTTTTTTTTCCTCTATATTACTCTTCAAATATTGACGTCGTCTCACAAATTGGAAGACTATGTCAATATGTATGTTGGTGTTATATGTTTCGTGTGCTTAACAAAATTGGACTATTGGAAATCTTTATTAGTTTCCCCCATTCTCCATGCCCTCGTGTCCGTCTAGTACGTGACAAATGTGTTTGGTAGATCAGAAAATAACGAAGTGAAAAACGATATAGTATATTATTAATAAAAAATTATGATAATTAACTATTTTAAAAATAAACAGTAGTTATAATTAATTAATATAAAATAAATAAATTATTTTAAATAATAATTAATTATCTTGCTTACTAATTAATTAATAATAATTAGATATTGTAATTAAAATTCAAACAAATTCACTCCAAATCTAAAAAGCATGTGTGAAGATACGTAGGGAAAAAGGGGCCACTGTTCCTATGAATTTTTTTGTTTTCTTATACAATATTTTAAAATTTTACACTTTAAAGTCTGTCCCCACATCCCAACAAAAAGAAGAGGGTTAGGCCCAAGTTTATATTATAGTCTTTTTAGTCCCCCTCGAGTGGAATGTTTAATTATGTCCCTTCCAAAAGTATAACTTGTCGTGTCGGATATGTATCAAAAACTCAAAAATACACACGAGACATTCCATAGACACAAAAATAAATAAAATGTCAATTTTGTCCTTATTTACCGTGTCTTGTCGTATTCGAGTTAATATAACATAAGTCCAAGTTTAAGTACACAAATTAATATAACTAAACTTTATTATACTAACAAGTGACATTAATTAAGCATTGAAATTTCCATATTTATAATATTGTTTAGTGATTAATTCTTTTAAATACTAATTAATTATTTGTGTCAAATAAAAACCTATATTAATTATCATTATACTAAAAATGATATTATAGTTAAAAATAAAAAATTCCATACACATCATTATAGTTTGCTTAAATTGAATATACAGCATAAAGTTTGAAAAAAAAAAATCATATACAGAAACAAAACATCCTTTTCTTTGAAATGCCTAACTCAATCGAAGAAAACGGCCATTGGTTGGACCTAATGTGGGCAAAAAATGTCCAACCATATGTTATAATTTTTTCCAAAGAAAATTTACTGTAGCAAAATAAATTTATATTAAATTCATGCAAACGAAACAAGTTTGTTAATTTTTGAAATAGGAACATTGTCCGCCAACAGTGTTGGCGGAAAACACAATAAACATACACGTAGGCAAAAAAAAATTAAAAAAAAATTAAAGTGGATCCCACAGCCCAAATTCCGCCAACGCTGTTGGCTGAAATTGGGGGGGTACAATTTCAGTCAACAGTGTTGGCGAAAATTGGCCTGTGGGCCCCACGGGTTCAGTTGGATCGTTTGGTTTGGTTGGTTTGGTTTTATTTGGTTTGTTTTATTAGTTTTTTCAATTAGTTATATTTTTTTTAGTCTTTTCTATTTAGTTTTATTGATTTCTTCGGAATCAGGTCCCACATTCAACGGATCGTGTCTCAAGGAAGGACTCGGCGGCAGAGTCGAGAGGGGCATTTCCGTTGCGTTGGTTTCTTTGCCCGTTTTTGATGCCGGTTGGTTGCTTTCTTGTTGGTTTTGTGACTTGCGTTTTCTTGAACGGTTTCGATGGATTTCATTGCATTCGTTCTTAGGATTTCACATTTCGTATCGAACCCTTGGAGACCGAAGCAGGAGATATTGATCATCTGTTGGTGCGTGCAGGTGATCGTGTAGGCGATGCGCAAGCGGAGTCTTGAAGATCTTTCATTTCTCTCCCAGTTCACCAACTTGTGAGTGGCTTTACTCCCGATTTGTGCCCTTCTTCCAAGTCTTCATTCCTAATAAATTGACTCATTTGTGCATTCCAATCAACGATACCGAAATAATAAAAATTGAGTCAGAATAAGGAAGAAGTAGACTTGAAACATTTATAATGTTTGTCACATAGAATTCTAAAATGATCACATTGATGTGTGCATGTCCGTTATACATATAGCTATTTTGTGTTCAGTTGTAGTTAGAACTTATTCATCTATAACTTTCCATGGATAGTACATAACTTGTGAATTGATCATATCATCCAGTAGACTATGCCATCGCATTGTGCTAAAGTGTCACGACCCGCACCCGGAAATTCGGGCACGAGTGCGTGGGTATGTCCAGCCTACGCCGCAGAGTCGGCGGTAGTACGCTGTCTAGGGCATGATCACAGGTGATAAATCTAGCTCATTCACAATAATTAAATAGGCAAGGAAAAAAATAGCAGGAAAAGAATGCTAAGATTTTATAACCAGAATATGATAATCAGATCCAGAGTTTATTACAGAACCATAGATTATATCGGGGACAAACCCGATTACTAAGATGAAAGGAAATAAATAACTAAGGCTAACTACTCTGCAGGGGTAGTCTCCTGGGTGGGAACCGGCTCTGCAACTGTGTCACCTGCTGTCTCAGAGGGTCCATAATAGGTGGGGGCAAGGTTCTCATCATCGCCTAAACAACGGATCCAGTCAGGAAAGGAGCAAAGTACACAATGCACAACAAGATTTAAACTAAATATTTGTGACAGGGAGAAAATAACTGACTAAGCATCATGATCAGAGTATGTATAACAATTAGTAAAGATTAACTGAGAGTTAATGCTATAAATCAGGACTAGAAATAAAATATGATTAATTGCTATAAACCAGAAATGAGTAAAACAGGAATAAAAGTGACAGGAAATGTAGCTGTAACAAGACAACAAGAACTGCAACACGACAAGAACTATGTGCGTGAACTTGTGTATTTAGAATACATAGTTGGCATGTAGGGGTTTATAAGGCTATTAAGGCCGTCATAGACGACTAGCAGTCAGGAACAATCAGGAATAAGGCTGATGGTACAGTCGCGTACCAACAGCTAGCAGTCACGACAAGGGAAAAGGTAAACTACATGCCTCATAGTATTCTCCCACCCGACATGAAAAGCAAGACATGAAATACATTATTCAAGACATGAAATCTAGTGTTCTAACTCTACATATAATCATCAATGGTACTATAAAGCAGGGAATTTATTTATCACAATATAAAGGTTAAACTTGAAGTGCAGGTACTTGCCTGATGTTTGAATCCAATTATAATTTTGTGTCTCGGGGAAGTTTTCCAGAGATGAGTCCAAAAGCTGAAATAGACATTACCATCACGCTCAGAAGATGTCAAATAGCTAGAAACGCCTGTCCTTGGGTCCGATTTGGAGACAAGGGCAAAAACGACAGTTTTGGGTCAAAACGGGGTCCGCCGGTGGGCCCGCTTTGCACCGAAAAGCGTGTCCGGGTCAACGGTCTTCAAATTTACCAAACTTAGTGTCAATAGGTCAGGAACGCTGATACGAACCCAACGGAACTTCCAGATTTGGATTCCGATGAGCCGATCACAAGATCGTCCGTCGAGCGGGGCCGGTGGGGCCCACGACACGCGATTTCGTCAACGTTCTCAGAATCGAACCAAACTTGACCCACAGGACCAGCGTATCGCTACGAGTCCGATGGCGCAAGTTTCGTCTCGATCCGACGTGTATGCACGAAGTTAGGGTGAATTACAGAAAAGGCGGATACGGGGCGATGTCCGCGGATACGCGTTGATTCCGGTGTGCACGCACACCCGAATCAGCTTCCACGAAAACTCACACGTCCGTATCGACGATGCGTACGTATCTGTGAAGACCGTACGCGACCAAGTCGTCCCGTTTGGCGGGGCGGACTCAGTTCCGGGGTAAAACAGGGTCTGGTTTTTCCTATTTTTGGATCGCGGTGTGCGATCACCACAGGACGCGATGCCCCGAACAGTTTGTTCGGACACCGAGAGGGTCATACAGGCTTCACAACGCAATTTGCGGAAATGGAAACAGAGCTACGAGGCGAAAGTTACACGTACCTGAAGGGGACCCGAAAAATCGGGGAAAACCGTGTCCGTGTCGTGTCCGACACGGCGACACAAAAATTAGGGTTTCTGATTTGAGGGTCTCCGGCGGCGGTCCGGTGGTTGGCACGGCGGCGGGGAAGTCGAGGGTGGCTCGCCGGGGAGAGGTCGTGCGGGGACGGGCGGCAGCGGCGCCGGAGGCGGCGGAGGCGGCTGCTGCGGCTGCTGTTGTTGTCGTCTGCGGCGTGCTCGACGGAGGAGGAGGGGAGCCGGCGCTGCAGCGGGGAGGCGGGCTGCGGTGGCGTGCGGTGGCGGCGAGGGGTTGCCGGTGGCGGTGGCGTGGTGGCGAGGTGGCGGTGAGCGGCGGAGCAGAGGGGGATTTAAATAGGGAGGCCGCGGTGGGGGTCGGCCGAGGGAAACGGCGGCCAGCGCAGGGGCGGGGGGCGCGTGGCCGCGGCAGCGCGGAGGGCGGCCGGCGGGTCCGGCGGGAGACGCGGGGCGGGGCGAGGGAAGCGGGGGAGTGGGTCAGGCGGATCCGGGTCCGGGCGGGTCGGGTTCAAGCGGACCCGACCCGACCCGTTAGGGTTTGGGCCGGAGGGGACTGGGTCGGGCTGGGTTTCGGCCCACTGGGCCGGGCCGGCCCAGAAAAACAAAATAAAATAAAATAAAATATAAATAATAATTAATAATAATAATAAAAACAGTAAATTAAATAATTAATTTAAAATTAGTTTTTAGGCATTTAAAAATAGGTCTGAGGCCCAGAAAAATCCAGAAAAATTACCCTAAGTCCAATTTTCCATTTTACACCCAAAAATAATATTTTCATAATATTTTAATGTTGTTTATTATCAATTAAAAATTAGGTAATAATTCAAAACCCTGATTTTAATTACAGAAAATTCCCAGAAAATTGCAGAAAATTATGAAAAATCCCAATTTTAATATTCTTGAAAAATCAGGGGCTTACATAAAGTACTTCCGTTCATATTGATGTTTGAAATGCTTCGTATGTTAACTTAGTGTTCAGATCATCAATGGTCATTTATAACTTGTGCACAAGGGTCTTGGTTCCTGCGAACGGTCGCCGGGGCACCGGGGCTGATTCGTCCCAGGCGGAACATCAGTTAGTCGTGTTAGCAACTTAGCACGGATGAGGCGGGAGTTTGTAGCGGGGCTCGCTTGTCACGCCCCGAGGCGTCCCCCGAGCCGTGACCGCCGTGCGGGCCTGGAGTTGCGCCCGCACAAGGCTTTTTAATGATTTGCATAGCAAGCACATACTCAGAGTACGCAGATAAATTGAAACACAGATTTAAAACATGGAAAAGTTCTCTTTATTGATAATGAACATCTATTACAAACTCTTGAACGAGTCAGCTAATATGCCGAACGGCTTACAAAAGGGTTGACTCAAAATGAGATAGCAGTCCTGTACATTACATCCTTTTATAAACTCAAAACGATAAAGACCTCCAGGCTGGAGGATCGCTTTGCCACGAAGCTGCATTTGTGTATGAAGAGTTGCAGGCTTCGGACTTCAGAAGGCTTTGAGGCGCGGTGAAGATGCGCTAACAGC
Source organism: Iris macrosiphon (assembly GCA_036927795.1). Taxonomy (NCBI): domain Eukaryota; kingdom Viridiplantae; phylum Streptophyta; class Magnoliopsida; order Asparagales; family Iridaceae; genus Iris; species Iris macrosiphon. The sequence goes on along the minus strand of JAYESA010000019.1, from coordinate 21,277,720 downwards.
TGGACTGGATCGGGAAGACGACTTCGGCTCCTCGCTCGGTTCGCCTTAGTGCGGAGAACCTGTTTCAACGAGGGTCGGCATATCGAAACATGCTGGTGAAGGCGAGCTAGCCTGACTATACCAATCAACACGTTGTTTAGTGAAGCATGCATATTTAGTGGGTTTCTATCTTGCCTTAGTTCATTTACAGTTAAGCAGCATATTGAATTTACTGAAATGAACATGCCACCGTTAGGTGGATTTTACCTGACCGTCTGAATTACCTGCACAATACTTACCATGCCTTCCCTGCCACGGAGACACAAGTTAGTATGCAACAGGTTTAAATATACACGATGATCACTGGCATGGTTGCCATTTGGGACGGTAGTCTTTGACGAGAATGGTTTGCAACGTAAGTACAAGAAGTGCTGCAAGCCATTTCCGCCGAACAAGAGACTAGAACAATATGTCTCGCCCGGACCGGATCGATGCCAGTGCCCCAGCATCGTCCGTGAGACGTTTCCCTGTGCACAAGTTGTCCATGATCGAACAAGATACAAGTAACAAGTTATTGCAGTTGAGGCAACAAGAGTACAAGACAAGCAATTGTACAAGACAAGCATAATTCATGATTTATTCCCTAACGAACAAGCATGCAGTTCAGTATCCGTTCATGAAGTTTTATTGACAAGCATAATGAACCAAGTCTATTCTCTTTTATCTTGGTTTCTTTTAGTTATTACTCGGTATCGTTTGATCGGGGCAAAGGAGATTGCAGATTATTAGCTGTGAAGCTTGGAAGCAGGGCTAGCTAATCGGGTTGGTAGCCACTCACTTGGATTTTGGAAGGGAGAAGGAAAGAGGCGCTTCACGACTCCGTTCTTTGGAATGGAAAGTATTATATAGAGCAGGAGGAAGCTTCGTTCACCTGCATTACGAATAGCTCGATTAATACTTCTTTCTCTCTTTCCATTCTCGGAACAGAAGTGCAAGTCTATGAACGAAAACAATGAAAACCATCGAAACCGTTCAAGGAAAACAAGCAAATCCCAAAACCAACTCAAAGCACGAAAGCAACAAGCGACATCGAAAACCGAGGCAATAAAAGATAGCAGCGGAGAGGTCCCTCCTGACTCTGCCGCTAAGACGATCCTTGGGGCGCAGTCCACTGAATATGGGAATCGATTCCGAAGAAACAAATCCATAACGAGGACGAGTTCTTAATTCAATCTATCCCGATCGAACGATACCGTCTTGTGTTTCTTAGCCGCGCTCTCCGCATCGGGAGAACGGGGCGCTACATCCTACCCAACTAATTGGAAGTTTCGTCCCGAAACTTAGGGTAGAACTTACCGTTAGGGATTATTTCGTTGGGGGCGATCATGACTCAAGGAACAAGTACGAACAGAATGGTCTGATCCGCCACAGGCTAGGCATAACCCAAGTTTCATACGACATTTGTCGATTGAATGCCCAGACTTCTTGCAGAACTTACAGTAGGGCATTGTGTTCGCTTTGTGTGAACCGCCGTTGTTTTGACGCTTTGCTGCGTTGTTTCCTCTCTCGTTGCTTTGGCGTTTGTGACTGGATGTATGCACAGCGCCGGCAGGAACGTGAGGATAGATTGGTTCGAGAGATAGGGCGTGATTCATGACTTCACGCATTGTACGATGCTGATGAACGGCTACGTGCGAATGGATGGCAAGGCGTAGTCCACCTTCAAACCTTCTAGCTCGACTCGCTGCATCAGGTAAATAGGCCCTAGCGAATTTGGAGAGTCGGTTGAATTCGGCGGCGTACTCCTTAACTGTCATGCTGCCTTGCCGCAGCTGCACGAACTCATTCTCCATCTGGCGTTGGACTGGAGGGGGCACATACTCCTCTTCGAACGCGGCACGAAAAGTCGTCCACGAGATCGCCTCCTCTCCGTGATCAAATTGGAGAGATCGTCGATGCACGTCCCACCAATCGTGTGCGTTGAGGCGGAGCTGTAGTCGCGCGCAGGCGACGCGCTTATCTTCGGGGACCTCTAGCAGAGCGAAGTGGTCTTCAAGTTCGGCCAACCAATCTAGAGCTACGACTGGGTCCTCAGTCCCGTTGAATGGGGTGTTGCAGACTTTCTTGAAGTGGCCAAAGTCGAAGGCAGTCACGTCCCTCGCTCTTGGAATTTGCGGTGTCTCTACTTCAAGCACGGGCTGCTCCACCGGAGTCGTTGCTGTTGCGGCGGAATGGTTGGCAGCCAAAGTCTGAACAATCTGATGCAGGGTATCTACCTGCTTCTGTTGGACTGAGAATCGTGCTTCTATATTGTCTTGAAACTTGAGCTGACTCTCTTCCGCTCGCTTCTCGGCCCGTTCATGGCGAGCCTCGTCCCTTTGTTGGTTTTCCCCCAACATTTATAATATTTGCTGAACGGGATCGATGCTTGGCGTGGCTCGCTGACTCCTTGAACTTCCCGAAGTGCCCGAACTACTCCCTTGGCCTTGCGTTTCGTCCGGGACTTGCGCTGCAGATTGCGCTGGATTCATTCCTTCAAAAGAAGGTAAATTACATTAGGATCATAATGTATTATGGACTTATTGCATGAACGTATCTCATTTTGGCCTAGCGAGTTCAAGAGTTCGCACAGGAATTTGATCGTTAAAGGAACTTTTCCAGCACGAAGTCTAAGGAACTTTGAATCTGTGCTCTGATACCACTATGTCACGCCCCGAGGCGTCCCCCGAGCCGTGACCGCCGTGCGGGCCTGGAGTTGCGCCCGCACAAGGCTTTTTAATGATTTGCATAGCAAGCACATACTCAGAGTACGCAGATAAATTGAAACACAGATTTGAAACATAGAAAAGTTCTCTTTATTGATAATGAACATCTATTACAAACTCTTGAACGAGTCAGCTAATATGCCGAACGGCTTACAAAAGGGTTGACTCAAAATGAGATAGCAGTCCTGTACATTACATCCTTTTATAAACTCAAAACGATAAAGACCTCCAGGCTGGAGGATCGCTTTGCCACGAAGCTGCATTTGTGTATGAAGAGTTGCAGGCTTCGGACTTCAGAAGGCTTTGAGGCGCGGTGAAGATGCGCTAACAGCTGGACTGGATCGGGAAGACGACTTCGGCTCCTCGCTCGGTTCGCCTTAGTGCGGAGAACCTGTTTCAACGAGGGTCAGCATATCGAAACATGCTGGTGAAGGCGAGCTAGCCTGACTATACCAATCAACACGTTGTTTAGTGAAGCATGCATATTTAGTGGGTTTCTATCTTGCCTTAGTTCATTTACAGTTAAGCAGCATATTGAATTTACTGAAATGAACATGCCACCGTTAGGTGGATTTTACCTGACCGTCTGAATTACCTGCACAATACTTACCATGCCTTCCCTGCCACGGAGACACAAGTTAGTATGCAACAGGTTTAAATATACACGATGATCACTGGCATGGTTGCCATTTGGGACGGTAGTCTTTGACGAGAATGGTTTGCAACGTAAGTACAAGAAGTGCTGCAAGCCATTTCCGCCGAACAAGAGACTAGAACAATATGTCTCGCCCGGACCGGATCGATGCCAGTGCCCCAGCATCGTCCGCGAGACGTTTCCCTGTGCACAAGTTGTCCATGATCGAACAAGATACAAGTAACAAGTTATTGCAGTTGAGGCAACAAGAGTACAAGACAAGCAATTGTACAAGACAAGCATAATTCATGATTTATTCCCTAACGAACAAGCATGCAGTTCAGTATCCGTTCATGAAGTTTTATTGACAAGCATAATGAACCAAGTCTATTCTCTTTTATCTTGGTTTCTTTTAGTTATTACTCGGTATCGTTTGATCGGGGCAAAGGAGATTGCAGATTATTAGCTGTGAAGCTTGGAAGCAGGGCTAGCTAATCGGGTTGGTAGCCACTCACTTGGATTTTGGAAGGGAGAAGGAAAGAGGCGCTTCACGACTCCGTTCTTTGGAATGGAAAGTATTATATAGAGCAGGAGGAAGCTTCGTTCACCTGCATTACGAATAGCTCGATTAATACTTCTTTCTCTCTTTCCATTCTCGGAACAGAAGTGCAAGTCTATGAACGAAAACAATGAAAACCATCGAAACCGTTCAAGGAAAACAAGCAAATCCCAAAACCAACTCAAAGCACGAAAGCAACAAGCGACATCGAAAACCGAGGCAATAAAAGATAGCAGCGGAGAGGTCCCTCCTGACTCTGCCGCTAAGACGATCCTTGGGGCGCAGTCCACTGAATATGGGAATCGATTCCGAAGAAACAAATCCATAACGAGGACGAGTTCTTAATTCAATCTATCCCGATCGAACGATACCGTCTTGTGTTTCTTAGCCGCGCTCTCCGCATCGGGAGAACGGGGCGCTACATCGCTACCTGCGCTGCAAGCATCGCCGTCTACCCAGACTATGGTCCATGACGGCTAGTCAAGACAGCGATCTTTATGTATATTTAAACTGTGCAGACTAACTATGTCTTCGTGGCAGGGAGGTTTATGGTAAATTTTGTACATGTGGTTCAGACGGTACAGATAATTCACCGAACGGTGGCGCATTATGTTATGTCATTCCACTCTATCGTATATAAAAAATTGAACTAAGGCAAGATAGAAAGATCACATAATAATAATGTTGCATGTTCACATGAATACGATGTTGATTTGGTATGTTGGGTTAGCTCGCCCTCACCGGTACTTTTTGAAGTACTGACCCTCGTTGCAGCAGGTTCCCCGAGCCGAGGCCACGCGGCGATGAGCTGAAGCTTTCTCCAACCCTTCCCCGATTGGGCACGTTCGTGTTGTGACTTTTGGAGCCCAAATACATAATCAAGAAAGGAGCTCGTACTTTCCTTTTCGAAGCTCCTAGGCGATGATGCTAACTTGCACCAAGGTATTTTGTGCTTTTGAAATATTAATAAGAGATGTAATGTATGGATCGGCTATCTCATTTTGCTTCCAAGTTGTAAGCCCGTGCGGCATCTTTATTACTTTTGGGTCAAGACTCTGTAAACAAATGTTCATTATCAATAAAGAAAACTTTTCTATATCTCAAGGTGAGATATCTTATTTGCGTACTCTATTGCATTTGTTCTAAAGTATATCATTATGCCTAGGCCTTGTGCACGCGCGCCTTACGGGTGCACGACATCACGTCCGAGGGACGATTATCAATTTAGCAAAAATCGGGGCGTGACATTCAATGTACTGATAACCTACCAGATTGTGTGCAGGGTGCGGGAGAACCTCGTTTGGTGCAGAGTGTCCCATCGTGCGCGCTAAGGTGCAAAGTTCGCTCTGGAGCCTTGGAGTGTTGCGTCCGGAGCTGAAGCACATATACATGACATAATGTTGGAATATCGCCTATGTATCATTCCTTGTTGTAAGCCACTTGGCACGTCTTTATTATTTTGAGAGAGAGAGCACGAGCGACTTGTAATCTCGGCCTAGCGCCGCTTGTAATACTTATTCAGAATCAACAAAGAGATAGTTTTTGTATCATACTTGTGCTCGTTCTATGCTTCCACTATATCGACCTTGTAAACTTGTTATCTTACCGTCCGTTCTATGCATGGCTGTAAACCCCCTGAATTTTCAAAATTTTAAAAACTGGATTTTCCACAATTTTCTGGAATTTTCTGGGATTTTTCAGTAATTTAAAAACAGGGTTTTAATTTTTAAATGATTTTTAATTGATATTAAACAGTATTAAAATATTATGAAAATAATATTTTTGGATGTAAAATGAAAAACTGGACTTAGGGCAATTTTTCTGGAATTTTTCGGACCCCGGACCTATTTTTAAATGCCTAAAAAGTATTTATTTATTTAATTATTTATTTATTAATTAGTTTCTGATTATTATTATTATTATTATTATTATTATTATTATTATTATTATTTTTATTTTTTTATAAAATACCCCAGCCCACTGGCCCCGGCCCACCGGGCCCAGCCCGAACCCAAACCCAGCCCGCGCCGCTAGCGGGTCGGGTCGGGTCGGTCAGACCCGCCCGCTAGCCCGCAACCCTTCTCCACCCAGCCCCCGCACGACCCGCACGCCGCCCGCGCGTCCCGGCCGCTCCGCCCGCCTCGACCGGCCACGTCGCCTCCCCGCCCGCGCCCTTCGGCCCACTCCGCCCGCCATGCCCGGCCAACCCCACCGCCGCAACCCTATTTAAAACCCTCGCTCCCCCGGCCATCTCCTCCCCTCCGCCTCCAGCTCCACCGCATCCCTCGCCGACGCCGCCACCGCTCCAGCTCGCTGACGACGAGCCGCCGTGCCGCCACGCCTGCGCCGCCTCCTCCTTCTTCCCCAGCTCCGGCCTCTCTCCCCCACCGCGAGCGGCAGCCGCAGCAGCTCGAGCAGCCCCGCGCCGCCTCCAGCGCCGCCGCCTCCGCTCGAGCGACGCGCCGCCCTCCGCCGCAGCTCCCCCGGCCGGCCTCCCCCGCCCTGGGCCGCCGCAGAGCCGCCAGAGCTCAGCCGAGTTCCCAAACCCTAAACCCAAACCCTAATTCTCGGGTCCCTGTGCCCGACACGAGTCGGACACGTGTCGGACACGGTTTGACCCTGTTTTTCGGGTCCCCTTCAGGTGCGTGTAACTTTTTGCTCGTAGCTCTGTTTTCGAATCCGCAAATTGCGTTGCGAAGCCTGTATGACCCTCTCGGTGTCCGGACAAACTGTTCGGGGCATCGCGTCATGTGGTGATCGCGCACCGCGATCCAAAAACAGGAAAAACCAGACCATGTTTCACCCCGGAACCGAGTACGCCCCGCCAAACGGGACGACTTGGTCGCGCGCGGTCTTCACAGATACGTGCGCCTCGTCGATACGGACGTGTGGGATTTCGCGGAAGCTGATTCGGGTGTGCGTGCACACCGGAATCAACGCGTATCCGCGGACATCGCCCCGTATCCGTACTTTCTGGAATGTGCCCTAACTTTGTGTACACACGTCGGATCGAGACGAAACTTACGCCATCGGACTCGTAGCGATACGCTGGTCCTGTGGGTCAAGTTTGGTTCGATTCTGAGAACGTTGACGAAATCGCGTGTCGTGGGTCCCACAGGCCCCGCTCGACGGGCGATTTTGTGATCGACTCATCGGAATCCAATTCTGGAAGTTCCGTTGGGTTCGTATCATCGTTCCTGACCTGTTGACACTAAGTTTGGTGAATTTGGAGACCGTTGACCCGGACGCATTTTTCGGTGCAAAGAGGGCCCACCGGTGGACCCCGTTTTGGCCCGAAACTGCCGTTTCTGCCCTTGTCTCCAAATTGGACCCAAGGGCAGGCGTTTCTAGCTGATTGATATTTTCTGGATCTGATGGTGATGTTTGTTTCAGCAACCGGAGTACCGCCTGCAATTCCCGCCGAAGTCAGAACTGCAAACATAGTCGGAATCACAGGCAAGTGTACCTTGCCAAACCCTGCAGCTTGCTAGTTATTTCCTGGACTTAATTATGCAATAATGGACAAGTAAAGCTTGTCAAATCTCATAATTCTTGACATAGTATTTTAATGAATTTCTTGTGGAATTAAATATAAACATGTTTTAACTGCTTAACCTAGGAAACGAGTGACGTGCTTAGTGTCCGATCATAGTCGGATGCCAACTCCGTACGCGGGGTTGTGTAACGTCACATAGACATGGATATCGAGACCCGATAATGCTCGTACTTGTCTTATCAAGTACTTCAGAACCCAGGACACTTGACACTATTTCATGAGACAGAATCTTCCTGAGACATTCAAGGTGATTCTGTATAGGATGCAAGTTCTATGACATAGACTTTACATTCTTAGACATTTGATTCATAGCTATCAGACTTGTTGCATTAGTTATAATCATGCGTGACATGGACATGAGGCATCGTGGACATGAGACGTGGGATTACATTGGGTGGGGAGAGACACACAGACTACAGGCTGATATTATATATAAAATATAGTATATAACATAGTGTAGTTCATAGTTATTGCCGCTACCGGCTCCCCGACACAGAGCTTGTAGTGGCTTCAGCCTGAGTTCTAGTGCTGCTCTCATATTGCATATCACTTAGCTGGTTACATAGCTTACCCTCTTGTTTAATTAACTGCTGCACTGTATTTATTTTGGCTTGTATTTTCTGTACCTTGCTGTCCCCTGAGGACCTGGATCCGGATTATGTCCCCAGGTACAGCTGAAGAGAACTACCCAGAGGTGTACGGTACCGGAGCACTCCTTGGAGCAGAACAAGGAACAGAGGACGAAGTAGTGGCCGAAGATTTCTCCTGAGCACCGGCTTCAACTACACAGTATTTCCATTTTCAGCATTTCAATTCCTGTCTATTTTCCTTAATTGTAACAGAATAATTCTCGGATTTGTTTCCCGAGACAACCTTATTTGTTATTGCATATTTATTTCCATTGCATTATTTCTGGCAATTAATCTGTGTTATTCTGTGGATGAGATTAGTAATACCTGAGACTTGTACTTAGTACTGCTAGACTACAGCTTAAGCATGCCCTGATGGATCCATTAAATTGGGTTGTCCATCGGTGCGTGCTGCTGGCCATTGCTCGCGTGCTCAGTCCCTCGGCATTTTGGAACTGGGGCGTGACATGGTTTTTGTGGTGGCCCATGCAGATCAACGACTAAATTGTTCGGTTTCAACTTAGGGACCGAACAGGCCTGCAATAAAATAGGATAAATTTTAGGATCTCATCCACTTGCTTGAATCGTTTTTGATATCTGTATCGTATTCGAACTAACTTGAACTTGCATCTTGCCTTGATTCCTGTGCGCCTCTTATTGGTTATTTTGGATACAGGGAAATGGACCCACAAGAATGCACCGAGACTCCCGCCGGAATACCACAAGCTACAGGTGTCACCTATGACGACGAAGTGACACCAGTCGGAGGAGTTCCCTTAACTCAACAAAGCCAGCAGGCAGGTCAACCTACCTCCCGATTCCGACGTGATGACATTCCACCTCCGCCGCAGTTCGTTCCACCAACGCCCGTACTCCCACAAGAACAGCCAATTGACGGGCAGCAGATATTCCAAATGATCTACGCGATGATGCAAGCTCAGCAACAAGTCCAACACGAGGCTCAGCGTCGCGAAGCTAACTTCTGGAGGGACAGTATCGTAACTATACTGGAGCAGGCCAACCTACCAACTCGACGGCCAACTACAGGCTCAATCACTGACTTCCGCCAACTGAAGCCCCGCACCTTTTCTGGAAAGGAGGAGCCCACAGAAGTTCATGAGTGGCTCACCAACATCCGGCATCAACTTGAAGCAGCTGAGCTTCCACGGGAACGCTGGATGACTGCCGTCCGAATGCAATTGACAGGCAATGCGCACCACTGGTGGTTGTCTGAAGAGGCGCGACTCGGACCAGACCGAGTCACTTGGGAGGAGTTCTCCAGACTCTTCCAAGAGATGTACATTCCTGCCATCGCTCGATCAGAACTGCAGGACAAGTTTAATCGCCTCACCCAGGACTCTATGACGGTGGAAGAGTACAACGCAGAATTCATTCGTCTGAGCCGCTTCGCCCCAACCCTGATCCCGACAGAGGAAGAGAAGGCCGAGAAATTCTTCGACGGACTGAACTTTGAGCTACAGAGACTCATCGGATCCGTCGCACCTACCTCCTACTCGGACGTTCTCGCTGCAGCCCGACGCATGGAACGCGTCACCAGGAGGGAGTCTCGCCACAAGCGGCCAATCACCTCAGCACCAGACAGAACATCACCAGGAGAATCTGCAAAGAGATCTCACACGCACCAGCCACCGAGGACAGCTTCGCAGACCCTTCCTACCTGTCACTACTGCGGCAAGATAGGCCATGTCGAGAGGGACTGCAGACGCAAGTTGGGATTGTGCCTGATTTGCGGCACCAATCAACACATAGCCAAGGACTGTCCCCAGCATCGAGATGGAGCACCAAGGGCAAACCAACCAGCTTTGCCAGCACCGAGGCCACCTCTGGCACCTCAGGCGACACTCTTCCAGCAAGCCCAACAACAGCAGAGGAATCCACCACAAGGACAAGCTTATGCGATGACTGTGCAGGACGCTGATGCGAGTAAGTGATTCATAGTTATCCGTTTCTAGTCTTGTTGTAGCTCGTGCCTACTGGTTCGTGACCTCAGCCCCAACCTAGTAATTTGCAACTTGTTAATAACAACATGGTTTTTATAAAAGTATAGTTTTAACTAGATTTTTCTGTAAAGTGTAAACTTTCAATTTTAGAGAAATGGTATTTCCCTGAAGTCTCTTGTGATGTGCTTTCAAACGATACCTGCGACCGTGTCATCTCTGCTGACCGGTTATTCTTTGATTGCGAGGACGCAATCCTCTTAAGGGGGATAGATTGTAAACCCCCTGAATTTTCAAAATTTTAAAAACTGGATTTTTCACAATTTTCTGGAATTTTCTGCAATTTTTCTGTAATTTAAAAACAGGGTTTTAATTTTTAAATGATTTTTAATTGATATTAAACAGTATTAAAATATTATGAAAATAATATTTTTGGATGTAAAATGAAAAACTGGACTTAGGACAATTTTTCTGGAATTTTTCGGACCCCGGACCTATTTTTAAATGCCTAAAAAGTATTTATTTATTTAATTATTTATTTATTAATTAGTTTCTGATTATTATTATTATTATTATTATTATTATTATTATTTTTATTATTTTTATTTTTTTATAAAATACCCCAGCCCACTGGGCCCGGCCCACCGGGCCCAGCCCGAACCCAAACCCAGCCCGCGCCGCTAGCGGGTCGGGTCGGGTCGGTCAGACCCGCCCGCTAGCCCGCAACCCTTCTCCACCCAGCCCCCGCACGACCCGCACGCCGCCCGCGCGTCCCGGCCGCTCCGCCCGCCTCGACCGGCCACGTCGCCTCCCCGCCCGCGCCCTTCGGCCCACTCCGCCCGCCATGCCCGGCCAACCCCACCGCCGCAACCCTATTTAAAACCCTCGCTCCCCCGGCCATCTCCTCCCCTCCGCCTCCAGCTCCACCGCATCCCTCGCCGACGCCGCCACCGCTCCAGCTCGCTGACGACGAGCCGCCGTGTCGCCACGCCTGCGCCGCCTCCTCCTTCTTTCCCAGCTCCGGTCTCTCTCCCCCACCGCGAGCGGCAGCCGCAGCAGCTCGAGCAGCCCCGCGCCGCCTCCAGCGCCGTCGCCTCCGCTCGAGCGACGCGCCGCCCTCCGCCACAGCTCCCCCGGCCGGCCTCCCCCGCCCTGGGCCGCCGCAGAGCCGTCGGAGCTCAGCCGAGTTCCCAAACCCTAAACCCAAACCCTAATTCTCGGGTCCCTGTGTCCGACACGAGTCGGACACGTGTCGGACACGGTTTGACCCTGTTTTTCGGGTCCCCTTCAGGTGCGTGTAACTTTTTGCTCGTAGCTCTGTTTTCGATTCCGCAAATTGTGTTGCGAAGCCTGTATGACCCTCTCGGTGTCCGGACAAACTGTTCGGGGCATCGCGTCCTATGGTGATCGCGCACCGCGATCCAAAAACAGGAAAAACCAGACCCTGTTTCACCCCGGAACCGAGTACGCCCCGCCAAACGGGACGACTTGGTCGCGCGCGGTCTTCACAGATACGTGCGTCTCGTCGATACGGACGTGTGAGATTTCGCGGAAGCTGATTCGGGTGTGCGTGCACACCGGAATCAACGCGTATCAGCGGACATCGTCCCGTATTCGTACTTTCTGGAATGCGCCCTAACTTTGTGTACACACGTCGGATCGAGATGAAACTTGCGCCATCGGACTCGTAGCGATATGTTGGTCCTGTGGGTCAAGTTTGGTTCGATTCTGAGAACGTTGACGAAATCGCGTGTCGTGGGCCCCACAGGCCCCGCTCGACGGGCGATTTTGTGATCGGCTCATCGGAATTCAATTCTGAAAGTTCCGTTGGGTTCGTATCATCGTTCCTGACCTGTTGACACTAAGTTTGGTGAATTTGGAGACCGTTGACCCGGACGCGTTTTTCGGTGCAAAGCGGGCCCACCGATGGACCCCGTTTTGGCCCGAAACTGTCGTTTCTGCCCTTGTCTCCAAATTGGACCCAAGGGTAGGCGTTTCTAGCTGATTGATATTTTCTGGATCTGATGGTGATATTTTTTTCAGCAACCGGAGTACCGCCTGCAATTCCCGCCGAAGTTAGAACTGCAAACATAGTCGGAATCACAGGCAAGTGTACCTTGCCAAACCCTGCAGCTTGCTAGTTATTTCCTGGACTTAATTATGCAACAATGGACAAGTAAAGCTTGTCAAATCTTAGTAATTCTTGACATAGTATTTTAATGGATTTCTTGTGGAATTAAATATAAACATGTTTTAACTGCTTAACCTAGGAAACGAGTGACGTGCTTAGTGTCCGATCATAGTCGGATGCCAACTCCGTACGCGGGGTTGTGTAACGTCACATAGACATGGATATCGAGACCCGATAATGCTCGTACTTGTCTTATCAAGTACTTCAGAACCCAGGACACTTGACACTATTTCATGAGACAGAATCTTCCTGAGACATTCAAGGTGATTCTGTATAGGATGCAAGTTCTATGACATAGACTTTACATTCTTAGACATTTGATTCATAGCTATCAGACTTGTTTCATTAGTTATAATCGTGCGTGACATGGACATGAGGCATCGTGGACATGAGACGTGGGATTACATTGGGTGGGGAGAGACACACAGACTACAGGCTGATATTATATATAAAACATAGTATATAACATAGTGTAGTTCATAGTTATTGCCGCTACCGGCTCCCCGACACAGAGCTTGTAGTGGCTTCAGCCTGAGTTCTAGTGCTGCTCTCATATTGCATATCACTTAGCTGGTTACATAGCTTACCCTCTTGTTTAATTAACTGCTGCACTGTATTTATTTTGGCTTGTATTTTCTGTACCTTGCTGTCCCCTGAGGACCTGGATCCGGATTATGTCCCCAGGTACAGCTGAAGAGAACTACCCAGAGGTGTACGGTACCGGAGCACTCCTTGGAGCAGAACAAGGAACAGAGGACGAAGTAGTGGCCGAAGATTTCTCCTGAGCACCGGCTTCAACTACACAGTATTTCCATTTTCAGCATTTCAATTCCTGTCTATTTTCCTTAATTGTAACAGAATAATTCTCGGATTTGTTTTCCGAGACAACCTTATTTGTTATTGCATATTTATTTCCATTGCATTATTTCTGGCAATTAATCTGTGTTATTCTGTGGATGAGATTAGTAATACCTGAGACTTGTACTTAGTACTGCTAGACTACAGCTTAAGCATGCCCTGATGGATCCATTAAATTGGGTTGTCCATCGGTGCGTGCTGCTGGCCATTGCTCGCGTGCTCAGTCCCTCGTCATTTTGGAACTGGGGCGTGACAATGGCCTTGCGCGGGCAAAACTTAGGCTCGAGCGGCATCACGCCCAAGCGAGGACGTACGGCCCTGTGGGACCGGGGCGTTGTCACGCCCCGGACCCGCCCGGGCCGCCGCTCCGCCCTGCCCCGCCCCGTGCGGCCGGGATTCAACAAACCGGGCACGTATCACCGTGCCTCGGCGCGCCGGACGCGAATCACCGCGCCCGTCCCGCGGGTGCGAGGGAGGAAGGGAGCCAAGCGAATGGCCCGTTCGAGCTTTCGGGGGACGTGATGCCGCACGGGCCTGGGGTTGCGCCCGTGCAAGGCCAATCGTTTAAGTTGATAGTTGGCTATCATCGCATCTATCGAGTAAGCAGCGGAAAGGGACTTGTTGTAATGCAATGCATTAGCCAACTGAGTGTTCGGGACAATCGAGGCAACTTGGGTTTCCTTTACCAAAGGCACACGTTCGTTCCATACATTATGCCCCCTTATACGATAGCATTCTCGGGGCAACAATCGAAACCAGGATTCCGGGTCTTCGGGACTGTGGCACGCCTATCGCTTCCTCGGACGATCCAGTACCTGCGAACAAGTAAACTGTTGGTGGGTCAGCACTTTATACAAGTACTGGTGAAATAAATCAACTGAACAGAAACAAGCATTCACTCAAACAGGCACTAAGTAATCATGTTATAAAACATTACATTACTAGTGATCTTTCTAGTTTTACCTAGGTTCGTTTCATGCAGTTCTAGCAGAGTCGATTTACTTGTTTAGAAACATGTTTGGAAACAGAGTTTCATATTGAATATGCAAGCAAGCAAACCGTTCATGTTTCAGGGTGTGCGCAGCGTGTCTCGTGCGACTCGAGGGTCTGATGCAAGGCTAGACACACGATGCACGTTCTTAGGGGCAGTCACTATCCAAGCCAACACAATGACTTAGCTATATGCAGGGCGGTCCCCGAGTATCTCAGGATCGGCAGCTGGGGGAACAGCATACCAATGACTCTTTATCTGATGCTAATGGCAGCTATGACTCATGGTTGCTTTCCACTATCTCTGTAGCAGCCGTGACACATGCAGTTCAGCTCTGCACCAAAAGCCATTGTCCGACCGCATGCGAATGCATGGATCACTATCAAATAAACTCTAGTATGCAGACGAGACGAACCATCATAACGCAAATCCTTGTTGCGGGGCAAATCCGACTTATCTCTTGAACACATTCAGGCACATTATGGTTCTCTCGAAGCATAGACGATAGTGAACATGTTCATGCACTCTAAGCAGGCGATCTGGATTCTCGTTAGCAGACTTATTGTTTCAAAGACAAGCTAGGTGAGTTCGTTCATTAACATGCAAGGCAGGTTCTATCATTCTCTTAAGAAAACATTGCAAGCAAAAACTCAGGTTATTATTAAGGCGTGCAAGAATCAGAGAACGAAGTTCTGCCCACTCACCTTGATATATAACGCCGGCGCGGAGCGGGGCGTTACATACTTACCAACCAACAAAAAGTTTCGTCCTCGAAACTTCAAGGATAAACTTCTCGATATCCCGAGTAGCGATAGTGCCGTCCCTCGCCGTACTCAATCGAAACAATCAAGCAATTCAAGTTCAGGAAACATTTTGCACTTTGAGAATATCTATGGACTTATTGTATGGAACGCTCTTTGCAAAACCATATCGATAATATCTCAAAGTCATAACAACGATTTTGGGCCAGAGAATCGATTCCGCTTTGATACCATTCTGTCACGCCCCGGACCCGCCCGGGCCGCCGCTCCGCCCTGCCCCGCCCCGTGCGGCCGGGATTCAACGAACCGGGCACGTATCACCGTGCCTCGGCGCGCCGGACGCGAATCACCGCGCCCGTCCCGCGGGTGCGAGGGAGGAAGGGAGCCAAGCGAATGGCCCGTTCGAGCTTTCGGGGGACGTGATGCCGCACGGGCCTGGGGTTGCGCCCGTGCAAGGCCAATCGTTTAAGTTGATAGTTGGCTATCATCGCATCTATCGAGTAAGCAGCGAAAAGGGACTTGTTGCAATGCAATGCATTAGCCAACTGAGTGTTCGGGACAATCGAGGCAACTTGGGTTTCCTTTAGCAAAGGCACACGTTCGTTCCATACATTATGCCCCCTTATACGATAGCATTCTCGGGGCAACAATCGAAACCAGGATTCCGGGTCTTCGGGACTGTGGCACGCCTATCGCTTCCTCGGACGATCCAGTACCTGCGAACAAGTAAACTGTTGGTGGGTCAGCACTTTATACAAGTACTGGTGAGATAAATCAACTGAACAGAAACAAGCATTCACTCAAACAGGCACTAAGTAATCATGTTATAAAACATTACATTACTAGTGATCTTTCTAGTTTTACCTAGGTTCGTTTCATGCAGTTCTAGCAGAGTCGATTTACTTGTTTAGAAACATGTTTGGAAACAGAGTTTCATATTGAATATGCAAGCAAGCAAACCGTTCATGTTTCAGGGTGTGCACAGCGTGTCTCGTGCGACTCGAGGGTCTGATGCAAGGCTAGACACACGATGCACGTTCTTAGGGGCAGTCACTATCCAAGCCAACACAATGACTTAGCTATATGCAGGGCGGTCCCCGAGTATCTCAGGATCGGCAGCTGGGGGAACAGCATACCAATGACTCTTTATCTGATGCTAATGGCAGCTGTGACTCATGGTTGCTTTCCACTATCTCTGTAGCAGCCGTGACACATGCAGTTCAGCTCTGCACCAAAAGCCATTGTCCGACCGCGTGCGAATGCATGGATCACTATCAAATAAACTCTATTATGCAGACGAGACGAACCATCATAACGCAAATCCTTGTTGCGGGGCAAATCCGACTTATCTCTTGAACACATTCAGGCACATTATGGTTCTCTCGAAGTATAGACGATAGTGAACATGTTCATGCACTCTAAGCAGGCGATCTGGATTCTCGTTAGCAGACTTATTGTTTCAAAGACAAGCTAGGTGAGTTCGTTCATTAATATGCAAGGCAGGTTCTATCATTCTCTTAAGAAAATATTGCAAGCAAAAACTCAGGTTATTATTAAGGCGTGCAAGAATCAGAGAACGAAGTTCTGCCCACTCACCTTGATATATAACGCCGGCGCGGAGCGGGGCGTTACAGGCGTGACACTCGTCGTCGTCGAGCTCCGAAACCTCATCGTCGGTTGATGTCGAGCTTTAGGACCTCGCAGTCGGTTTCAAGCTCCAGGTCTAGGTCGTCGAGCTCCGAACCTCGCCGTCGTCGTCGAGCTCTAGGTCCAGGTCGAGCTCCAAAACCTCGCCGTCGGTTGATGTCGAGCTCTAGGTCCAGGCCGTCGGTTTCTAGCTCCAGGGAGAAACCTCGCCGTCGGTTGATGTATCATTGTGTCGGATGATCTGGACACGATTGTGGACGGGATCAGAATAGCGACCGACGGTTGGACAATAGAATGGTGATAATCGAAGAAGTTTTAAGAGGGACATAGTTGGACACAGAAAAATATGGACACAGTTAAAAAAAAACTTCTTTCTAAAAAATGTTTACCAAACAAAATTTTTAATTTTTGTTTTTTAAATTACTTTTCAGATGAAAGTAACCAAACACAAAACCAAAATTTGTATACACAGAAAACAACTTTATAACTTACTTTTAGAGAACTGTTTATAGAACAAAATTCCAGAAAGCCAATCCAAACAGATCTTCAACTTCTCATCCCTTCTTTACACAAAAGAATCCAATCCCTAACCCTAACCATATTTTTTTTTATTTAATTGCCAAAATGGTACATGAAGAATGCAGTGTTTGTCATTTTGGTGATCGAACTTTTTTTTTTGGCCGAAATTGTGCATGAGCTTTGCATTTTGGCTCAATTAGTGCTTGAAGTAAATTTCGTTGGTGTGTTTTTGATGAAAATCGATAAAAATGGACATGTGATGATCATTTGTCATATTTTTAATGGTTCTTTTGTCAAGTTTTTGATTTTGGACTATCATTTTCAGAAGAATATTAGTGTTCGAAGAAAATTATTTGGATAAAAATAGTTAAATATAGTAGTCCAAAACCAAAAATTTGACGAAATAACCATTAAAAATAGGACACGCGACCATCATATGTACATTTTTATCGATTTTTATCCAAAAATACAAACATAATTTATTTCAGGTACTAATTGAGCCAAAATATAAACCTCATACACTGTTTCGTTAAAAAAAATAATTCGATTACTAAAATAACAAACACTTTATTCCTGGTGTACAATTTCGACAATTAAATATATTTTTTTTCCTGGTCAACCAAATCAAATGAAGATCCGATCTTTATCCCCAAATTCCATCAAAATTCCACCAGAATTCTGCTGTGGTGATGGACGGGAACAAGGACGAAGCCCTCAAATGCCTCCGCTTCGGCAAGGACGCCCTGGACTCCGGCGACCTCCCTCGCGCCGTCAAGTTCCTCACCAAGGCCCGCCGCCTCGACCCCTCCCTCCCCGTCAATGACCTCCTCCTCTCCGCAACCGCCGAGGAACCAAACCCGAACCCCAATCCCTCGATCCCCACCGAAACCCCCAAATCGTCCTCTTCCTCCTCCACGGCTAGGGTTAGGGTTTCGAAATCGTCGTCGAAAGATTACACCGAGGAGCAGGTCACGATTGTGAAGCAGATCAAGAACCAGAGGGACTACTACCAGATCCTCGGCGTCGAGAAGGCCTGCTCCGTCGAGAACGTCCGGAGGGCGTACAGGAAGCTCTCGCTCAAGGTCCATCCTGACAAAAACAAGGCCCCCGGCGCCGAGGAGGCCTTCAAATCCGTCTCCAAGGCTTTCCAGTGCCTCAGCAACGAGGAGTCTAGGAAAAGGTACGATCTTGTCGGCTCCGAAGAGCCCAGTTACGGCCAGGCGCCTGCTCGCCGGCACTACTACCAGGGATCCAACGGGTTCTATGATGACGAATTCGATCCCGACGAGATATTCAGAAACTTCTTCTTTGGTGCCGGCGGCCAGCGGGCTGCGACCACCTTCGGGACTTCCCATTTTAGGACTGGCGGGAATGCGGCCCACCAGGGTTCGGATGGTTTCAATGTTCGGAACCTTCTCCAGCTTCTCCCGATACTTTTGGTTCTGCTGTTGAATTTCCTGCCGTCGTCAGACCCGGTGTATGTACTGTCGAGGAGTCACGGATACGAGCATAAGCTGGAGACGGCGAGTGGTGTGGCGTATTTTGTGAAGTCGGCAGGGTTCGAACAGGAGTACCCGTATGGGAGCGATGGGAGGGCTGCGCTTGAGAAGCGAGTGGAGAGGGATTATGTCGAGGTGCTCTCGCAGAACTGTAGGTCTGAGCTGCAGCGGCGGCAGTGGGGTTTGACGTACAACATGCCCCATTGCGGCATGCTGGAGAAGTTTCAGGCCAAGGCTTAGTGGCGCATTCACACAGGTGCTTTTCCTACTTTGTTTGCTTTACTTGTCCCTAGTGTCCATTGCATGATTAGATTCCTGTTATAGCTTTTATGATTGTTCATGCATGATTGGTTTTGAGGAAATGTTCCGGCTTGGATCATGATTGAAGTGTTAAATATGTAAGCTTGCGCAAAATTAGAAGTAGATTTAGGTTTCAGAACCAATGAAACCAGTTGTGTTAGTAGATGATGAATTGTGGATTCACGCAGTAGCTGAATTATCACCCGATCTGTGTTGTACTGGTTCATTCCAGGTGGTATCCAATGAAGAAAAACGATTTTGTCCTTGTCATCTGCCAAGCTAGATTTGTATTGCCGAAACATGTTGCATGAATACGGACATAAATACATATACAAACATGATATGGATTCAATATACAAACATTTTTAAATAGGTACAAAGTTTGTTTCATATGTTGCATGAGTAAGGACATGGACTCGATATGTCTGTGCAACATAGCCTGAATGATTGTTTGAAATCAGCTTTGGTGAAGCCAAATAATGCTTGCACTGTTGGGTAGGTTTGGTGTAGCTTGACTTCTGGAGCAGATCTATTGTAAGATCTATTGTACGAACCTTGGGATAACTGATCCTAAAAGCTAGCTGTTAAGAGAAGAGGGTCCAAGATTATATCAAACCGCATCAAGTTCCCTATATAATCAATGTGGGACTAAGGATTGTAACATTCCACCACGATGTAGCCCCGAAGTCCACGTGGATTGGCTTTGCACTAGGCTTCTGGTCCTGGGCGAACACTATTATGTCGGCGTCACCAGCCGCACCGCACGATTGGAACTAGAAGACATGATGTAGACTCTTATACCAAGCTATGAACATTGGAGAACTCTTCCTTAAAGCTAGCATTTAAAAAAGAGAACCCAAGATATATCGACCCACATTGAGTTCCCTGTATAACTGACGTGGGACTATAGGATCGTGACAATTTACTATCAGTATTTAGTAGTTTAGAAATATGAGTGTGTTTATTTTCTGGTGAAAGCTATACTGTACTGCCAAGATACAATGTGACACTGTATGGACATAGCATTAATGTGGTGTGTGTACATATTTTGGTGTCTATTTTGTCTAACATGGTTACAAAATTAACTAATGACCTATTTTGGATGTCCATTCTCCTGAATCTCCCGTGATAAAGACAGGTAACTGTAGAGCTCTTAAAATTGAACCTCAACAGTGAGGGGCCTATATCGATAGGACCAATGCTGTAAGTTTAACTTTGAGTGAACCGAGCCGCATGCATTAGTGACTTGTTCCTGACTACAGAAAGAAGTCAAGAATGTCCTAATGGTTATGATGTTTTTTAGTTATACAAGAATCTTTGAATTTTATCAAATGGATGTTATTAAAGGTATCAGATTTTTGTGACTGCCATGCTGATTTTACGGGTGAATGATATTGACAGATAAAAAACTATGTACCTGCATAGAACGAAATAATGAAACCTGCCTTTTAAACTCTTTATGGGAAAATGACTAATATTGGCATATGCAACTATGTCGGTGCTCTTGACTTCCGTAATCCAGCTCATGGCCTTCCCATTATATCCTCCGAGTATGTATGTTCAACCAATCCTTCATCTAAGCCTCCAAGTAATAGACTTGGCAACCAGCTTCCTATGCATTCCACATGCATCAAATTCCTCTCTTACCTGATGGGTCTCGCTGTACCCTGTTGAAAAATCTAACTCCTCTCTGTGGTCGTTCTTCCTTATTTCTCACAACTAGTTCCAAAGGTTTGGATTACAGTCGAGTAGGATAGCGATATTTGGTTTGTGCCAACTCCTTGGTGCTGTTTTCTTCTCTCTCTAAGTCTCATGTTCTTTCTCTTACTTTCAGCCGCAGTTAGACAGTAGATATTTAGCATGATGGACTGTCCAAGTGACTTGGTTTTTCCCATTGGATGACCGAACTCTTAAATAATAGGACACTGTTCTACAATTTGACAATTTGTTTTTCTCAAGCTTCCAAGATATTGTCTGTAGAATGTATCATTGTTATCATGGTACACATGTAGTATGTATCATTCTGTATCACCAAGTTTTCTGTGGTCCATTTGTAATTTGTATGCTTTCTGTATCACCAAGTCTTTCATGGTCAATGTATAAGTTAAAAAGGCATCCAGTGCCACAAGGCTCCCGCTAGGTCTGGGAGGGTCAAGGTGTATGCAGTCTTACCCCCATATAAATGGAGAGGCAGGTTCTGTGACTCGAACCTACCATGCATCCTCCAGGATGCAACAATCCTTACCATCGTGCCAGCCGAGTAATATATAAGTTCTGTATACTAAATTATTTTAGCCATTGCTTGTGCTGATGATATTGTCCAGTTGAATGTCCTTCTACTGTACTAAACTGATGCTCATCTAATAATCTTGAAATCTCCTCCATAGTATACCTGCATTATGCATAATATAATTATATCTTGGCTCTTGTGTGATTTCATATCTGGATGTGACGAGAGAGATTCTTAAAGAACCAACTGTAAATTTTCCGTTCCCATTTACTTTTTTTCTCTTTAAATAAATATTATTATTATTCAATACTTTTTTGAACCAAACAAGAGAAATATAAGGAAAGTGTGTGGAACTAACATGTGGAGAGCCCTCTGGTGTGAGACTCAAGTGTATTGTGGTAGGTGAGGAAGTGAAAGTAGATCAACAGTCTGAAGGGACCTCTGCCAAGTTGTAATATAATGACTGGAAACCTAAGCCTTCCATGCTCATCTCTGTTTTGTTGCTTTTATAAGCAGCTCACAAGTCATAACTTGCTCCACTATCACGAAAAGTCGGTTACCTTATTGGGGCAGCTAGTTATCTTATTGGGGCTTCCATTGTTAGACATAGAATGTGATGAGACATTAGAAAGTGGGGATCGGTAGCATCCACCAACTCTCGTTTCTCTAACTGAAAGAAGGGGAGAAAGCTCATAGGAAGCGGAACGAACAGAACTTCACCAATAAAAAGAAAGCAACGGAGAAGCCCCGATCAACAGTAATGGATTTCGCAAGTCAGCCAGCCTATTATCTCCCAAAAGCTTTATTATGCCGAAACCTAAATGTAAGCCTTCCATGCTCATCTCCTGTTTTGTTGCTTTTATAAGCAACTCATAAGTCATAACTTGCTCCACTGTCATGAATGTCACTTACCTTGGACTGGATTCTAGAAATCCTTTTATTGATGGAAACAATCACATTGGTTAGCGATCGTGTCTATGAATAATATAGTTCACAATATCGGCCATATCGTATTAGTTTTGGCATGTCCCAATTAGATATAGGTCGATACCGAATACTTGGAGTGTCTTTTCTAGTCAATTCGACATAGAAGATTTTGAATGGAAAAAAGAGAAGTATGAAAAAAATTAGTATTAACACAGTGATTCGGTTGTACCGAAGATCAACAAATGTTGCAATGTTTCGATAAGATTCCATGTCGACATTATGTAACTATTATCATTTGTCAAAGTTATATATATATATATATATATATATATATACACAATATTCATTATATTAATATTGTTCACTTCGAAACTATTTATTTTGATTGGTACTACATCTAAGTGCAAGTAAACAAATAAATTTTATCTATTATAGGTGAAGCATTTAGCAATTATGAATTCCATTTAAAATTATTGTGAAATAACATATAATACATAAAACTATGTTCAAATGTATCAAATATTTTTTTAGTTTTTTTTAATCATTTTTGGTTTTTGGAAATGAAGAAAACAACAAATACCGATACTCATAGGAAGGGTTCAAAACTGACTCGGATGCTGATATTGCGAACCTGAATACCATATTAACCAATCACCTTTACATTATTACTTTGTACTATGTTTACATAACATGATAGACTAAGTGAGGAAAGCACAAGGAGATTTAACTGTCATGGAGTGGTATGAAAGGCTTGCTATCACGTGTATAGAGCTAATGTTACATATGGGTGAATACCAAAGATATATCCAAGTGAGGAAACCACAAGAAGACACATGAGCAGAACATGTGAAGGTTTCTTGAGAGAGCAGAGAGAAGGCAAAAAGACCACCACTGAGGTGAGGTACATGATAAGGAAGCTTGAAGAAATAATTGTCCCCGTATAGATAGCTTGGCAGAAAGTGCTGCATCCGTCGGAGTGTGCCAAAGTTCTTAAACATCTTTTGACACCCTTCTTTGTCTGGTTAGATGATCACTAACAATTCATTATCTTATCTGCAAGGTCTACCATTTCACTTGTTTCTCCATTTTTAATTGTGCTTCTGCAGTAAAAGGTTAATGTTCTGTGTAATTTGTATGCAATATTCACTTGGTTTTACATTTTGTAGGTTGTGAAGAAAGGAATCAAAAGAATCACTTTGGATGGACACGGCTTGCTGATGGCTCTGGAGCTTGCCAAGATTTTTCTCTTAATATTTTAGGAAGTTGCGCAAAGAAAAGGTGTGGCTCCATCTCATCACTTGGTGTTGACAAGATCGACATAGTTGTTACTAGCTGCATTAGCAAAACTATTATGGTATATCAAGATTATGGTAATATGCTATTTAGGTATAGAAATACATCTGATTTTTTAATCAACTCACTTGTTAGTGAAATATGGGCTGTGTTCTTGTTTCGTTGTGATTATATGTGAGCCCTCACCAGTTTCATGGTTCACTATTCACAATGGGTTCCAAACCTACTGAGTGGCACAAAAAATTGCTTAATTCCTGTAGGAAAATCAAAAGTCACTATAGTTGGTGAATATATTATTGTTTTGTTACCAAGATTGTTCAATGACCAACTTTGTTTACAATTACTTTCTGGGTGTGCGGGTGGGAAGAGTCTAAGAGCTATATTTGGTCTTTTATACAGGTTGTGATTCTCGGGATATAGACTTAGATTTAGTGAATTAGACTATTGAAACTCATTCTAATCAGGGCCAGTTTCGAGGGACTGCAATGAGTGTGACAGTAGTAGGTCTTCCGAATTTATAGGCTTGCAAAAAAAAGTTTATGTTATATATTTTACATTTATTTATATATAACTATATTTATAAAATGAGTTTGGAAGATGTTGATTGATTATGAATGATTGATTGATAATTTTGCAGCTATGAATGATAGAAGATCATTCATAATGTGAAGATAAGATACTTGTTTGTTTAGCTTAGCTTTATCTTTTTTGGTCGAATATTAATACAATTGAAAGATATTGTAGTTGAATGATTTTTTTTAGTTGATGTTAGTTTTGAATAATTTAATTTCTCGAGATTTTTTATTAGATTTTTTTTTTAATATGAGAGTATGTTTGCATTTATTTTTTGCATCGGACTTGGTTGGACTTAGATGAATCTCAGTTCCGGGTCTGATTCTAATCTATTTATTTTGTCTGACTTGACTGAGTTTGTCAATTCATCTGTGTTGTGGAGAAATATGTGATTCACTGTTTGTTTGAATTATTGTACTAAACGGCACTTCGATTACAAGTCATAGCGGAAGCATTGAATAACACAAGTATGGAAGTAAAACAAGCACTTTATTGATATTGAACAAGTATTACAAGCAGCGCTAGGCCGAGATTACAAGTCGCTCAAGCCCTCTCTCTCGAAACAATAAAAGCGTGTCAAGTGGCTGCAATTTGTGGAATGATACATAGGCGATATTCCAACATTATGTCTTGTATATGCGCTTCAGCTCCGGACGTAACACTCCAAGGCTCCAGAGTGAACTCCACGCCTTAGCACGCACGAAGGGAGTTTTCGCACCGAACGAGGTTCTCTCGCACCCTGCAAGCAATATGGTGGATTATCACTACATGAATGCACTGGTGGGGAGGCTTCTCGTCCGCTCGACAAATCCAAACACGTTATATAGGTTCCATGCACCATCTATTAAGTTATCTTTCTAGTCTTGCCTTAGGATTTGTTTTATGGCATAATAAATAGCCTAACTCGTGTGACGGTGCGCCGTACGATATAAGAGTAACATGGCGAGACTTACCAACTTACCATTCGTCCTTTTCCGTCCAATGATAAAACCAAGTTAAACCAAGCATATATATATATATATATATATATATATATATATATATATATATATATATATATATGAAATCCAAGTCAAATTGCATAAGCAAACACGAGTGTTATGAGCGAGGTTCTGTTTCAGGTGCACGAGTTACACGGATTATCCAGAAGTGTTGCAGAAGATGTTCAAGTGTTCAATTATGTTTAAGTGTGTTATACTCATATCCGTTCAGGTGATTCAGATTCCAGATACGATGTAATGACTCGCACGCGGGTTGCCGCTAAGCGATGATGACTTATCTATATGAACATGAGTCGCTGGCATAGCCATAAAGGACGGGTTATAGTCTCGGGGCGATATTAGATGCGTGAGGTATGAGTCGCTAAACGCCACCTTTGTCCGGGACGGTATGGGGTGCAACGGAAGTCCAAGGGGGCGTTTCACTCCATGCCACCCACTACCATGCGACTATCGTGAAGTTCCGTCCGGATCGGCCCCGGTGCCCCGGCGAATGTCCGCAGGAACTTGAACATGAATACCTTGTGCACAAGTTGTCCGCGACATGCAAGTCTTGGGTCTCAGATTTACGGGATTCATGACATGATATGTTAATTCTTGATTCTTGTTCAGAACGAGTATGCTCCACGAGCTATGATTCTCGTTTAGAGTGAAACTTAACATGGTGCAATCCCCTAGTTCGGAGATGCCTTGGCGATCTAACGGTCCCGAACACTTTCAGGTTCATACTTGCACGGAACGACTATTAGGTAGTCTTCCTGTGAATTTAATGAATCCAATACAAGATAGTGTTACTTGATTGTGGCATGAAATTATGTGACAAGCATTGAAACGAGGCAACCGAGTACAAGTTACAATGAAAGCAGGCAAGCATGCATTTGTTGGAAACTTAAGCATAAAGAAGCATATTGTCTAGTCTACCTTAGAACATAAGCCTTTACGTTAGCACAAGTCTAAGGGGTAGTGTGAGGAGTAAAATTGTACATGGACATATCGGCGACATAATCCATAAGGCAAGCAGTGTAAACAAGTGAAGCAGTACACTACGAAGAGTATATAATGATCTACCTCGAGGCATAGCATGATCTACTTGCACAAAGCTAAGGTAGCATGCGATGGTCCAAGTTATAAGCCAAGTTTCATTTCCATGTTCTAACACAAGCAATAAAAGACGGGATTATTCCCTTGGCTAGGTGCGTTGTATTCTTTATTAGCATGCGAGGGGTGATTCACCTAGCGACTGGCATGTATCATCCATATTTTAAGTGTGCTGGCTAAGCAAAGACAAGTTCATCGTAGCCACCCACCTTAGCGATGATTCGCCTCGGTCGAGCGATACTCCGAGCGAGCCTTTGAAAGTCTAAGTCTGAACTCCTAAAGGGCCAAGTCTGGAATCATTTGCCTCAAACGAGTCTTCTCGCTGAGCAAAGCGGGTCGGGTCGTTGCACTTGTGCCGTTTGAATCGACTATCCGCTTGAACGGAATAGGTCATTACACCTAACGGCCTTTTTTCCACTTCCTCTGCTTGGTCTTTCGTCCGTGTCGCATCTCCAGCAGACCCCGTCCTCTAGCTAGTGTGGAGCAAGTGCTTTCCAATCAAGTAGTCGATTGTGTTGTGGTGGGTGCTTAAGGGCAAGGTTCCCACGGACGAGGTGCTTAGAACCCAGGGGTTCTCGTTGTCGTCTTAATGCCATTGCTCATTGCTGCTCCGACGCCAGAGAGGAATCAATCCAGCACATCTTCGTCGACGGTTCTCTAGCGGTTCAGGCGTGGAACAACATTCTTCTCACTAGTGGTGATCGAAGAGTCTCGGGTTCTTTGGCAGAGAGACTCTCTCGATGGAGCACGAGCCACCCTATTCACATCGCCGTCGCGGCTCTGGTCTGGGTTCTTTGGAAAAACAGGAACAAGCACTGCTATGAAGGTCATGCCTTCGCGAGCATCCAAATTTCTACGGAGATCCAGTGTCAGGTAGGCAAAGCCAAGCTCCGGTGTCGGCATTGAGATTGCTAGTCGGGATCCTCATCGGATTAGTAGTGGGTGTGCATAGGTATACTTGGTTGGGATTGGGGTTTACTTGTCCATTTTTTGAATCTTTTTGCTATTTTGTGTTTTTGTTAGCTAGCGTTCCAGTTTTGTTGTGCTGGAGTTTTGTATCCCGCTTGCTCTGCTGCTATAGCAGCTAGTTCTATTTATCTTTGATTTCCAAAAAAAAAATTAATTTTTTTTATAATATATATACACACACACACACATGAAAAGTTGGTTTACCGTAATTTTTTTCTTCCAAATATGTCCTTACTCAATATTTACTAATTAAAATAGTCGTTAAAATTAAGAGACGCGAGTAAGTAATTTAGAATAAGAGGGATAACTACGTAACCAATATATCGAGTATTGAGAGGAAACATGTTGTTATTATGTCAAATTGCATGTCACTTATATTTAAAAGAGTCAAATCAATAAAATTTGCATGGTATGAAGTCTTATTTTCCCATACAACAATCCATATCCCAATGACAGTAAAATTTCCTGGCCTTACCAATTTTCAAAGATTATTATTCTCAATAGAAAATGAACAAAAAGAATAAAACATGTATACCGAATCCCTTGGCACCACGAAAACAAATTACACACAGAAATAGTTACATGAAAAAAACGGTGGCCGGTCTTATTATCATATTCTAATTGAAATACGTGCAAAGCACGTGCACACAAACTAAGTTAAGTATAATTAGAGTTTAATAACTAATTACAGGCTCTAAAAAAATTGGTCATTTTTCGCTTCAACAAAGTGCTGATGAACCATACCTCCCGGGCAATTCGACAGTGTAAGAATATGTGGTTTGAGTCTTCACCGCATTGCAGGCAGAGTGGGCATAAAGGGTCCGCTACTGAGACCCAGCTGTTGATGCTGGCTCGAAGTGGAAGGGCTCCGTTCATAAGACGCCATAGAAATATTTGCACTCTAGGTGGAATACTCCTCATCTTCCAAAGACGTTTCCAAATGGGCTTCATTTCAGATGCAAATGAGCTACAAGGGCCTTGGCGCCTTATGGATTCATATAGAGATATTTATATTCCAAATGAGCTGATCTTGACCAAATGAGCTGATCTTGACCTTAACAGTGGGCTTCATTTGTTATGGATATCAATGTCAAGAATGCCTTTCCATTTACAGTGGGCTTCCAAATGAGCTGATCTTGACCCTCTCCTTCACCGATATCAATGTCAAGAATGCCTTTTGCCTCCATAGGAGAGAATATATATTAGTCACGTACACACCTCCTATGCACATACAAAATGATGTGATATTATTGAAAATAGTCTAAATTAGAATTTGTTATAGATATATTTATATTCTAATTATTGTAATTTGTTATAGATATGTTTATATTTTAATTAAAATTTGTTATGGATATGTTTATATTTAAATTAAAATTTGTTATAGATATATTTGCTGGCAGTTAAATACTTAAGGTAGTTAAGCTATTTGTTAGGATTTATTTATTTATTTATTATTATTATTTTAATTAGGTGATGATATAGTCTTATACAACTCATTTTTAGTCGTTTTCAAGCCTTATTATAACTAATAAATCAACACAACATTTTTTTCCTATAATATTGAAAATTTGTTTATATATATTGAATTTATATTTTTATATATATGTTTATTAAAAAATTAGATAGAAAGAGAAATTATCTGATATTATTGATAATTTAGATAGAAATTTAAATTGTATTAAAATAGTTTAAATATAATTTGAATATATTTTAATGAAAAAATGTTATAGATATCTTTGTAGAACTTTGGATATATGTTTAGATAATACCATATTTTTAGTTTAAATATAATTTTAATATTGAATATATTTTAATTTAGATTTGTTATATATATATATAGGTAATTATATGAAATTTAAGTTTTTTTTACGTGATGGATATACTTACGGTGGTAGTTTGAAGAATTAAAATTCTTTTTTATTAATTAATGGAATAAATGTAGGATGCACAAATGACTCAGACGTCTCATTTTTTTAGTCGTTTCTAAGCCACATTATAATAATAGAGATAGTAATAGTAACGTGTACACGTGCATTGAACGCATGTAAAAGATTTGTTGAAATATAATTTAAATTATAATTTGTTATAGATGTCATAGCCACATTATAATAGTAGTGATAGTAATGGTAACGTACATAGATGTCACACCGCTACCCTGTAGGATTGAACCCGAACACATCCAATCAAGTAAAATGTCTCACTTTAACCATATGAGTTAGATGTTTTTGACTAGAGTTAGATAATATTAGGTAGTTAAATAATTAGTTAAAATTTATTTATTTTTTAATTATTAATTATGTGGAGATATACCGGCTTAAAAGACTCATTTATAGTCGTTTTTAAGCCTCTTTAGAAAGAGTATATATATTACTTCAGCTCTAGTGGCTGAGGTATACCACTCGAGCTAGAAGGCATTCGTACCATCTATCCGATTTCAAGCTGGGATGGACACATTATTTCTCCGTTATGTGATGGGAGTTAGGTGCGGTGGGCCCCTTGGGTTTGAGTTTGGGCCGGGTTGACCAATTGCAACTCAGGGATGGTTTTTTTGTTTTGTTTTTTGGAAAATGCAAGTAATGGCCAAGGGCATTAAAGTGCAAATGTCTCTCTTTTCTTGCAGCCAGGTGTATACGAACAAAGGGTCGTGGAAGAGAGTTACGGAATAGAAACCTGGGTGTGGAATGTTCAAAGGCTAGAAAAATGGGCTGAGAAGAAATTAAAGTCCCAAATCTCGATTATAATGACAAGACTTGCATGTAACAAAATAGCAAATCTCATCATTTTGGCAATACATAAATGCTGAAGTATTGCCACAACCCCACGGACGCTGAAGTATATTAACATCCAACATTTTTTTTTGAGATGTACATCCAACATCTTGATATGCATATGAATAGACAAAACATGAAAAGAATACACAACTTTTATTGATATTGCTTCTCAAATGTATATGCAAAACATGCATATGTACTTGTCAACATTGTGGGGTCGTGGCCTGTTGGTTACGATGGGAGACTCCCATGGTGATGGACACGGTTCGAATCTCCCATTGGGAATTTAGTTCCTAACCTGGTGGACTGGTGGAAAGGACATAAAAAAAAAAAATGTGTATGCAGGTTTCTAAAATAAATTGTATATATTTACATATTTTACATACACGAAGAAAAAAAAAACAATCTGCAGTTAGCACCTTCTCAAGTACCCCAAATAGCCACTTCCAAGTAGGTGTTTGGAATGAGAAATACTATATAGTCAGATCGAGAATTCTATATTCCCGAAAATCAAATTCGACCATGCAGACTGTCGGTAGGTGTGGTTATTGACCCTGGTTTTATTTCATTCATGAAGCTTGCTATCTTTGATAGACGGACAACTACTTCGGTCATGTCTGGGCGTCGTCTCCAGTCATCATCGACACAATCCTTTGACAAGAGAGCCATCTGTCCACACCCAAGAAAACGAGTTAGTCAGCAATCACCTCAGATCTGATTCCTGCTCCCTAGCATTTCAGTCAAATAACAGGTGCATTTGATGTTTCACTTAAACATGAATAGAAATGAATGCTCAAGCACCTGAAGAAGAGAGCCCTTGTGGCAGTGAATGAGGTTTGGATCAACTTTTTCTGCCAGTCTGCTGGCTGTTTCGCGCTCAACTTCTAAAGCAGAAAGAATCTGAAGAAATTTCTTCTGTCAATAAAAGTGGAGTTCGAAGCCAGTAGTGTTTAATTCCATATGTCCACTACGTGGGTGATACAATAATGTTGATCCATACAAATTAAAAGTGTTAAAAGAATAATTCGATTAAAGTTAAACCGATTACCGATAGGTCTTACAAGGTTGTACCATTCCATCATTTTTAACAGAAAGAAAAAAGATTGTTAAATAAACCAGTCATTGACCAGGTGTACCACCAGATTGTTAAATAAACCATGGTATTCTTGTAATTAAGTTGTTGCTACAGTTACCACAAACGTTGAAATTAGTTACTAATAAAAGCGACGAGAAATTAAAGTCGAAGTATATGAGATCATCAATACAGATGGAGAAACCTTGCATGTATGAACAAATCAAACACATCAGCTTTCTAAACATTGGTCATTTAAATAGCAGAATTGGAATTCTATGGAATTGACCTTCATGAGCAGTATAGTAAGGAAATCTCACATGTTTATATGTTTCATCTCAGTTTCTTACGAGTAAAACTTTGATACAGTAGACAGTATCAAAGTTTTGATACCGCCCATTGTATGACATGTGGGCCCGTCCCTCTTTCTTCGTACACTGCAAATATATATATATATATATATAGAGAGAGAGAGAGAGAGAGAGAGAGAGAGAGAGAGAGAGGGGGCCCACATGGCATACATGGGCGGTATCTGTATCAAAGTTTTACTCGTTTCTTATGGGCATTGGGCACTAACAAATTAGCAATACGGACAAGATTTTCTTTCTGCTAACAAAAATAAACATTTATGCACACTAAATTTAAAACTGTTCAAATAGCAATGTTTTTGTCATTTACAAACAAAGAGGACGCATACTTACAATATCCACTACAGATTGGCGTTGAGGATATTCAGTACCCCCCAAACTTTGGGCTCTGGTAAGTGCATGTTGACCTGTGATAAGCTCCATCATGACGACACCAAATGCATATACATCGCTTTTTGGTGTCACACACCCATCTCGAACATATCTGTTTAAAGGTAGAAAGGCTCAATTGGGTCTCTAGTTCCAGATTCAATTTCAAGTTTACAGTTATTTTGGAAAGAAGCAAAACAAAAGAAAAGAATCTCACTCTGGTGCAAGATAACCGAATGTTCCTACTATTTTTGAAGTTATGGCTCCAACATCTGGAGAGTGCTCAAGTAGTTTTGCCAATCCAAAATCCGCTACCTTAACAAAAGTATAAAACAACAAATTAGAAGTTTAAATTTACATTCTTAATTTTTATGGAAAGCCCACAAACAATGCGTCAATCTCCTACGCAACATTGCAACTAACCATCTGCCAGAAAAGGATAACCTCAGAAACAGGAACAGAAGGTGGTGTTTGTTTGTGTGCGTGCGTGTGTGTATGCACATTGACATGTGGTTGTGTTGGTGTTGAGGTGTTGGGTGGGTGGGGGCGGGAGTTAGGAAAGATAGCATCTAAAACTAGACCAAAAGATCCTAGATAAGACAGAATAAGAGAAAAATATCTTTGAAATGAATAATATGACTAGGTGAAGGATTTAAGAAACAGTATATGGTAGAGAACCAGAACACTAAGTATCCATTATGGTTGTCTTGCCTAACTGCACATGCCCTAGTTGACATGTGCACACATCGTAGGAAAATGTTCGTGTACGTAGGGACACTTACACTTGTATTATAACATATGCACGCTTAGAGAAACATAGAAGGAAACTCTTAACTCTTACATCGGAACATGCATGAACAAAGCCACATTCATATAAATACCTACCCTGTATGGGTTCACAATCACAGACAGGAAGTCCCATGAAATGAATTTGACAATGCCAACATAAGAAATTAGAATAATATTGACTGAGCTAGAGGCTCACTCAAAATTTGATTTCTGTCATAAGCCAGAGAAAGCAACAAAAGTAGGATATACCTCAGTGAGCTAGGTAGGCTTGAAAGGCTCAGATTAATTAAGTTGGAAGGAAAAAAATCGAGTGTATTGATCTAAAATATTGAATGTTAAATTTGCATAAATAATTTGATTGCTTGTGGACTTTCTCACAAGAAGTCCATATATGTATCCTATATTATATTTGGAGTATACTGTGATAGTGATTACATTGCTCACTAAGTCCTTATTCTCATATATTGAAAATGCCAGCGAACAGCTTCGGAGAATGGCTAATGTGAACATGGATTGGAATTGGCTATATTTAAAGACGTGCATCAAGCCACTGGATAACACTAGCATAATAGAAACACAATCCACGGAGCAAGGCTCTGTTGTGGAAGCTCTTGACATCATGTGTCGTTCAGATCCCTATTCTACTCCAACATCTAACAGCAATTAAAACCTAATAAAATTCATCACACTTAAATAATTAGCATCTTCCTTTTTCCCACAGTCGGAAGAATAAGGATAAAGGAAAACCTTCAGGATATACAAGTCAACAAAGGACACATTACAAAAAAAATCCAAGAGAACAATACCTTTGCTCGGAAATCAGAATCTAAAAGAATATTGCTCGTTTTCACATCTCGATGGACATAAAATGGCTTTACATGTGCATGTAAGTGCTCCAGACCTTTTGCAGCATCAAGAGCAATCTGTACTCTCAAAGTCCAGGAAAGAGGTTTATAGCCTGCCATTATGATCCATCCAGTGAATCATTAGAAGTTTCCTTTTAATAGTAATTATAAGACGAATTAAATATTTACTTAAAAATTAAACACTACCAAGTTATAAACCTCTTGGTCACGATGGTTAATAATATTATTACCTTTTGCAGCAGGATTATGTAAGTGATCACTTAGTGCACCATTTTGGGCAAATTCATATACAAGAAAAAGAGATTCTGCTCCAGCTGAATAGCCAATAAGCTCAATCTAGTTGAAATGAAAAGAAAACATTAACTAACACTGCAGGAAAAGCAAAATGTGAACGTGAGAACTCAACAGATCAGGATTATAATACAGAAAACAGTTATTGAGGTGCTAAAAGAGTAAGGACAGGAGGGACAAAGAGAAATGAATAGAGGATACTAACCCATGATGAACAAAATCTACAAAATAGGGCTTACAATATGGAAAACCTACAAAATAGGACCTACAAAGTGCTGGCCTGCCTTACATTCGTACTGCACTTGAAGGTGTAAGGCGAGCCAGCATGCCATTAAGCCCGTGGTTCGGGCTGGCGCAGGAAAGCGAGCCGTGGCATATCCAAACTTCTCAACCAGGGGAATGGCCAGGCCAGCCCATGTCAACTCGACCAGAGCTTGGTCGTCTTCATGAGAGCCACATATTTAATATATTACTTTTATAATAATTGTAAAAAGTCAAAAATCAAAAATTAACTGACGACAAAATGAAGAAAGAATGATATTTTACTAATTTGGAAAAAATGCATGTGCACTGTAAATTAAAAATGCAAATGAAATGGTTAAACAGTCAAAATCTGTTTTTGTAAATAAACTTAACTTCATAGAGTTCAAAGGGGGGTGAAAGTTGAAGGTATTTAAGTACAGCTCTTTTCTTTCGTTTCAGTAACTACAATTTATTTCTACATTTTTAATCTTTAGTATATGTTCCTTGAGCAGCAACCTTTCAGCCTACAATAAATTGCACAATTATAAATATCAATAAAAACAATGAACAAAACCATTTTCGTACATTCTCATCTTAGTGCGCAACTTTTTGAGAAAATCGGTGGAAGAAATTATATCCTCTGGTGTTTCATTAAAGAGAGGTTTAACGAAACAAATATTACAAGCCAGCTGTCTGACCCCTAATAAGAGTTAACGAGCTACATTTTATGGCATAATTGAGAGTAAACAGTAAAAAACTTGAGAAAATCTGCATAACCAAAGCCTCGTGGGGTGAGCTGTGCTATGCCGGCCTACCATGTCTAGAAGCCAAGTCCTGCCTGGCACAAACAATCACATTATGCCCAGACCCAACACGACATTGTAAGCAATTACCTCTAGTGGATATACTGGTAATGTGATTAAATGCTGACCCAACATCGTTTTTCCGTGTCGGGCCGTTGCGGTGTGGGAAGCGTGGATGGCAGGGTCACCTTACATCTCTATTGTACTTTCTTTCCAAATTTTCTCATGTGTCACATAGGGAAGAGAACAATCAATTTAAACTTAATAGCTATCAAAGATTACCCCCCTTACCAAATACCAAGAAAGTAAGGGAAGGAGTCATGGAGCTCCAACAATTTTTGGAGACTTTTTTCTTGAATTTAGAGCATGTTTTTGGAGTCTTCTTCTTATCACGTCAAGACACATCAACAATTAATAGAGGCCACCTATAAGTTACGAATGGTTGAGACAAAGAATAAACCAAATAATACATCCTTACAAAGAACTCTTTGCATGACTTTTAAGTTTATCAAAAAAATTATGATTGGATGGAAATTTAAGCTTCATCTATTCATCTAGAATAATTTGGATTAAGATGTGGAATAATCCGAGTAACTCATGCAAATTGTAGTCACCTATATCCGGACTCTCTTTGTTCTTTGCACGATTTTAAATTTACCATAATCTTAAACATTAAATTTTAAAATACAATGCATTTTTCTTAAATTTAATCTATATCTTATTAGATCTCTATTTTTTGAGATAATACATATATATTTTAGATATTGACTTTAAACTTATCCAAATCAAAAATCAAAAATCAAAAAGAAGAATTTAAACTCAATAAGCTATTAATTCGCCACATTGGAAATGTGTAAATCAATGACATGTCGGGTAAGTGTTGGGTAGCGACATGAAACTGTACCAATGCACTATAATTTGTACACGAACAAGAAATATACGAAACACCATGCACATGTAGCTTAGAAGACAATGCTAATTTGAACATACATCAACCTTGCCATACAAATAAATGCTATATACTATATGGTCAGATGGTGGTATTACTTTCATCTCCTTTTCTAGAAATG